>NQII01002559.1:152896-194034 GCA_002778355.1 Clitarchus hookeri
CCCCCCCCCCACAAACCAAAATGGAAATAAAATATTCAAACAATATTTGAAAACAAAATGACACATTCGATTTATTTAAATATAATAAATATGTGATACCCGTTGAATATGAAGGTTGTTTATAGCATTTTGTGGATCCATATCTGTAAATTAACCCATTTATGCCTCATTTTATCTATAAATTGTAATAATAAAGCTTTCGCATTTAGTCCACAAATATAAATATGAAATCTCCTCCACCTCCCTCCAAATTAAACTCCTGTCCACATCCCCGTTTCATTAATTTGGTAATATTTTAATGAGTGGCGTAAATGTCCGTCGTACATACATGAGAATACAGTACCTGTTTTCCATACATAAGCAGTGCCGTTATTCACATCATGTTCCATACATTAATAGTACTCGTACTTAAAAACCTAAATGAATGCAGTCTTCAGGGGAAAAATACAATCTTCGTACTTTTAGATGTACCACAAAGCGTCTACATGTAGCATTTACTTGCATTTGTACCCCTCAGCGAGTGGTTTTGCCTGCCATTTACTACAATTGTCTGTTAACACTTTAGGTAACGTGTGGGTATGAACTGATGCGTTCTTTATTCTCTTCTGCTAAAGAAATTTGTATGCTTTCAGTTGTACCAATGGGTATGACAGAAGGTAGTGTCAATTTCAAGTAAGTGAGGTAGATTTTGACATTTCTAGAAAAGTAGCGTGGCCACAATTTATCCTTCCACAACTTCAGTTTTGTCTTTCAAAAAAATATGTTCGCGTTGAGTACAATGAACACTTGCATTTTCCTCTTTCCTCATGTTTACTGNATAAGCAGTGCCGTTATTCACATCATGTTCCATACATTAATAGTACTCGTACTTAAAAACCTAAATGAATGCAGTATTCAGGGGAAAAATACAATCTTCGTACTTTTAGATGTACCACAAAGCGTCTACATGTAACATTTACTTGCATTTGTACCCCTCAGCGAGTTGTTTTGCCTGCCATTTACTACAATTGTCTGTTAACACTTTAGGTAACGTGTGGGTATGAACTGATGCGTTTTTTATTCTCTTCTGCTAAAGAAATTTGTATGCTTTCAGTTGTGCCAATGGGTATGACAGAAGGTGGTGTCAATTTCAAGTTAGTGAGGTAGATTTTGACATTTCTAGAAAAGTAGCGTGGCCACAATTTATCCTTCCACAACTTCGGTTTTGTCTTTCAAAAAAATATGTTCGCGTTGAGTACAATGAACACTTGCATTTTCCTCTTTCCTCATGTTTACTGNGTTTTGTCTTTCAAAAAAATATGTTCGCGTTGAGTACAATGAACACTTGCATTTTCCTCTTTCCTCATGTTTACTGTCATGGCAGGAACTGGAAGTTTGACTTTTGCTGTCTTCCGTCCAGTAATCAATGTAGGATATTATAGCTACGTTGGCACTCCAACCTGTTTTATTTTTGTAATTGCCAAGTTAAGTTTTTTGGGGTTTCGTTTATTTTATTTTGAGGGGAAAAGGAAATAGTGTTTCATATTGTTCGTAAATTGTTATCAAAATTCATTTGTAGGCTAGGAGACGACAAATATTCTAGAATACTAGAAATAATTCTCANGTTCGTAAATTGTTATCAAAATTCATTTGTAGGCTAGGAGACGACAAATATTCTAGAATACTAGAAATAATTCTCACACAGTAAAGATATTTACAAATAATTTATGTTCTTCTTGGAAACCACTGTACACTATGAAAATATAAATTATTTGATTCAGCTGCGTTTTAACACACCTGCGCTCTTAAATTAAGTGTAATCTGCGAAGTCTGAATTAAAGCTGGGTTTACAATAAAAAATTTAGAGTTAAAATATGCGTTAAGACGTGTGCAAAGGAAACGAAAGTGCGTTACCTCATGTATTGGTTTCCAATGGAACAAAGCAGGTGGTGTGCGTTGTTAGGATTTCCTTAGGTTTTGAAAGATAAAGTCATATTTTATATGTTAAGTGCAACTTGTGAGGCGACGACCACTCAGAACACAGCAGACCGTGGTGTTGGTGGGAAACTGTTAGTGACAGTAATATTAGTATAAACAATACAAAAACTTCGTGTGTGTGCACATGTTAACGATTATATTTATTCACACAAATGAGCTTCTTTGATACAAAATGTTGGTTTTGATGTATGATCTGCTTAAAAATGGTTGTGATATATAAAGTACAGTTATGACCAAAGGCAAACACAACAGGGTTGCCGCCTGTTTCCATTGGCTAGAATAACGAATTAAAACAAAATTGGAGACTGCAAATATAGAATACAAGTTTCCGTATGACAAATAAGCGCTTACTGCACAATTATTAATGCATATTTTTTATTATAAACATAGGTTTACTATTAGGGATAGGCATATATTAAATATAAAAGTTTAACATTTTTTATTGTTTGAAAACAAATTATTTAGTGGCATAATTGTCACCTGTTTAGTTGGTATAACTGTCACAAGGCGACGCCACTAAAAAACCGCACCTTTTTAGTACAACTGTGTCTTTCTTGCTGTATCATTGTAAGTGTGTTGTGAATAAAACGTTTATACTAGAAATCTCAAGTTTTATTACAGAAGAAACCCATAAACCTCAACAGTTTATGGGCCCAGGAAGCTCTGGAACTTAAAGAACAGAAGAAAACAGCAAAGACAACGTTATATTTATTGTCAGAAAAATGGCGCGTCGGTAACCTCAAAAATGCAAAAATCACGATCTTTGAATGTAGAAAAATTTTTGGAAATAATTTTCGACAATGGAAATTCCAAATGAAATGCACATTGAAAGCAAATGGGATCGATATTTCCATACCTAAACCGGAAACTAACCCAAGTGAGTGGTTAAAACATAATGGTATGGCAATGTTAATTATAACCTCTTCAATTGATCTCAAACTAGTTACACTGATAGAAAACTGTGAAACTGCTCATTAAATAATGTCCAAAATAGAATCAGTATACGAACAGAAGAGTGAATTCAATAAAATGCTGACTCATAAAAGGTTTTACCAGTTTAAAATTTGTTTAAGTGACAGTGTAGCACAACACATCTCGAAGGTAGAAAACCTGGCACAACAGCTAAGAGATAGTGGTGAAAGCGTCAGCGAATTGGCAATCATTACAAAAATACTAGGAACTTTGCCTGGCAAGTACAGATCGTTGCGTCAAGCATGGATGTCATTGGATCCTAAACAGCAGACCCTCATTAATTTCACTGCACGTTTGTTGGATGAAGAGACCAGTATTGCATGTGAAAAATAACAAGAAACTGCCCTTCTTGTAGCAAATACAAATCAAAAGAAACACAATGCAAGTGGCAGTAGTTCAAATAAAAACAAAACTTCTAAACATCGTTTTGAATGTTATAATTGCGGGAAGCGTGGGCATTTTGCTAAAAAATGTCGTGTTCCGAAGAAATCAACAAGGAAACCATTAAAAGATGAGACAATGTTGGCGTTTAATGTAGAAACCAACTTGAGTGAAGTTGAAGAGAATACCTGGATTTTGGACAGCNGGCGTTTAATGTAGAAACCAACTTGAGTGAAGTTGAAGAGAATACCTGGATTTTGGACAGCAGTGCATCTGCGCAAATTACACCTGGAAAATATTATTTTGAAGAACTTGTGGAGTGCAACCAAAAATCATTGTCATTAGGAAATAAACAATCTGTAGAAGTGTGTGGTATTGGAAAAGTTATGATTCGCAGATGGGCTGATGAACAGTGGGAGTACAGCATCGAGCAAGGACTTTTGTATGTCCCTAGTTTAAGAAGAAACCTGTTTTCTGAAGGAGTAATCGGTCGAAAAGGGTACACTATTATCAAGAAATACCCAAATGCTTTAATATACAAAGAAGATAAAGTGTTAATGAGTGCAATAATCACAGATAGCAATTTATGTAAACTTAAAATTGAAACAGTGGTTCCAGACACTTGTAATGTGGTTCAAAGCAATCAAAGTGACATTATAAAGTGGCACGAGAGACTAGGGCATATCAACCTTAAACAAATAAAGAAAATGTATTATAATAGTATTGTTGAAGGTTTAACAGTTGCTGACAATCAAAGTAATTTTGTTTGTGAAATATGTGCATATGGAAAACAGTGTCGTTTTCCATTTCACAAATCAGTGCGAGGAGAACTACAGCCAGGTGACTTAGTATACAGCGATGTCTGCAGACGTATGAGTCGCACATCAGTTAAAGATCTGAGATATTTTGTATTGTTCAAATATGCTGCAACATGTTACAGGCATGTATATTTTATGAGACACAAAAGTGATGTATTGGAATTTTTTAAGAATTATAATGCAATGGTCAGAAACAAATATACCCACAATGTAAATATCCTTCATACAGACAATGGAAAAGAATATATAAACAAAACTTTCTAGGACTATATGGATAAAGAAGGCATAATTCAGGAGTGTACAGCTCCATACACCCCTGAACATAACGGATGGTCTGAGAGAGAACTACTCACTATTGTGGAGAGTGCTCGCTCTATACTGTGTACAAGAGATGTTCCATTGAATTTGTGGTTTGAGGCTGTGAACTGTGCAGTTTATACATTGAATAGAACCTCCTCAAGCCAAACACCTAACATGACACCTTATGAGTTCTGGAATGGAATAAAACCTCAGTTGGGTCACGTGAAAGTGTTTGGTAGTACTGGGTATGTTCATGTTCCTGACCAGTTAAGAACCAAATTAGATAAGAAGAGTGAGGCAATGATATTTGTTGGTTATGATAATACTAATTACAGAATATATAATATAAATACAAAACAAGTAAAAGTATCGAGAAATGTAATTTTTGTTGAAGATAAATTTCCAGAGATTAGAAGGAATGTAGCCCAAATATATGTTTAAAATGAAGGAAAAGAAAATATAGAAAACATAAATGATGAAACTAACCTAAAATCCGAAGTAAGAAAATAACATGTCACACTGATAGAAAGTCCATAAACTGAGAATGAAGACAATATGCACAGTTGTAACAGTGATGATCTTCCCTATGAGCCATCTAAAGAAATAGAGTATATAGAACCTTCTCATAATTTAAGACTTCGAAGAAACAGAAAGTTTGAGGAAAATCTTATTGAGTTCTCGTTGCCACAAACATATGAAGAAGCAATGAGATGTTCACACAAGGAGGAATGGTCCAAGGCCATACAAGAAGAGCTGATAGTGCTAGAAGAAAATGAAACTTGGTCTACAGACTTACTACAAAGTGGGTTTTTGCTTTTAAGAAGGACGATAATAGCCAGGTCATACATTATAAAGCTTGTCTGTGTGCACGTGGTTTAAGTAAAGAAAAAGGGGTTGACTATCAAGATATATTCTCTCCAACCACCAGGTATGATTAAATAAGAATTATTCTTTATATTGCAGCAAAGTATAACTTACAAATGAAGCAATTTGATTTAAAAACAGCATTTCTTAGTGGTTATCTTGAAGAGGATATAGATAGATATACCATAATTATATTTTTTAATTAAATAAGTCACTGTATGGATTAAAACAGGCATCTAGGTGGTGAAACAAAAGGTATAGTGATTTTTTAAAGAAAGATAGTTTCATATAATCGCAGGCTGAAAACTGTTAGATATAGGATTTTTTAAAAGTGTTAGAGTGTTCCTAATAATTTATGTTGATGATGTACTAGTAGTATCTGAGAGTAAACACGTTATTTAAGATACAATTAATTATTTAAAACAAGAATTTAAAATTAAAGAGTTAAATTTGACATATTTTGTTGGCATGGAAATAGAGAGATAAAATAATTGTATATGTATATGTCAAAGCAATTACACCAAGCAAGTAATTAAAAAGTTTTCTATGCATAATGCAATTCCTGTAAGTACTCCAGCAGACATAAATGTTATTATCACAAAGTATGTAAATAAAAAAGTTCCAAATTTTCCATACTGAGAAGCTATTGGGTCATTGTTATATTTGTGTTCCGTTTCAAGGCTGATATATAATTTGCTGTGAATGTTATTAGCAGATGTGTTAATAAGATACTTATTTGATACTAAAGATTATTGTATTAAATATGGAGAAAGCAGTGATCTCATACGATGTTCAGATTCAGACTTTGCAGGGAGGGGATTTTGATACCCGTAGGTCTACTACAGGTTACAGTTTTTTAATGAATGGAGGACCAATCACTTCGTGCAGTAAAAAACAAAAGACCATTGCTCTTTCAACTACTGAAGCAGAATTTGTAGCTGCCTGTGAAGCGGCAAAAGAAATACTGTGGTTAAAACGAATATTATCAGAGAAAGGTGAGAATTATAAATGTATTACACCATGTGTTAATTATCAAAGTTCAATTAAACTAAGTAACAACCCTGCTTACCATAAGAGAACAAAGCATATAAATGTGAAATATAATTTTGTAAGGAAAAAGGTGGAGCTGGGCTTGATAAAAATCGAGTATGTATCAAGTAAAAATAAATTAAAAGACATATTAACTAAGGCATTGCCATCTAAATCTCTTGCATATCTGTGAAATCATTTTTTGTATAGCAAGTAATAGTTTTTACTAGTAATTTTAAAATTTTAGTGGGAGTGTTAAATATAAAAGTTTAACATTTTGTATTGTTTGAAAACAATTGTTTGGTTGGCATAATGGTAACCTGTTTGGTGGTATAACTGTCACTAGGCGACGCCACTGAAAAACTGCGCCTTTTTAGTACAACTGTGTCTTTCTTGCTGTATCATTGTTATAGTGTTGTGAATAAAACGTTTATAATAGAAATCTCAAGTTTTATTACAGAAGAAACCCATAAACCTCAACAGCATTTAGTCATTTCATTCTAGTGATGTTTAGTATATAAATAGTTATATTTCGTAAAGTAGTCTAAAATAGAATATGGCGACTCTCTTTGATATGTCTAGTTTTCATGTGTTTCTTGTAGTGTAAACATTACTAATAAAAACATATGTTTTAACGTTCTTTATGACTAGGCGGGGTTCAGTAAGTTGTTGCTCGTCCGCACAGATCTTTGGTTCTCTGAGCGTCTTCTCGTCATGTTTAGAGACGTATAAGATAAGCAATTTAATGTGAAAACGAGCTAGACTTCAAAAACGTGTGAGTTGGACTTCCTTCTTCAAGAATATTGTAGTTTGTAGAGCACTCCTGGGTAGCCAATAACTAATCTGCGAGAAAAAACCTACGGAATCCCGTCTTACCTGATATAGGGAAAAACTAGAGCATCTTCCAATGAATGGCTAATTGATACACGAGTTATAAAAAATGAAATCGCGAATATCTGGGTTGCTTCCGGATTTTCGCAAATGTTAACCGTCTTAGACGATGCTGCTGGTCGGCGGGTTTTCTCGGAGACCTCACGTTTTCGCCGCCTTTTCAATCAGGCGATGCTCCATACTTACCTCAATCACCCTCATTACAGGAATCGGGTGGTGCGACTGCTGTGATCCGTGTTTCAAACTACTGTACAAGTGGATTTAACTTATATACTATAATTTTTTTTATGTAGTGTAACACGAGAAATTCTTAGAAACCCATGTGTCAACAAAATGTTTCGTAGTAATAGAAGTCGTTTTCTTGTAAATCCTGAAAGTCATATATTCGTAATATTACAAAATGAAAACCTGCACTTAAAATAATACTATTAAGAAGTGAAAATGACATTTTCTTTCTATAAAATAAAAAATTCAATGATGAATTAATAAGGACGAAGAAGGGAATAATATTTAAAAACAAAACTCTCGAAAAAATAGAAGTCAGCATCTGGCCTGTACAAACAGAGATTTGAACCCACGACAATTGCGTTATTGTGCTGCACCTTTAATCATACGACCAACTTCACTAAAAAGGTTTAAGATTATTTACGTATTCAATAAATTGAAATATAAACTAAGCAGGAAGGCCATAACTTCGCGTCTCAAAAATAAATGAGATTAACGAATGAGGGGATTGCTGCGCTTTACATTGCCATCAGAATTTTGCAGGTAAACTGCACGTTTGCAAAGTTACAGTTTTATAAAATCAGAAATTTTTTAAAAGAACATGGGTTAAAATAACAGTTGTCAGCTTTAAGCTCTTAAAAAAATACTGGAAGAGTTATTCGGTTATGAGTAACTCTCTATTTTATTTTATGAGCTCTGTGTAGATATGAAACATTAACATTGAGAGTTAAGGTGTAGTAGCATTACGATTTTTTAAAATTTCCAAAGTTTTTTTGGAATAAATTGAGATTTTTAGGTGTTTTAGGTTATTAAAAACATGAATTACGTTTCTTCTTGAACGCAGCTACACGTAATATCACCCTAAGATTTTGCACATAGATCTTTATACGGTTTGACGCTGTTGAGTATCCGCCAATTTGTCTGGGCTCGTGGATACTGGTCCGTACAGTACGAATATTTTGTAATGTTTATTAACAACCTGGCTCTTATAAATTAAAAAGTGAAATTTAACTGTTTCACGAGTTCGTAAAATAAAGAACAATGACCCAGTAAAAAATCATATTTATTTGAACACAGTATTGTGTGGCATTCAGTAGAGGTCCTACCGTTTCGGTTTGTGTTGCTAGCGAGTGACGCCATTTCGCTGGCGTGAGTGGTTGGAGTTCTCAATATATACACTTTAGTGCCCGAGTGTACAGGCTGTATACGGTAAAGTGAGCAGTTTCTAAATCAATCTCTGATAAATGTCACTATTCCTACTTGCATGTATTTTAACAGGCACACTGACTGGAATACGCTCAGTAAAGTTTTCGACGGAGGGGAAAATAGTTCTACGTCTTAGCATTGCGTTAAAAGTGCAAGATAATAATTTATAAATACTTGTATAGTTTATTTTACTTCCATTTTGTAGTCCATATAAGTATAGGAATTAGCAAATATATGAAATATTAATTTTTTTAGATAACTTCTCATCTTTAATGACGGACTTATAAAAAATGTCACCAGGCCCATGGCAATTTTAAGTATTAATGCTGTGGAAGAGTACACAAGTGAAAGCAAATAGATCTTAAACAGGGCTTCGAAAATGCTCAGATTACCGTGAACAGGCTATAACTCGGGTTCAATTTAGAAGGGAAATTATTCTGCTACTGAAAAAATAACGCTCATGGATGTAGTTTCATTGTCTCGTTAAAGCGTGCCAGCACGTTAAGAGACTTTACAGTACATCAAAATTAAATATCGTGCATAAAATTATTATCTACTATATAAAAATAAGTCGGGTTTTCCTTCCTGACGCTATAACTCCAGAACGCACGAACCGATTTCCACGGTTTTGCATTCGTTGGAAAGGTCTCGGGCTCCGTGAGGTTTATAGCAAAGAAAATTCAGGAAAAATTTTAACAGAAAAGCGGGAAAATCTTTTTTTACATACAGCGCCATCTCTGATACATAGCATGTACTACAAATCAAGTAGATGGCGCCGGTGAGTGATACATTGTTTGACAGCTACTCATTGTTCTCTGCTCAGTGATGTGACAAACTTTCATGTGACAAACAATTGTGAAAAAAAAGTAAAAAAAATAAGTTATTCGTTTCCTAACATTTCAATTGGAAACCATCAAATCAATCACGTGTATTGTGCAAATTTTTATTCAATTTCAACAGCAGGCATTTGTCTTTAAGGTGGTAAGTTGAACTGTGTAAATTATGTGGATCGTGCATTTGAGGTTAAATTCACCACTCTGTCCATAGTCCAAAATGCCTAGAGCACGACGTGCGAACATCGGCCGCCGCACGAGACATGCAAGCCAGCAACAAGTGTATTCACAGAACTTAAGCGAAGAANTCATTGTTTTTCACATGGGCAGTTATACGTTGCGTGTTCACGAGTTGGGAAACCATCCGCTTTGTTTGTGTTAAGGTCAGACCAAAAAACAAAAAATGTGGTTTACCAAAGAGCACTTCAATGAAACGTATTTACTTTGGATTCACTTTCATTTACTTAGAGAAGTTCAATTCATTACTGTTGTGAAATGAAATAAAATTTTTCCTTTTCAAATACAAAAAAAATGTTTCTTCATGTTTTAATCACCAAACAAAATGTTGCATAAAACGAAGCCATCTGGTGGCGAAACGGAGTTCGCCGGGTTTGCTAGTTCATTATATAAAATCTTAAATGAACTATACAGATTGTATCACCTTTCACATATGAAAATAAATTACAATGGAAGGAAACCAACCTGGTTCTAAATTGGCTGAGAGCCAACCAGTAATATTCTTTATTCAGCTGAAGGTAATTCCATGCATGAGTGAACCTAAACCAAAAAATTTTTTATTCTGTATTTTCTCTTAAACTGGTATTATTTATAAGAATGATATGTCAATTATTCAGAAACGTACTTATATGAAACATTTGTGTGTGTATTAACTTATTTTACTTGGCGAATGTGTGACTCAACTGTATAGTCCATCGCCATATTCAAATTGGAAGTTTGTAGGTAAATTTGTAATTTGTGGCAATTTTTTACTGGGTTGTTTTCAAGAAGGACATTTGAATTAAATTCTTGGCTTTGAAATCACGTGCAAACTATTATTACAGGTAAATATATAATTTATTTACCACAGAAAAATTTGACTGTGGAATTACGTAACATCCGTTATAAGAAAAGTAATAAAAAATTCGTGGCTATGTAATTGTTTGAAGTAAGATGTTAAAATGTTGTGAAATCAAGGTTAGGATTGTGCTTTTCTAATAAATTAAAAGAATTATTCACAAACAGATTAATAAAATATTTTAAAATATATTTATTTGTCACGCCCGTTATAATGTAACAACTAGTTTTATTATAAGTGAAAATAATAAATTATTTTATTCTTATAGCTTAAAATAACTAGCCACATGTAAATTGTCTATTAAAGGCGCCATATATGCTGAAAGTCCTAAGTATTTTGACATTATTGTTACTATTTATATTGTAATTAATTATGCCTTCTTGAAGTGTGGTATCACATATGTTGTGAAGAAGGTGGGCATAAATACAATGATTATAGTAGGCCTGCATTATGGCAATATGTTACATTTTCAGGATGAATTCCAGAGATTATGAAAGAAAATGGAGGCAAAGTGTACTAAGTCACACGTGAAAGAAACTGTGTTACATTGGTAATGTAAGGAAAAGAATAATGGACTTTTTTAAATTGTTATATTACATTTTAGAAACAGCATAAATATTTCTTTGTGCGTGTTTAGTCCAATTGATGTGCTGAATTTATATTTTATTTCTTCAATTCACTTGTATTTTTAAAAACAGTTTATGTTTATAACAAAATGTATTAAAATGTCTAATGCCAAGCTATTTCGTAAATAAAAGTTTACAGTGTGAATATTTAGCTACTAATGATGTTAATATTTCAATAAAAACGTTTTTTGTAATATTTACTATAAAAAATTGTACTAAGTCACACCCGTAGAAACTGTATCACACCCGTAATGTAAGGAAAAGTACGAGTACAATGACCATTTGTAAAATGGCTATATTACATTTTCAACTACCATAAATACGTATTTTGTGTTTGCTTAGTACAACTCATGAGCAGAAATAATTTTTCATCTCTTCAATTAACGGAAATATTTAATCTTATTTAGCAGTACGCAGAGTGAGGTAACTTTTCTGTCACACCTGTAAGAAATGTTAAAGCTTTATATTTAAAAAAATTGCCAATCAGAGTATAAATTTAGAGAAAGAAGCAGTTCATGTAACTATAGTGGTGCGAGTCAATATGACGCTGGTAAGTGAAAATGAGTGAAGATATTGTGGTGGCTCTCAACAGCGAGGTCTTGAGAGCCAATAAGGGTGTTTGAGGTGAGTATGGAGCAGCGCCGGAATGAAAGGGCGGTGGAAACGCGAGATCCTAGAGAAAACCTGCCTACCAACGTTATCGTACAGCACGATTCCCACATGTGAAAATGCTGGAGTACCCGGCCAGGGATTGAACCAGGTTCGCCTTGGTGGGAAGCGAGAATGCCAAACGCTCAGCCACAGCGGCTCCGGTAAGTGGGAAACAGAGACCAATAGATATGGCATTCATATAACGGTGGATATTGTCTTGCCTTGAACGCCAGTAATTGTGCATGTACAGAATGCGAAGTGATAAGCGGCCGTATAATCTCTGTAATCTCAAGGGGCCCTCCTTCCTGCAACGTTTTTCTCCTTTTTTTTTTGGCCGAGAAGCGCTGGAGCTATAAGGGTCACACTGGCATGGCACGCGCTAAAAGTGCGCCATCACCGCTACGTGCAGGGCTCTGAACTGGCATGCAGTGTTCTCGTAGTGCAGCGTGTACCGATGGGACTTTCAAAGGTGATCCCACCATTCGATTGGTGCAAAGTTTGCAGCAAAGTTCAATACAGGCTCCTGTTGTAGTTTACTCGTGTCCAGCTACAGTGTTTTACGATAAGGTGGTCTGGAAAATCAGTTTTTAACAATATCAGAGGTCTCCAAAATACTTACAGCTTGCGTGGTAACGTTAAATTACAATTCCGTACTCGTCAAGGCTATGATGTCTTTCAAATAGTTAAACATACTGGGGGGCACGTTTAATAGTTTCGTTAAAAAAAAAGCAGGATTTGCAATAATCTGCAACGCCGTTCAAGCGCTAGGAGGGCTGAAGCCTTACGTACTCAGTAGAAGTACTGTGCAGTGTGTATCAGACCACACGCTGGCAAGCCGCCCAGTTTTTTGCTCGGCGCTTCCACAAGTACGACGCAGGTAGAAGGTCTCGTGAAGTGGTGAACCTCAACGAGCCGCTCGCTGTCTCGGACGCGAGTTAACTGCAGGCACAGCTCTGTTGTCTTCCTGGTGGCCGGCACCTGGGCACGGCCTGGCGCCTCTGCCTGCCAGCGACCAATATACACCCTCCACATTATTTCCGACACACTGCGGCCGCACGGGGCCGCTCCTGGCGCGCCTTTGTTCCGCGCGCCAGGGGGCCGCCGTCATGTAGCGGGTAGAGCGGTCGCCACCTAGGCAAACCGGGTTCCATTACCGGCGTCGTCGCTACCCGGATTTTCGCACGGGGGAATCGTGCCCTGACGAATCCGCTGGCCGGCGGGTTTTTTGAGGGGATCTCCCATCCCCCCTCCTCCCTTGCATTACGGAGCTGCACAATACTCACCTTGTTTAGCCTTCATCGGCTCTCAAGGCATCGTTGTTAGGAGCTGCCCAAATCACTCCACTACAACTTCTCCCGCCGGTGTGGCCACCGACAGTAGAGACCCTAAGTTAACGAATAAGAATCCAGTAAAGACCTTTCACCATAAACTGACCACTTTTGAATACCCTGCTTAAGATCTACTTGTATCCTTATTCTGAAGCCTTCCACCACACGTAAAACTAACATCTTCATAGGCCAGACCACTCTATTCACGCTTCGGTCAAACGAAATTAAAGTTATTTGAAATGTTAGTATTTTAAAAAAATATGCAAATTGTTGCACTTAAATACACAAAAGAACGTATAAAGCGAATTTAATCATTTCAGTATTTGCAAATTTTTTTTTATCCACGAGCTCAGACATAATGGTGGACATTTAAATGTCTCAAACCGTATAAAGATGCTTGCGCAAGATCTTGGGGTTCAGTTGCGTGGAAGAAGAAACGTAAGTGATGCAAGTTTAGATAACGGAAAACACTTACACACATATCAAAATGAAAAAAATTAAGGCAATAAAAAAAACACGTGACGCTATTACACCTTAATTCTTAATGTTAATGTTTCATATCTACGCAGAGCTCATAAACTGGAATAAATGTGTTATTTTTAACTAAAATCACTTCTTATATTATTTTTTTGGAATAAAGTGCTGATAAATGATAATCTAACGCACGCTTTTAAGACACTATATTCTGGCATTGCACTGAACTGAATACGCAAATAATCTTAAACTTTGGTAGCGAAGTAATTCTTGTGATTAAAGGTGCAGAATAACAACACAAGTGTCGTGGACTCGAATCTCTTTGCAGGCCAGATGCAGCCATCTATTTCATTCGTGAGTTATATTTTTTAATATTTTCCTTCTCTTCGTCATTATTAATTCCTGATATTCATTTTATAGTGAGAAAAAAAAATTATTTCTAATTCTCAATAAATATATGGCATGCAGGGCTTACAAGCAAATGTATTGTTTTTCTACAAAACATTTTCTTAACAAATGGTTGTCTAAGAAGTAAGCTATATAAAAAAAAATTGCATTGTAGCATTTTAAATTTACTTGTAGAGTAGTTTGACTACACACGGGTCACAGTATNGGGGGGGGGGGGGAGGCAGCCAGCCCGGGTGCCATCTTGAAGGGGGCTTCGGACCTGGCGAAATATTTTTTAGACTAACTGTTAAATAAAAGGAAAATGAGTGAAAAAAAAATTTTACAAGTATGCAATATTTACTAACATTATTATTATAAATAAAGTACGTTAAATAAATGAAAACTTAAACATTGGTAAGTACAAGGGTGTGATAAATTTTAACATAAAATATTACACCATAATACACACGGACGCAAAAAAAATGCAAATTACCTTTATTGCTTTGCGAGTTTGCCAGTGCGGGCAGGGGGAGGAGAGAGCGTAAATCGCAATGTGTGCCCCAGGCGAAGGAAAGCTACCCGATAGCAGTGGCCAGTCTCCAGTGGACGCTACTGCTAGCCGACATCGGCACGCGATCAACAGCGTGTACGCAGAAAGAAGGCAGCATTCAACACGGAGATCTCCACCATCGAGGCCAGCTAAGTGACATGCACGGTCACCAGATTAGCTACAAGATTGAATGACGAAGACTACGGAATAAGTGTTCGAAACATTTGCTTTTCAGTTATACGGCTAATCAGCATTAGATGGACACGATATATTGTCACCTTCGTTTTTAAATTATGGCTCTCAAATGTAGTGCTAGTACACTGAAGAACCAAAAAAACTTGTACACCTACCTAATAACGTGCAAGGCCTCCCGAGCACGCAGAAGTGACGCAAGATGACATGGTATGGACTCGACTAATGTCTGAAGGTATGCAGGAGGAATTGAAATATGCGTCAATTTGATAAAGGGTTGCACGTCTGTCACGTTTAATGATTTTCGTCAGTCTTCGTTTGTCCCGTTCGTTCACGATCTTTTTCCGNGTTGCACGTCTGTCACGTTTAATGATTTTCGTCAGTCTTCGTTTGTCCCGTTCGTTCACGATCTTTTTCCGGCCGCAGCGATGTCGAAGATTTAATGTTTTACCAGATTCCCCATATTCACGGTACACTCGTGAAATGGTAGTACGCGAAAATCCAAATTTTATTGCCACCTCGGAGATGCTATGTACCATCTCTCGTGCGCCGACTACATCACGGTCAAACTCACTTAAATCTTGAGAACCTGCCATTGTAGCCGCAGTAACCGATCGAGCAACTTTGACAGACGCTTGTTGTCTTATATAGGCGCTGCCGACCGCATCGCGTTTCTCTGATTGATTCCATACCTCTGTTATTTGCATACGCACGCCTAACCAGTTTGTTTTTGCTTTTCAGTGTAGAAACAGTGTTTTCAATGTTCTAAAGAAAATTAACTCTTTCAAGTTCGAGTTTATTTTAGAAGAAATAACGAGTTCGAGTTTAAATAATTTTTTTCGGAATAGAGTAATTCGTTTACGTTCACGTTAAAGTTCACCCTCAAAGTAACTTTAATTTCTTCACTTTCTTTTTTTTTTTTGGCCAGTGGTATGGCAAAACTTTAAAGAAGAATAGATTTTGTATTTATTTAATATTTACTTCAAATACATGCAGTATTTGGCGAAAGACCTGCTTTGTTTAAAACAAAAATATTATTAAAAATGATTAAATCCTTAAAACACCACAATGTATCTAAACATCAAATAATTAACTCTAAATGTGGTCAGATGAATCAATTGTTTTGTCTGTGGAATAACATTTAACTTCGAAGTATGAAAAATATTTACGTGTTTCACTAGTGGATGGATAAGATATTATTCGATTGATACTTTTTATATATTTACGGAAATCATAAAATACAACTGAAAAAACTTTAAAAGGGAAAATATTAAAATTAAAGTTCATTTAATAAAATAATTAAGTTCCTGATTAGTTCCTGTTATGTAAATTAGAATGAGCTCCTCGTAAATATTAACAACTAGCTGTGCCCACTGCTACGCTCCCGTGGACTACAGAATTATTATTTAGGTTTTTTTTTTAAAATAAAATCCATGCTTATTGTACTTTTTTCCTGACAACATCTGCACTTGCTTTTCAATTTCAATGAGTGCAAAGTGTAAAATTTCGTCATTGAATGTTGCTCGCGTGGTTATACTAACAAACTTATAGTAAAAAATCACGGTATTGGTTAGTAAACAGATACTGATCATAAACACAGAACAGAGCACTAACGATGTAATTTTTTGGTGTTAGAATCACTCTTTTAAAGAGCAACTTATCGTAATTTATATTTCTTTGTAGATCCATATCTAAACGCTAGCAATCAGTTCCGTATCACTCTGCAACAAATTACTAAAATCCTCAGTTAGTGGCACACATCCCTCTGCATCTTTTTCTAACCGCCCATCTCAAATTNCTGCAACAAATTACTAAAATCCTCAGTTAGTGGCACACATCCCTCTGCATCTTTTTCTAACCGCCCATCTCAAATTGTTAATAGTGTATTTTGCAAATGTCTGTATCAACGTCATTGTAGCGGTGCACTAACATATTTGTCGTCAAACTGGATTTCTTGACATTTGCCCATAAGTTTGACGACTTGAGATAGGCTTTGATTTCATCTGCAGGTGTGCACCTCTGAATTACCGGTAGAGTTTGGCGGAAGTCACCAGCCAGTAATGCAGCCATTCCTCCCATACTACCAGTATTGTTTCTTTTATCCTGTTGATTTTTTGTATGACGTTGTGCTTTCGTCCCACACTAATAACTTACATTGACGCAGCATTATATCCCGAGCGCTATTTTTATTAAACATTTTCCCTGAGGGAATGAGACTTATTTCGGGGTAAAAAGTAGCCTACGTCACTTCCCAGCCTTCCACTTATCTCTGTAAAAAAATCACGTCGATCCGTTGCTCCGATGTGACGTCGTCCCATATTAACAACTTAAATTGTAGCAGTGTTGTACCCCGAGCACTATTTTTACTAAAAACATTTTCCTAAGGAAATGAGACATTTTTTCGGGATAAAAAGTAGCCTACGACACTTCCCGCCCCTTCAACTATCTCTGTACAAAAAATCACGTTAATCCGTTGCTCCGTTGCGACGTGAAAGAAGGACAAACAAACAAACAAACACACTTTCGCATTTATAATATTAGTAAGGATGAAGGGATCGTAATGAAATACCACGTTATTAAATAGAGACCAAGTGTTTCATTGGAAAGCTCGTCGACNGGATGAAGGGATCGTAATGAAATACCACGTTATTAAATAGAGACCAAGTGTTTCATTGGAAAGCTCGTCGACGTTTCGCTTGGAGTTCTGCGTTTGCGATTCTTCACGCCTGTGACTGTTCAGATGTTTCGGAAACCCTTAAAGCAGCCTCTCGTTCTGCTTGTTCTTCAAATCGTGATTGGGTCTGAACAGGCGTCTCCGATGTTCTTAATAGATCTTGACGCTCAGCCTGTTCATCTAAATGCAGCTGCATTTCTTCACGCATTTCTGAGGCTCTCAAAGCGGTTTAACGCTCTGCCTGTTCCTCTCGACGAAGTTGACAATCAGCAGGAGTCTCTAATATCCTGAGATGTTCCTGGCGTGCGGCTGAGCCTGAATCTGAGCAGGCGATTCAGCGGCTCTCAAAACAGCTTGTCGCTGTGCTTGCTCTTGTCTTCTCAGTTTGGCATCTTCTTAAGAATCTTGCGATCGAGCAAAGCTTTTCGCTTGTGCTTGAGACGATGCTCTTNCTGCAACAAATTACTAAAATCCTCAGTTAGTGGCACACATCCCTCTGCATCTTTTTCTAACCGCCCATCTCAAATCGTTAATAGTGTATTTCGCATAATGTCTGTATCAACGTCATTGTAGCGGTGCACTAACATATTTGTCGTCAAACTGGATTTCTTGACATTTGCCCATAAGTTTGACGACTTGAGATAGGCTTTGATTTCATCTGCAGGTGTGCACCTCTGAATTACCGGTAGAGTTTGGCGGAAGTCACCAGCCAGTAATGCAGCCATTCCTCCCATACTACCAGTATTGTTTCTTTTATCCTGTAGATTTTTTGTATGACATTGTGCTTTCGTCCCACACTAATAACTTATATTGACGCAGCATTATATCCCGAGCGCTATTTTTATTAATCATTTTTTCTGAGGGAATGAGATTTTTTCGGTGTAAAAAGTAGCCTACGTCACTTCCCAGCCTTCCAACTATCTCTGTAAAAAAATCACGTCGATCCGTTGCTCCGATGTGACGTCGTCCCATATTAACAACTTAAATTGTAGCAGTGTTGTACCCCGAGCACTATTTTTACTAAAAAAAATTTCCTAAGGGAATAAGACATATTTTCGTGATAAAATGTAGCCTACGACACTTCCCGCCCCTCCAACTATCTCTGTACAAAAAATCACGTTAATCCGTTGCTCTGTTGTGACGTGAAAGAAGGAAAAACAAACAAGCAAACACACTTTCGCATTTATAATATTAGTAAGGATGAAGGGATCGTAATGAAATGCCGCGTTATTAAATACAGACCAAGTGTTTCATTGGAAAGCTCGTCGACGTTTCGCTTGGAGTTCTGCGTTTGCGATTCTTCACGCCTGTGACTGTTAAGTTGTTTCGGAAACCCTTAAAGCAGCCTCTCGTTCTGCTTGTTCTTCCAGTCGTAATTGGGTCTGAACAGGCGTCTCCGATGTTCTTAATAGGTATTGACGCCCAGCCTGTTCATCTAAATGCAGCTGCATTTCTTCACGCATTTCTGAGCTCTCAAAGTGGCTTAACGCTCTGCCTGTTCCTCTCGACGAAGTTGACAATCAGCAGGAGTCTCTAATATCCTGAGATGTTCCTGGCGTGCGGTTGAGCCTTTCCTGAATCTGAGCAGGCGATTCAGCGGCTCTCAAAACAGCTTGTCGCAGTGCTTGCTCTTTTCTTCTCAGTTTGGCATCTTCTTAAGAATCTTGCGATCGAGCAAAGCTTTTCGCTTGTGCTTGAGACGATGCTCTTNTCTTCTCAGTTTGGCATCTTCTTAAGAATCTTGCGATCGAGCAAAGCTTTTCGCTTGTGCTTGAGACGATGCTCTTTAAGACTTGATTTTCGTTTGCGAGGCATTATTTATTTAACAGACTATGAAAAACTAAACAACAAAAAAAAAAGTTGAAAAGTAAACAAAAACCATTACCAAACAAACTAGTACAATTAAAGTGCAGATCAGTACCAAAGGTCAATCCAGTTTAATAAATTGAACAATATTCGAATATTCCTAATCAACGAAACCAAAACGAAAAGCGAATCAAAGGAAACCAAAAGCAAATGCAGTCAATTGAAACTGTTTGAACGCCATATATAGTCAATTTTTAAAACTACAATTGGTATTTCGTATAGCAGAGAATGATTAAAGGAAATTACATATTGAGTACATTTTTTGAAATATTTTCTCACTACTAAAAGTAGCCAATGTCACCTTTCAGCCGTCCAACTATTACTGTGCAAGAAATTACGTCGATCTGTTGCTCCGTTGCGACTTGAAAGAAGGACAAACAAACAAACAAACACACTTTCGCATTTATAATATAAGTGAGAATTTTAGGACTAAATCGAAGGAATTTGCCCCTATGATCTCGTTCTCGTAAACGACTAAGTAGAAGTGTATCTTCATCCAAATCCACACTGCGCGTATTGACATTCCGATCTGTACTGCAACGCTACAGTGCGACTCATATCGCAGTACGCGCGACTCAGTAGCGCCACTCTGCAGCGCTACTGAGTCGTGAGAACGCGCCAATGAGTGGCGCCACAGAGCAAGCGACCTAAGACCACATCACACTTACTTCACAAGGGGCAGCACTCTAATATGAAAAAAAAAAATTAACTGCGGGTCTTTTGAAAATAATTCACTTAAATAAGTAGCATTCTGCTAGTCGTTTTAGTTACTGGTATACAGTGGTTTAACAGCGATTTATACCGATTTACAGTGAATTGCACTGACTTGGCTGTAAAACCTCAGTGTAAACAAAAATAACTCTTGTGTATAACAGCTCGTTAACCCATAATTCAGTAAAACAATTCNCTGTAAAACCTCAGTGTAAACAAAAATAACTCTTGTGTATAACAGCTCGTTAACCCATAATTCAGTAAAACAATTATACTGATTAAAACAACTGATTAAGATTTAGTTTGCACCGATAACTCGTGGCCAGTGCAACTGTCTCCCTTCAAAGTTATCCGGGTTCAGACCCCGAACCGGTCATTCTTTCTCTCGAGGGGGAAGTGGCTAACGTTGGCGTGACATAGCGAAGGTTTTCTCAGGGCAGTCGTGTCTCCTTCACCCTTGCATTCCGTACGCGCCCCATCGTACTTAATCATAGCGAGGACTGGATAACTAATTTCCAAATGCCCTACAAATGTCTCAGACACAAAATACACTCTCTGGTCTTTGCCAAAATTCCAGGCAACTGCCAGCGGGAGAGTACAATTGAATCCCGCTCGTATATACTAGTAGGGCGTGATCGATGTTTAGCACAGCCTATGGAATTACTTAATTGATTATCTCTGATAAGATAGTCTAGTTGTTCGTCCTTACATGGTTACCTCCAAATTTCCTGAAGTCTTGCTAAAGTTCTACTATCAGGGTATTCCTTCGCTTCATGCAAATAATGTTATACTTAGTGTAGATTATTTTACGAAAGTGACACCACTCCGTATTTGTGCGAAATCATTTTAATCATATCTGTAATGAAAACGTTTTCTTTGCAGGCATCCCCAACACACCTAGCATCTCTCTGTTTTTATTTATAGTTATTATGAATAAA
Organism: Clitarchus hookeri; assembly: GCA_002778355.1. NCBI lineage: Eukaryota > Metazoa > Arthropoda > Insecta > Phasmatodea > Phasmatidae > Clitarchus > Clitarchus hookeri. Next base: position 173,865 of record NQII01002559.1, read on the forward strand.
ATATTATAATTTATTGATAAAATATTTCTTGAAGTTCATTTAGACAAAAATTTAATATTTGTATGTAATAGAAGCCTAAAACGGTTGTGACACCAGAAGCATATTGTGACTGATTAGCTTCTGTTATAATTGTACACGTCAGACGTGTCGTGCAGTGCTTGTTTGAGCAATGTTATTCTGGCNCTGTAAAACCTCAGTGTAAACAAAAATAACTCTTGTGTATAACAGCTCGTTAACCCATAATTCAGTAAAACAATTCTACTGATTAAAACAACTGATTAAGATTTTGTTTGCACCGATAACTCGTGGCCAGTGCAACTGTCTCCCTTCAAAGTTATCCGGTTTCAGACCCCGAACCGGTCATTCTTTCTCTCGAGGGGGAAGTGGCTAACGTTGGCGTGACATAGCGAAGGTTTTCTCAGGGCAGTCGTGTCTCCTTCACCCTTGCATTCCGTACGCGCCCCATCGTACTTAATCATAGCGAGGACTGGATAACTAATTTCCAAATGCCCTACAAATGTCTCAGACACAAAATACACTCTCTGGTCTTTGCCAAAATTCCAGGCAACTGCCAGCGGGAGAGTACAATTGAATCCCGCTCGTATATACTAGTAGGGCGTGATCGATGTTTAGCACAGCCTATGGAATTACTTAATTGATTATCTCTGATAAGATAGTCTAGTTGTTCGTCCTTACATGGTTACCTCCAAATTTCCTGAAGTCTTGCTAAAGTTCTACTATCAGGGTATTCCTTCGCTTCATGCAAATAATGTTATACTTAGTGTAGATTATTTTACGAAAGTGACACCACTCCGTATTTGTGCGCGATCATTTTAATCATATCTGTAATGAAAACGTTTTCTTTGCAGGCATCCCCAACACACCTAGCATCTCTCTGTTTTTATTTATAGTTATTATAAATAAAATATTATAATTTATTGATAAAATGTTTCTTAATGTTCAATCAGACAAAAATTTAATATTTGTATGTAATAGAAGCCTAAAACGGTTGTGACGCCAGAAGCATATTTTGACTGATTAGCTTCTGTTATAATTGTACACGTCAGACGTGTCGTGCAGTGCTTGTTTGAGCAATGTTATTCTGGCNTGACTGATTAGCTTCTGTTATAATTGTACACGTCAGACGTGTCGTGCAGTGCTTGTTTGAGCAATGTTATTCTGGCATTTGTATTTGAGTACTTATCCGTCTGTATACAAAACATGTAAACGATTGGTGGGGTAGGAATCCTCCTGTGATACAAATGCACCGAGCCTTCAACTATTTAACAACTGGCTTAGTTGTGAGGAGAGGTAGGAGAGTCCCCTCTTCACCCCCTGGTATAGTCTGTTCGCGGTATCTTCACACTTTTTTGAATCAAACATTCGAAAAATCACACCATATATGACGTGTTTAGTTGTTTCCTAAACATACAACGAATCACGAGCAGTTTGTACTTGTGTTACCATAAGTGCCATATTTTTGGTTAAATTGAAATTATATATAATATCCATAAATTATAATATTTCATTTACAAGTAATATGAAGAAAATCAGTGAGAAAATACGTGTGTTGGTAACGCATAGTAATAAATAGTTCTTATGCAGAAAATAATTAAAGTTAGTTCGTACGAATGCGGTGCGCTGTCCCTAAGTGCAATTTTTTAAACTTGGGTAAGCATCGTCTACATGAGGCAGAGGAATACTCTGGAGGGAGAATTTCAACAAGTTTTCATAAAAGTGTGAAGTACCCGTGGATGGAGTGTAAATTGTTTGTCTAGGAAATGTGACAAGAAGGTAGGGGTTAAATGTCCTTCGAAATCATTATTTTGTGTTTTAAAATGAGACTGTGAAACGGCGGCATTTAACATATTACAAGATTTATTACACTTCTTAACAGCTCATAATTCCTTATATATTAAGGAACACGTAACAACGAAGTTCACATTTAACTAAATATTTTATCACAGGGTCAAACTCATTTGGTAACATTGAAAGATAGTAAGAAAGCACAAAAATTACAACTTTCAAAACATGTATGCTTCGTGCTAATAGGCCTGCACATACCTACGTCATACGAAGGCACTATCATCGCCCTCTTTGTATATGAAAAGCCTTCAGAGCTACACTAAGATGTTATACCCAAAGGTTATGCAAATGACAACTAAAAAAGAAAGTGTTGAAACCCGAATGTTCTCCCCTATGTGGTTAACAACCCACAAACACGCAAAAAAAAGAATTTGTCTCACGATATTTTTTGTTCGGTATGTTTGATTCGTTATGCTAGAGGAATATGGGCTCCAATACCATTGAAAAAAAAAACATCGCAGTTATTCCTTTGCCTGCCTTGGCCAGTTAAATTAAACTATTATAGTCCATTAACGGTTGCATCCAACTTTTCTCAAGCCCTCCTAAAGTTCTGTTTCTATTTTATTTCTCCATCACATGCAAACAAAACTTAGATACTGCTAGTAAATTATATTAAATAGACCAGGCACCGCATTTGTGTGCATTCTTTTTAATAGTATTTTGCACAGGAACTATTTCTTACTAGGCGTTACCAACGCACCCATTATCTCACTGTATTTATTAATATAATTACATATTTAATATTTTTATTTAAAAATAAAACGTATGTAAAAATTTAACGTTTACAAAAATAAAGTACTTTTATTATACCAGAAGTATGAAACGCTTTTGAAATGTGACATGTTTAGGAAACAGCCAAACACGTCATAATTTGGGTGATTTTTCAATATTTCGATTCAAAAAGTGTTAAGAACCCGGAAACAGACTACAGGACCTGACTTCTTGGAATGGAACCGCCTGTTACAAGAACACTGGTCATATCCGGCTACACTTACTTGGGCGTGTTAGGCCTGCTGAGGAGACGTTCGAGAAAGCCTTGAGAACATATAGTACAACATGAGAGAGGCCGTTCAACAGTGCTTTGAAGGGCAGGATGCACGGCACGACACGCTGCACATCGTCGTTCGCTCATCACAGCCGGGTTGCACTGCTAGTAATTGACACACGAAGTTATCCTTTAATTACAGGGCGGTTCTGGTATAAACTGACTGAAATGAGCAAGTGAAACTGTTTGCTTTTTAGACAGGCACGCAGTGGTGGCCGGCAGTTTAAATAAGTCACCTCCTATTGATATAGCAATTTTTAACCTCCATCCCCTTCCCCTCAAAAAATTCCCAACGTGTGAGTTAGTAGAGATCACTCCCTCCCCCCTTGTAAATATATGATTAAGTGGGCTACAGTGTTTATTTTGTATCATGTATTTATTGACAAATGTTTGCACATCCAGCTGTTTTCTCACTAAAACTACAGTTATCAACCCCAAATTAATCACATAAGCTTTACGATGCGTCCGATAGTTTTAACATTACAATAACAATATTTTTATAATGAATGACTGTTCATATACCTGGTTTTATTTTGCAAATTTACTACTATTCGAAGACGATATTCTAAAAAAATTACCTTCCGACACATTTTTGCCCATAACCTGTTACAATTTTCATCGGTTATTTTGTTGGGATAACACAAAAATCTGGTATTGTAGTCATAGAGATAAAGCCAGGCCTGATTATAAAAACTGCACGGTTTATGATAAGCTGGAGAACGTATTTGGAAGTGTATGTATATGTCAGCACTGACAAGAGAAATTTCATACTATGCAACCAAATTCAAAACTCGTTAACACATAGAAAATTTAGTAGAACTGAAATGATCAGGACTCATGCCACACATTTTTTATTCCAAAGATATGAGAGTATGTTTAATAATAAAAGTGCATAAATTGATGTGCAATGTAAATAAATTAATTTTAAAAGCAATCCATAATTCGAGCATTATTTTTAATTATCATTACTAAGAGCTACAGAAAAATGTTTTTTTATTGNAATTCGAGCATTATTTTTAATTATCATTACTAAGAGCTACAGAAAAATGTTTTTTTATTGTAACCTTTGCATATAATTCGGCCTTTTCTCAAGTTTAATAGCAGCAGTAATCAATGAATAATTAATTTTCTGGTAATTATGTAATTCTATGGATTTCTTAATTACAAATTGTATATTTTTGGAGTGTTAACTCAATACTACTATTATTACACGAGTTAGTCTAGTGGTTAAACATTTTATTAAAGTTACTTCCTATTGAATGTTTTTTACGAAATGCAGTACCCATGTAACTTAAAATTAAATAATATAAAACTGCAAGCACTCTACCCATAGTTAAATACTGAACAAGATCTCCACTAATTATTGAAATTAATTTCATTCCAGAACATAAGCTACAGATTGCTCTTGATATTTATGAATCTAAGTGTGGTGGCAATATCAATAAATGCTGGATTTGTTGGGGTTGTACAAGAAAATTAAGAAGAATTATTCAGTTTATATAACATTAATAGAAACTTTTATGATCAACATTAATTTACGGTATAAGTGCTACAAAGAAAAACATGTAAAGAATACTGTAGTGTACAAGGCACTTGTTTAGTAATCACGGCCAATGAATATTATAATTCGTGTATGACTATAGCAATATGAAACATTACAACTTATACTAGTAGCATGCTGCATGGTTTACGAATCATTTGCACACACAGACGATCCTTGGGCACCGAACCTCTTCAGTGTACAGCGCTGGCCAACTCTGACTTTTCTCTTCATTAAATAAACAATTGTGGACGCCGGGTCTGATTGGATGAAAGTCATGGACACATGCAAAAACAAAGAAGACGTATTTATTTCATAAATCATCAAACACAAACGGATAACTTTGTTGTTATAGTAATGGGTTCTAATATTTAAAATATAGAAGATATCTCCGTTAACTATATTTTACGTGCAACAATTCATGACAAATAAGTACTTGCATAGTACNTTAAAATATAGAAGATATCTCCGTTAACTATATTTTACGTGCAACAATTCATGACAAATAAGTACTTGCATAGTATGAGTGATTGTAAAATGACAGCAATTATCGTAAAAAAACGACGTACGAAAACTTTGTAAACTCTGAATTGTGAATATGATTGGTACGGCAATTGTAATTTGGAATCGAATGCAACTTCTGTATTTCCCCAACGAAATATACTTTGGTACTCAGTTTTCTTTGTGATACTTGCTTTAATAATGATAGTTGCTGCAGATTAAATATCTATAAACAAATAATTAGCTGTATCATTATAACTCTATACAAATACAGTATAAGATAAGTGTAATGAAGATATTAGAGAGCAGAAAGATCATAGCAGCCGCTCTCGTATACGGTTCAAATATTTTCCAAGTTCTACACACCATAACAAGGAGACNAGCAGAAAGATCATAGCAGCCGCTCTCGTATACGGTTCAAATATTTTCCAAGTTCTACACACCATAACAAGGAGACCACGAGAGGTAATGGTTTAAGAGGGATATATAAATAAACTTTGCAGTTTATTTTTTATTTTGTACGCATATCGCCCATCTTTCTCTTTAAACAAAAAAGCATCTCGCTTCCTACTTTCTTTCCTGTGCACGTCCAGAAATATGATCAAAACAGAAGATTGCTTTACCATTTTTTACGTCGAAAATATATTCAGTAAAGAAAAGGTTATCATTGCGACATGGTAAGAAAATATCAGTGATTTACCAGTAAAATTAAGACATTATTTGACTGTATAGTTTTCGAGTGACTAGGAGTTAGGTTTGAATATTTTTCGGCCGCAGGAAGCGAGCACGCAACGCTGAGTTTCCTACCCCGTGCAAAAGCTGTGGGAGCCCGGAGGAGGCGCAGATAAGGGCGACATTCCCGNGGCCGCAGGAAGCGAGCACGCAACGCTGAGTTTCCTACCCCGTGCAAAAGCTGTGGGAGCCCGGAGGAGGCGCAGATAAGGGCGACATTCCCGTGTTTATTTGCGGCTCCGGCCAGTGCGAGGGACTGGCTGTAGGAGCGGCAGACGTGCTCAGCCACAGTAGAGCATTGAGGCGGTGCGCGCGACGCTAAAAACCTGCAAATAATTATCTCAGGCAGCAATATGAGCTATAAACTAGTAATAATGTATAGTTAAAGAAAAATATCATAAATTCTAAGTCAACCATATTTAATATTTAAAACTTTTATTTAAACAAATTTTCGGCAAAATGTCCGGAAATGTGGTCAGTGCAGAGAACTCGACCTCACACACCGCCACTGCAGACAGAGACAGAACAAGACAGTGGCATTCTTGTAAAAAATACAGTAACAAGTGCCAACTTAACTACAACACCACTATCCTACCAGAAGCATTTATGCAGTCTGCACACAGTAAAATGAAAACATTTGAAAGCACAGCTTTAGATATACTTGTAAATAAATCGTGTATTCTTCCACTTATAAGCAGTACACAGTGCTTAAAGGGACATACAAAATTCAGGAAACGCAGAAGTATGCGTGTTGAGGGGGCAGATCAGTATGCCATGGCCACATGCTCGTGAAGAATATCACCACTCAGACCCGCTTGAAAGGGATTTTATGGTAGAACTGCCACAAGCCGAATGGTCGACTCATCATATAGTCATTAATCTTAGCCATGCAGGCACCACTGTGACACGATGCGTGCATGCTTGTATATGTACTGATCGTACATCCTGTAGAGTAGGTATTGGTCGTGCATGATTCACTACAGTCTGTGGGGCCTGCAGCGTATTTTCGGTTTCAACCAGAAAACCATTCGTCGCCGTTTGAACTAGTCTGGTCTACAGGCACGGGGCCACTGCACCGTTTTCCTTTGATACCCCGGCATCGTGTGGCAAACCGTGAATGGTGCCAGGAACGTCAACATTGGCCACAGGAATGGCGACGCATTGTGATCTCCGATGAGCCCTGCTTCAATCTTAATGCAGATGATGGTCGCAGCAGTCTTGGTGTCTCCGGGCAACGCAACGATCCTCTGCTGATTCATGAACAACCCGGATAACAGGCGTTGCAGTATGAGGTGCAATCAGATATGACTCTGGGTCACGTCTCATGGTTTTTAATTGAAGGCACGGAGACTGCATAGTGATATGTCAGAGAGACTGTGTGGCCCAATTTTCTTCCATTTTTGCGTAGCATGCCCAACGTCATCATACAGCAAGTCAGTGGTCGTTCTCATACATATCGCATCACCCAACAGGCTCTACGAGATATAGATATTATTCTTTAGCCTCTAAGTCTCCAGATTTACCCCCTATCGAACACATATGAGATAAGATGGCGTGACGTTTGCACCAGCGACAACCACCTACCTGAACACTGGCTGATCTACACGTGCAGAAGCAAGAATAATAGTGATATGTGCCTCAGGACACTGTCCACAACCTCCATGGTGGAACGCCTCGTAACATCGCTGCCTAAATAGCCGCGAAAGGAGGCTATACCCAATATTGAACACGCTAAACAACGCGCCCTCTATGAGTGAAAGCCTCGTCGTTACTCAATTTTTTCTATCGTCTATTAGAGGGTGATGTTTTAATGAAATTCCGAGTAAGGCAAAAGTGTGTAGCGAATTTCATGTTCAGTAGTGAAACAGTTTAATTTAGTTATTTCATTTCATCAGCACATCCATTCTCCAAAAACTTGAAAATATCCAGGGGATGTTACAATCAAGTTTTCCCGTTCCATTTTTTTAATATACAATCATACTTACAGAATTTAATTTGTTTTGAATGGTTTCTTCTTGAAGGCCAAATTTGTATGTTTATAATATTACAATATGTAAAAAAAATTATAAATATTGGTTACTTTCCAGTTTTCAAGAACATTCCAGTAAATTCAAACGAAGACTCATCTATTTATATATGGATGTGTGACGTATGAGGAATATTAGAGCGGCGCTGTTTCACCACCACCCCCTTCCCCCCTTCAGTTTCAACCAGTGTAGGGGCTTAGAGAGACACATGGCAATCGTAATCACCATAGAGAAAGGTCAAGCAGAGGCAGACACGCGCTTCCAAGCCTTACACGTGTCATTGTTGCGGAGGCTACCCCCACCTTCCCCCCTTCTCCTAGCAAGCCCGTGAGATTTGTTGCAGGATGAACGATAGTGAAAGTGGCGTGAATTTCGAGAGCCGATGAGGGACGAGCGAGCGAGTGCGATCGACAGAGCGAAGACGAAGCGAGGGAGAAATTAGCGACAAAAGTAGCGAGCGAGGAGCGGTCATGTGTAGGGGAAAATGCGACGTAATTTCCTCTGGACAGTAGGAAATAACGTGGTATATGCCAGGTGGTCAGGGATGAAATACCGCACTGGGCGAGAGAAAATTAGGTCATCAGTGCCCTGAAGGAGGGTCACTGTCAATAACGGGAGAATTAGGCAGGCGGACGGGTGAAAAACCGCGCAGCCAGGAAGGTAAGCAGAGCGAAGGTGAGGTGCGCTTATCAGGTTACAAATGCTCAGAAACAGTAAACACGAAAAGAATGAACTACAGTGGGTCACTACATCATGGGGCAGTGACCTAAGGAAGTAAGATAGTGACCGAAAGCAATAAACATCAAGAAGTAACACAGTCCTATGTGTTATCTACTTAAATACACCCGAATACCGTACGTTATCTCCTTTAATACACGCTGGGCGCGATAGCGAAGTGTGAAGCGTGCCAGTCGAGAAGAAAAGCCCGGCGGAGAAATAACGCAGCAGCACGCCAGAGACGGGATAAAAAATACCAGGCCGAAAGTATATGTTCACGGGAAAATGAGTGTAAAGGAGAACAAGCGAGAAGACAAGCGGACGAAGGACAGACAGACGGGCGAGAGCGAAGACGGAAGTGGAAAGTGAACAAACTAGCGTGTGCGAGAAGAAAGCGGATGCAGAACAGACAGTGGGTGAGAAGCGAAGTGCACCGACCAAGAAACGAAGCCGGGAGTCCACAGCCACAAACCGAGGACGAGCCTGCAAAGCAACAGTCCAGAGTCAACAGAACGAGAGGAAGGCGATGCAGTCTTCCCACCATCAGCGCATATGCCGAGGCGCATCCAGGTTCCCAGTGCGAGGTGCAAGAAGACACTGCCCCGCAGCCAGAATCAGACTCTGTGGGTAAGTGATCACTCATGTCACCCTGCTGCGAAAACTAGGTCAGGTTACCCGACCTGCCAAACAACATAGTGCGACAAGAATTGTTTACAGTTTGACATGTGAAGTCATGCCTTCAGCCGAAAGACTTGTAGATGCCACACTCAAGTGTGCCTGAGTGTAATGTTATTAAATTTCCAAGGAACCCAATATATGCCTTCAGCCGGGAACCAGAATAGAATGATTTTCTAAGTTTTTTACCGAGAGAGTATGTTTACATTTGTCCTAATGGCAAACGCCGCGGCAACACCTGAGAGACAGATAAGGGGCATAGTTTTTGTTCTTTCCACGGCCTGTGAGTCGTCTTAATAGTAAAACGTAGCATGAGTCAGTGTGCTTTGTGTGTCATCGTCAGAACATTTGTTAAAAAGTGCCAAGAGTGCCAGACATGAGAATTAACTCTTGAACAGAGTTACCAGCCTAGTAGCTAAGAGTTGTTTTTCTTCGACGACCTGTGTAGTCATCCTTACCGTAAAGGAAATAAATACCTGTCACCAAAACGTAAAGATTGCCATCGGTGCAATATATACCTGCCATAAGTCACCTGTTTGTTTGCATACATCAAGAATGTTTCCGCCTTATCAGGAAACCGAAGCACAGAAAAACAAATAAGGTAGAAGTGTAGTGATCTAGATAGATCACTGTAGGTAATTTTGTATAATTGTGTAACCCTGTAAATTGGTTAGTAACCCTGTAAGAACGTTGGTAAGTACTGTACGGAGTCCGAGGTGTGTGGTACCAGGTGTTTGTTTAGATAGTTCAAATAGGTAGCCAGGAGGTATAATTGTGCAGTAGCATGCAGTCGATGGAAGATATATAACCCAGGTAGAAGGCCATTAGTTTTTTTTTAGAATAAACACCTTGTGTTTTGTAATTCACAGAGCCGGAGGGTTAGGACCATTTTAGAGGCAAAGGGCACGCCTTCTAACCTTAGGGCGCGCGCCCGGAGTGAAGACAGCTGGGCGGCCAGATAAGATGACCACGAAGGAACGAGAAGAGTGGAAGTAGAGGGGAAGTAACAGCTTTCGCAGTCCATGGGAGCCACACCAGAGACGAGATGAGCCCGAACACAGAATAGGTTAGTTTACAGAGGCAACGATACGCCGAAACCGAGATTTTGGCACAGAGTGTGTCAGCGCCAAACAGACAAGGGGGGAATGGACGTGTGATGTATTAGGAGTATTAGAGCGGCACTGTCCCACCCCCCCTTCCCCCTTCAGTATCAACCAGTGTAGGGGCTTAGAGAGACACATGGCAATCGTAATCACCGCAGAGAAATGTCAAGCAGAGGCAGACACGCGCTTCCAAGCCTTACACATGTCACTGCTGCAGAGGCCACCCCACCTTCCCCCCTGTACCTAGCAAGCCCGTGAGATTTGTTGAACACCGAGATATCACAAGATAGTCATGTGTATTTTGCCTGAAGTCAAAATATATGCACCAGAAACTGCTCACAAGCTGGAAAGGGGTGCCGAGAACACCCCCCCCCCTTTAGCAAACCATGGGACAATGTGGATATGCACTGCAGAGAAATAGCTGATAGAGTAAGCTATGGAAAGGGAGATCACCACTGCCCCCTCGCCTCCAACAAGGCGACACGTGCCGACAATTATTGAGGGAGGCTAGGGAGCATATAAGCCTCTTTGCAGGGACGGTGGGAAGGAGTAATTAATAGACCTTCGAGCAGAAGAGTTGCATATTGCTGCGCAGAGAGAGAGCAGCCACGCCAGTACGGCCAGGGGACTTCGGATCCCCTGCGATAACAGTACCTAAGTACATGAGTACATCAGTAGAACAGCAGTCAAGTGAGACGACACCAAAACTAGGGCCTCTTCCAAGGCCGCCCACATCGCCGGAGCTCACCCACTGCTGACCACATACCAGCACCAACAGCAGAGTTAAGTATAAAGTCGCCATCCAGAGAAACCCCCCCTCCATCAAGATGTCACCCCCAGTTAATACGAGTAGCCAAAATAGTGTACCACACCTCGGAAGTGTTCCTGTATGTTTTTTTTATAACTCGAGACAATATATCCATCCTTCAAAATGAAACACGAAAAGACTACATTATTGAAATACCCTCAACCTTCAAGGTACATTATAGTCTGTGCTTGGAGGAATTAACTCCGACCCTACGAACCACTATGTGTGCCACAGGTGGGGAATAGCATCAAGTTTAATTGGCGCACAACAGTAGCACCATCAAGTTAAATTGGCACCCTGATGAGTGGCGTAGCGTAAATATTGTCAATAACATCAACACTTCTCAATACACACAAATATTCAATATTATGTATACCGACATGTAAATTCACATAGCAAAAAAAATTAATCCTTTAAAATGCTTTTATGCCTGCGTGCATGCGTAGGTAAATGCACACATTCGGGAATGAACAGTGAGTTTATGTATAGAAACCCAACATTTGAATTTTATGGCGAATCCGTGCAGTATAATGGCATGGGTTCCTTGCATTGCCGCAGCATCATTATGATAAGGGTTTATCGTGAGGCCATATTGCATTATATTTCTTTGCGAACATCAAATTAACACTTAACAAAACTATAAACATACANGTTTATCGTGAGGCCATATTGCATTATATTTCTTTGCGAACATCAAATTAACACTTAACAAAACTATAAACATACAAGCTCCATAAAAACAACGCTGTAGTGACCGACATAAAACCTGTTGACTGATTTACAGTACATTACAACAGAAGTTAACGATCACAAATTCTGCTACTTAAAGCCAAAGTTATCTGTACATAAAAACAGAGTAAATGAAAACTTTGTTTTTTTTTCGAACTAGACAAGGTGCTATAAATAAGAAAGCATTTTCACTCACTAGAATTGACTGTCATGTTACATCATCACTTCTCAAAAGAACATTACAGATATGTTTTGTTAAAATGAAATAATTGTCAAATACATTTTGTTTATTTAAACTCACTGGGGAATAAAGCCACGCATATTAGGATACATTTATGTGTAAATAGGTGAAAATCATTAGTTATTCAGTGAAGTGGAACCCCAGACGTTAAAACGGAGTCTCTCAGTGATTCCAGCTGATACGTTTTCACAGATTCCTTTAGAATCTTCTTGGTATGGAAGAATTTTCATCTAATTCAAGGTTGGCTGTCTGAATAATGTGTGTATGGTATGAGCTGGAGTTGTTGAAATGGGGAAATGCCAAATTTGAGGACATATTTCAAAACCCTTGTAATAATTCGCATGGCACTGAAATTTCTCTCAAGCGGTTGTGGTAAACGTTTTTTGAGTAAAAATTTCTACCTTTTTTTAGATGGACTTCCAATAGAAAGTTTTCTATTCCCGGAATTTTTAAATAACTTCAGGCATATATTTTACAGAGAGCCATCTTGCTTAGTTTCTGCTATATTCATGTATCTTTGTTATTTTTACTTAAGAAAACGGTTAATTATTATACTGGTAATGTAATTCTGATAACACACAAAAATCTGAAGTCTTTTCTACAGTACCATGTAACTAATTTACTTGTATTAACCTACCACCTTTCCATTTTTCTGGTACTATGCGAACAACAACAACTGAAGTTTGATCTAAGATGTGGGTGCTTAACTGTCGGGCTTCAATCATATAACTATGGTTTGCAGCTTCAAGGACGTTTTGCAACACATTATTCATATGTCTTATGTCAGTTATTGCAGTTTATAAATTTAAAAACGAAACATTTTCACAATATAAAAAATTTGTAGTTGTGTATTTTCTTACCCGANGGTAGTAACACAGCACGAAAGCTACCGGAATTGCAGAAATTATTACTAATAAATGTGCATAAAAACCAAGTCAAATCATGCAGTTAAGTGAGATTAAATATATTTTTCATACAAAGAAATGTTTTAAATCTTTCGTAGACCCACCTCTGCAGTTATTTTCAAAGGGGATGATTTTTTCTATGGGAAGTATGAGACTTTATGGAGCTCTTTTGTCGCTCTGAAAACAATGTCCGGAGTGGCTAATATGACATGGTACGTGAAACTCTTTGCTTTGAGCCAGTTTTTCTTGGCATGAGTTCCGAATTAAGACACAGTTTGTACACAATAACTTAGACGGCGTCTTTGCCCGTAAAGGTCTGATGCAAGTACTTTGCGCCCAAAGCAGTCTATATTCCAGTATAATCATTTATCTCTATTCCTATTGTTGCCAGACCAAGTCACAAACGGCAGCAGGAAAACAAAACAGGAACAAAAATCATTTCTCTCTGCACGGTTTAGTTTTATAAATGATGTGCGAATACGTGAATGGCGATAAAAATGTGACGTATAATAATTTTGTTATTTTCGCACACTTCTTATTTTATTATTTTCAATGAACAATTTCGCTGATATTATGCTTAATCATGTCTACGGTACGTTTTTTAATGATATGATAGTTATGCTGGCAGAATAAGTTAATTAAATACGCTAGCTGCGTGTGACCTTTGGTAAATATTTTTTATTGAAGTGATTATTTATTTTCTGACACTGTTCTTTTGTTTAAATGTCCATAGCCATACATTATCCAAATGTTAATTATTTGTAACATAGGTAAAATTTAATGCAGCATTATTAAAGATGCAATTTAACAAATTTTAAAGTATTATGTATAAATGTTGAAAGTTTTAAAAGTTGGCAGCATTGTGCACAACATTATGTTAAGAGGGATTTTTTATATTGATCCAGATGNATGTTGAAAGTTTTAAAAGTTGGCAGCATTGTGCACAACATTATGTTAAGAGGGATTTTTTATATTGATCCAGATTTATGTCCTATCTTCCTATGTAGAAGAATTTGTTGAAAATGTTTATAGTTTTGGAACATCGATGGAGATATATCGGATCCTAAAGATTTTGCTGGTCAGCCAGGGCTGCTGATCAAGCTTATTTTAATAAATGTAAAAGTGTGAGNATATCGGATCCTAAAGATTTTGCTGGTCAGCCAGGGCTGCTGATCAAGCTTATTTTAATAAATGTAAAAGTGTGAGTTAAGCGTACCCGAGCTTCCAGTTATTAGTAGCGCTCATATTAAGGGCTGACAGAGTGGGCTCAGCAATTGAAAAGGGCCCGAAGAAATTGAGAAATTGGCTTTCAAAACTACGTGTTTGCGGTATGTAGCAAGGATTTGCTATCATGTGCAATATCCTCCTGTTACAGAGTAGCTTCGAGGAAGAATCACAGCTAAGTAGCACCTTCTTTAAGGGGCAGATGGCTGCAGTTTTATTTAATTCCTGCTAAGTTTGCTTTTAAACTTGTGATTAACTGGGTTGTACTGAACTTTCCTGAATTTTTACCCACACTTATTTCAGAAGCGGATGTCAAAAGACTCTATCGACTGAAATAATACTCTGAGCTTAATCCGAGGCATTAACTAAAATTTTACTGATTATGTGAACTGAAATAAAGTTTGAGAGATATTTTTAAAGACGCAGACTAAAATTATTACTTGAATGCTTTTAAATCACTTCACAATGCTGCTAAATGTGAACTAAATGATAAACTTTCGGTTTACAGCTTTTTAGTCACATTATGCTGCATATTTTCTCATTACTTAAACAAGAGTCCTCATTTTTTGCAAGAAAATTGTATTAGTATTTATTAAATGTTTCTCCACAAGAGTTTGTGTTTTTTGTTTGGTAGTTTCGGGCAGTATATTCATTTCCAGTCATTCTCAAAGTTATTTTTCTGTGTTCTATTGTGAGTAGAATATGTCTTAGAGGTTGTGCTAAGCTAATGCCGATAATTCCAATGTTTGTTCCACATCTATACTACTTGACTCACTGTCCATGTATTTATATTCAGATGGTTCACGTTAAAGATTCTCTCACACCAATAACATACAATGTATACACATAGTCAGTGCAGTTAAATAACAACAACCTATTCAATTTCTGTATTTAAATTCCCATATTACGCTAAATATTTTANCATAGTCAGTGCAGTTAAATAACAACAACCTATTCAATTTCTGTATTTAAATTCCCATATTACGCTAAATATTTTTAGTGGCGCCGTACGCGGGGCCTAAAAAAGCCACGATAGGGGCGAGTCGCATACATTTCAAAATATATTAAAANCATAGTCAGTGCAGTTAAATAACAACAACCTATTCAATTTCTGTATTTAAATTCCCATATTACGCTAAATATTTTAGTGGCGCCGTACGCGGGGCCTAAAAAAGCCACGATAGGGGCGAGTCGCATACATTTCAAAATATATTAAAANTTTTAGTGGCGCCGTACGCGGGGCCTAAAAAAGCCACGATAGGGGCGAGTCGCATACATTTCAAAATATATTAAAAATACCCGATTTTATTAAAGTACTGTAGTAGTAAATGTCTTATAAACCTCACAATAAACTTCTTATTATAAAACAGGACAAATTAACAAAATATTTATGAATCACTAAATAGCCCTAAACATTTTTTATGCAGTGGATTTACTGTACAGAAATTACTATTTTATTACTGATTAAAGACATCCCATGTTTTCCATAACCTTATTGTAGATTTTCTATTCATAATATTAATATTAATACAACCATCAGTGTCCAGCTACGAAAAAAAAATCCTACATACCTCAAAAATGTTTGCACCTCAAGGATTACAGATTTACCATGTTGCTCATGGACATGAGGAAGTACCGGATAAAAATACACACTGTCTGTATAGAATATCACGCCAGACTTGAAGAATGTGTTTTGTAATGAGTCCACTGTCTCAAGGAACGTCATACACATGAAAACGATTACAGGTGGTCCAAAACATGTTATGAGCCTTTTAATTTTATTTATTCTACATCTTCTACTTCCCGCAAGTTATATAGTGAATCTTTCATTGGATAATTACGTATTGCAGTGTTTTCCATGGAAGAATAAACACAAACCACACTATATAGCAAGCGTTAAAATTATTTTCACTCTTCACGTTGATGATAAACAACAATTAAAAATATTCGAATGGGTTCAATATCGCGGACAAACAATTAGCACCCTTTTGCCAACTCGTTATTCAATAAAATATTTAATTTACTTATTTTTCTGCACTTTGATTCGGAATATTCTAAAAATTATGTAAGCTACAAGGTTTTATATCTTAATCAATATTTAAAGAAGTTCTCTACTACCTGTCCCAACTGTATTAAACCCGTTGTTGACGAGAAGTTAAACTCTGTCTACCAATTCAACTGTAATTCCTTTAAGTTTTTGGCCAATACAAATCTTTCAATACTGCAAATAAACAAACCTACAGGGGAAAATGTTTTGTTAAATCAAACAAAAATTGTTTGGTGGAATAAAATTCATTATTATTATAGCAGCAAAATAAATAAATATTTTGTTGTTGAAACTAAAATTATTTTGTTGTTCACAAAAATGTAAGATTTTTTATGTGAACTAAATATTTGTTTGTTTCTACGTATATTTGAGGGTTTTTGTTAATATAATAAATTTTTAACGCCCAACCAAAATTGGTACCTAACCTTTTGCGCCCGAGTGTTAGGCCTTGGCAACCTCATTAGGTAATAAATGAAAGATGTTTTTCAGAAAATGCTTTTTAAATGCTGGACAACATGCGTAAATAAATATTTAAAGTTTTACATATTTATTATTAAGTTTTCTTTAAACCTATTTTATTGGGATTTTAAAATATTATTAATAATAGATAAATTCACTAACAAACTCTGTTACTATCTTATTTGTTGCAAAAATTACAAAAAAACTCTCAAGCGGTATTTCCAAACGAAGTTAACCAAAATATTTGCCAAACAAATATACACAGTTGATTCTAGCAAATATTTGTTGACAGTCGATTGTTTTTGGGCGACACACAGAGGTTTTAATTATCAAACGGGATGAGTTAAGAGATTTCGTCGGCTCTTAACAACGAGGTATTGAGAGCCGATGAGGGTGAAATGAGGTGGGAATGGAGCAGCGCCGGAATGCAAGTGAGGGGGAAACGGGATATTCCCGAGAAAGCCCGCTGACCAGTGGCATCGTAAGGCACGTTTCCACTTGCTAAAATCTGGAAGTGACCTGACTGAGGATTAAACCCGGTTCACCTAGGTGGGAGGCGAGCGGCCGTTTTATTTGGTTAGGCTTTTCAAGTTTGGTTTACTGAACAAAATTTTTTTGGGACTACTATATATATTTTTGGCACTTTAAAATCGTGTACTTTGTTTGCTGAAACAAACCTTTCTCACAGTGCGTATGTAATTTAATTGTTCAAGAGTTCAATTACTCCCGGATTGCTTAACATTGAATGTAGAGAATGGAAACTCTAAGCCGCTTATACAATGGTATAAAAAGGTACAAGGTGCAGCAGGAGACTTCGTATCATTGCTTAGTTAAAATTAACGTTAATTAAGCTGTACGCCATAATAATACAAAACTTTACA
The DNA here is from genome assembly GCA_002778355.1 of Clitarchus hookeri. NCBI lineage: Eukaryota > Metazoa > Arthropoda > Insecta > Phasmatodea > Phasmatidae > Clitarchus > Clitarchus hookeri. The sequence goes on from NQII01002559.1 coordinate 191,365, forward strand.
TGATTTTGCCATTTTTTCGTATCAATGGAATTATTTTGTTGGTTCACTGCCTTGCTCACTGAGATGAGAGTATATAATTAATGAGTCAAATGTCGTTGTTATTATGTGCATTTATTTAAACACATTGGTTACTCAGGAACACTAACTAACCGGTAATGAATTGGAAAGCATATCGAGGAAATGCATCACATCACCCCTCCCGTTCCAGTCGTCTGGCATATAGTCTACGAATTGTTGAATGCGAATTAACTATGTTACCGTAACCTTAAACTTGCTTAGACCGCCATAATTGGTTAAATTACTTAAATCTTATTAACTTTCTGCAACATCGTTAAAGCAATATTCGGTTGGACACTTATATTACATACAGTGTTTATTATACCCATGAAAAAAAAAAGTATTTTATAACAACGTGAACAAAATTATAGCTTGGGTCGTCTCCTGCTTGCATATAAGGTTTCGTTCGACTCTTACTGACCGCAAGTAAAATTTACTGCAACGACTGACATGTTGCGGTTTTTTATTGCTTTGAAGTTAAAATCCTTAATGAATTGTAGCCTATTATTGCGTGGCAAAGACCCAATATGGCTAGTGTTCTTGTCATACTCGTTCTTCGTTATAATGAAGGCGAGTTTTACAGCCATAATCTAAAACAACTTAAGGATGCACCACGTAACTACTACTAATGTNTCGTTATAATGAAGGCGAGTTTTACAGCCATAATCTAAAACAACTTAAGGATGCACCACGTAACTACTACTAATGTTTTTCCGTATAGAGGGCAGCAAAAAAACTGCTAAATCATTGTAATATGGTGAACACAAAGACCCAACTAAAGTCCATTGACGGTTTCTTCGGATATTTCGAAACAATCCTTTCACAAATCACCCTAGGAGTAATATGTTAAACTGTTTTTTTTTAATAACTGGTATACCAGTAGTTTATAACACTGATGAACTTTAAAAGTATTATAGTTTTGAATATAGGAAACTCTTCCCTTGTATCTTCTATAAGATGTAATTTTTCTTTATTATTCAATACGAATTAAAAACAGCGAGAGCAGCGATGGTTTGCCAANTCGTTATAATGAAGGCGAGTTTTACAGCCATAATCTAAAACAACTTAAGGATGCACCACGTAACTACTACTAATGATTTTCCGTATAGAGGGCAGCAAAAAAACTGCTAAATCATTGTAATATGGTGAACACAAAGACCTAACTAAAGTCCATTGACGGTTTCTTCGGATATTTCGAAACAATCCTTTCACAAATCACCCTAGGAGTAATATGTTAAACTGTTTTTTTTTAATAACTGGTATACCAGTAGTTTATAACACTGATGAACTTTAAAAGTATTATAGTTTTGAATATAGGAAACTCTTCCCTTTTATCTTCTATAAGATGTAATTTTTCTTTATTATTCAATACGAATTAAAAACAGCGAGAGCAGCGATGGTTTGCCAACGGCTAGTAAGAAATAGTTCACAGATAAAATGTTGAGTCAACCAAGTTTTTTGGTATGCCATTCGTGAATTAAAGATCCCTATTGATATATTTAAACTTTTACGATATTCCAGAAGGAAACATATTTTACTGTTACAGTTAAAAACATCGGCGCAAAATACATTGCGTAGACCATATTGAAATAGTGTTTTTTTTTTCGACCGAGCAAGAAACTGTCAACGGAGCGGAGTTTGTCACCCTCTCTGTCTCTCTCACTCTCTGGCTCTCGGGAAATTTCGCACCGCCAGTAGAAGCATAAATAATGATTCTTGAATTTGTAATTTACAACTGAAAAGAGATTAAATGATTCAATACTAATCATAATATAATTATATTTGATGGCGGGAGGGTTACAAATCAGAAGTTGGCAGAAGTGGTGAGTGGCGACATGACATGATGACATGGTGTATTACCGCTGCTAAACGAAACGTTTCTTCTTGCTGTGAAAAATATGTCAAATCACTACATCAAGTTTGTACACGGTACACGTTGTTTTTTTTTAAATATACCTTGGTAAGTTACGATGTTACACCGAAGAGCAAAAAAAAAAAACTGGTATAGGCGTGCGTATGCAAATAACAGAGTTATGGAACCAATCAGAGTAACGCTATGCGGTCGGCAGCTAGATCGGTCACTGCTGCTACAATGGCAGGTTATCAAGATTTAAGTGTGTTTGAACGTGGTGCTATAGTCGGCGCACAAGAGATAGGGCATAGTATCTCCGAGGTAGTAATAACATTTGGATGTTCGCTTACGACCATTTTACGAGTGTACTGTGAATATCGGGAATCCAGTAAAACATCACATCTTCGACATCGCTGCAGCCAGAAAAAGGTCGTGAAAGAACGGGACAAACGACGACTGACGAGAACATTAAATATGACATACGTGCAACCCGTTCTCAAACTGGAGCAGATTGGATTTGTGGACTGCCCTGCAGGATTAATGGTGTGAATTGCCTCCTGCATACTTTCAGGCATTAGTCGAGTCCATGCCACGTCATTTTGAGGCACTTCTGCGTGCTTTGGGAAGGGGGNCATGACATACGTGCAACCCGTTCTCAAACTGGAGCAGATTGGATTTGTGGACTGCCCTGCAGGACTCATGGTGTGAATTGCCTCCTGCATACCTTCAGACATTAGTCGAGTCCATGCCACGTCATTTTG
>NQII01002559.1:194069-338912 GCA_002778355.1 Clitarchus hookeri
GGGGGGGGGGGCTACACGATATTAAGCAGGTGTACCAGTTTTTTTGGCTCTTTAGTGTATGATAAATATGTGTTTCTACTACAGTTATAAATATACGGTAGCGTGTGTCGTAACCGCTGCGTGTAAAAGGTTGTGGCTGCTTCATAGTCGTTACTCTAGCCCGGTGTGCGAACGATTGCAAATATTGGATTTGCGAAATTTATACGTTTTAACCGTGAACTGGTTTTATAACGAAGTTAATTACGCATCTGTTTATTTATCACAACGTTAATTTGCCCTAGGTATTTAAACAAACAATTGTATAACGTGCCTACATTTTTGTGATAAGAATGTTTGCCACAATCCCAACAAATTGCTAAGCCCAGCAAGGAAATTTTACATAAATAATTAAATAAACGTAGTAAAAATGAAGTACCTATGCAAATAAATATGAGCAGAATAAAAGTAACTGTAGACCTATTTGTTTGCCTGTTCACCAATATATTTTAAGTTTGTTACTGCTACGTACAAAAAATTAGCAACACGAGTTGTATGTTGGAATTTACTGTAAATTTCGTTGGACTGGTTGCTCCTTCATTTTATTAATTATTCCAACTACGGCTGTCCTTTTAACGAAATAACCCAAAAACACATCCATAACAAGAGGTTAAATACTGCAGTTCTTTCCCCACAATTGTAACAGGCTTAAACACAGTGGCAGCAAGATATTAAGGTGTATTATATGTATTGTGCTATATTGTGTAAAACACCCATGTTAGGAATGTAAGATAATTACCTTAAGAACAATCGTCAATACTGATATAGTTAAAAAATCATAAATCAGACCTGATTATCGTTATAGGCATACATATTGAAATATATGGTATGGTTTCTTGAAATATGACAGAATTCTTTGAACAGCTGTAAACAGTAAACAATGCATTTGACAGTTAATACGTAGATATCACATGGCAGTCTTTAAGATTACGTGTAGCGGAAGGATACGTAATTGATAACCAAAAGTAGAAATTAAGTAGGGCTTCAGAAAAGTGTGAAGTAAGCGTGAATGGATTACAGCCATGTTCTCCGTTGTTATTTTTCTTCCATATAATTTCACTCATAATCAAATAGCGATCCCTTGTCTAGTTATAACTGTAATTTTGCTATAAACATACTTGATTAATGCACTGTTGCTAGAATCTTCATCACTGTAGAGAATTCAAATATCTTGAAACGTCTTTATGTTAAAGCATCGTAAATAATATTCGCAATACATTCATTTAACGATATTCCTTTATTTCGTAAGAAATATCTGCAAAATATAATACTCAAATTTTAAGCAAGTGGAGATCATCATCACAGATGTTCTATATTGAAAATTAATTTGTTTATATTTTATTTGATAATATAGAGGCCAGAGTAAAATACATGGTTATTTATTCTATTAAATACACGAGTTTTTAATATTTTCTGCAATGTTTATAAGTATATATATATTTATATATATATGTGCAGGTACTCACATGCAACCGAAATAAATATTCAAGCCATTTGCAAGGGTGAGGTAAGCTGTAGGGTTCTGAGTTATAAACCCGAAACCATTAAAAACATTAATTTTCTCTCGGATTTAGAAAAAAATTTTGCTTTTACCCAGTGATGGCATAATGTTTCAGAAACATATAATGAAAGCCCTTTAATCTATAATGTCTAAGTGGAAAATTTTATTACTGCTTGGCCATGGGCCTTATCACGTTATTCGTGCGTCCTTCAAATGAAACTTTGAAATTATTATTAAGTTAATACTATGTAAATTTGAAAATTCTTGTATTAATCTGCATAAAAAAATTCAGAGAAATAGAAACTATTTCAGTAATGACTAATATTTACCTAATAGTATTATTTAACATCAAGACAGAACTGCTCTCCTTCTGTCGTTATCGACTTTACTAAGCGCAAGCCAATCAGTGGGCCCGTTCAAATAGAGGTTGATCATAAAAGAATACCCCAACTTTGAATGTCTGTAATACCAAAACCAAACAACCTACAACATTGGTTGACCAATCAAATGAACCGTGGAACCGTGAAGTTTGTTTACCATACGTTCATAAATGTTCAATGTGACCGCACTCGGTTTGATGTGGTGATGGGGGCAGCGAGCTAGCATTTCACACATCAATATGAAGGGGACGGTCTGATGTTTCCTTTTTGGTACGCCATCCCATTGGCACCTAGCTGTTCGCGGATAACTGAACGAAACGTTTCCGCAACGCCGGATTGGTCGAGGAGCAGCTGGTGACCAGGCTCTTCATAACTGGCCCCCAATAAGAGGGGTACATAAAGAATCAAGTGTTTCGTCCACCATTGCCAGCTAACATTGACGACCTCAAAACTAGAATTACGGACGCCATCCAAACAGTAACACCGGAAATGCTGACAAGAGTGTGGAACGAGTTTGATTATCGCATAGTTGTCGTTCGGGCCGCTCGTAGTGATCACATTGAACATTTATGAATGTATGATAAAAAACTTGATGGTTCCGCGGTTCATTTGATTGGTTAATCAAGGTTGTATCTTGTTTGGTTTTGATATTATAGACCTTCGTAGTTGGAGTATACTTTTATTCTCATTCTGTACATGCAGGTAGAGGCAGTAATATTTTCTAAATCGTTGATCTCAAAAGTGTTTATTTTACCATGAACATACTAAACCAGAATTTAGGAGTATTCATTCTCTTCATATGCTCTATTTTTTAGTTTGCGTAGAGTGGAGAGCGAAGATATTTGGCCGGCTCTTGACATCGAGGTCCTGAGAACATATTAGGGTGAGATAAGGTGAGAGTGGAGCAGCGCCGGAATGTAAGAACGGGGGAAACTGGAAACCCGTTAAAAACGGCCAACTAGCTGCATCGTCCGACACGATTACCACATGCAAATATCATAGTGGCTTAGGTGGGAGGCGAGTAGTCTGACCTCTAAACAACCGCTGTCCCTGTTTTTTTAAAGGTGGAATTGCCATGGTCAGGAAACATGATTAATTCGTTAAATTTTATATTTTCTTTGAAACCCGCATGGTAAATTAATAGCGGCGCAGCTTTAAGTAGACATGCGGTTTTCGTTTGAAGAGAGGGTTGCTGGCTCGGCGTACGAACTTGGCGATAGGTCAGCGTGCCGAACACAGGGACGGTGTGGTGGCTGCTGCGTGGTGGGGGTGAGATTTGATTGGAAGGGGGTGATATTGCGGGGGTGTATCGCCGAAGTCCCGGTGGTTGTGAGCAGCGCGCTTCTATTAACGTTGCCAGTACTGCGTGGGGTCGCTGCCTGGTGTAAACAGCCGTGGTTTGCTTGGCCGTGCAAACAGGCCGCCGGTTCGCGCCAACACGTCGCCCCAGTTGAATATTCAATGTTATTGCGACGCCCCGGTGCTCTATGCAAGTTTCACAGAGCTTAGTCGACCTCCAAGCGGCGATTGCGTTTCTGCACACCGGAATGATTGCTTTTTTGTTAATGTTTCAGTCCGTTGTTGGGGATGCTCTAACGAAACTCTCAATTAGGCATGTGAGTAAACGTCCAGACAGGTACAGGCCTAAATGAGATTATTCTCATCTCCACGAACGACATAATCGAACGCTACCGTTGAAATAAATGTATTTTTCCATGCGAAAAATTATATGTGGATTAATTATTTCTGTCCATACACGTTTCACGAATAGTTACTTTGTGGCAAATTACTTGCCCTCGTACGTAATTTCATTTAGCAAAAACTGCATTTCGTGATCTGCAAACGTTCTGGAAATTTTGAGGGAGTTTACACGTTAGGCGGAACAACCTGTATAACACAGAGTGCAACAAAATGTAAAACGCGTAGTTGTAATCACCTGATACGACAGACAAAAATTAATGATCTCACTTCAAGGAAACGTGCTTCACTCTGTCAAGGATTCTTTTTGTGTCTAGGTATCTTTGATGTAGAGCTGCAGTGATGTAATGTTCGGGCGAAACAACACTGACCACAGAAAACCAGGCTCGATTCCCAGATGGTGTAAACCAGGATATGAGCATGTGTTATATCTGAACGTTGTCGTTGGCGTATGTGTTTTCAAAAGTGCCTCCGTTCTCCTGCTATAGCATTCCGTGGCTGAACCATCTACATCTCAATTCTTCCTTATCGGTGCCGTAGACCTGTAATGTTATGCACAACTCTGATCTCCAATTCATTATTTTGTTACGAACATTTTTTGTTACCAAATTTTAAAGGCCACTTATGTAAGAATTTTGCGACAAAGAAAATACTTAACAATTAATTGTGACAAGTTCCCCTTATAATTGAAGCTTAATAACGCTTACCAGTAACTTGAGACTCAATTCAGTTTTGTGTCACTCTATGAGTATGAATAAAAATTTTATCATCACGTTATAATATATTTTGAAAATATTTCCTGTATAATGAAAAGTAGGTTTTAGGTTTTTTTCCATGCTTTAATGGTACCTTTGTTGTAATTGTTTATAAAATTTATAACGCATAGTGAAACTCCCAACTATAAATAACATAAATTGCATATTTGCAGCCATATATATATTTTTTCCGTGTATACGTAAAGAATATGGACGTATATATTTTAAATTCCGTTACAATATCAGGGAATTTACAAGGAAAAAGTTGTACAGTGTCATCCTACACATTATTGAAATACGCAAATATATTTTAAAGTCAGTCACATTAGCAATGCTGAAGTTAGCCAATGTTTTGCACCAAGGATCTCGTATAGCTGTAGCGTTCATTTAATGAATGTTAAATTTTAGAAATAAATTAGCATAAAATATTATTATAAACAATAATCAATATATTCTAGTCAGGGTAAAGCCTTTTCATAGACCGTCGTCAGAGAGCCATTCAGTTGCACGCTTGCTGCTAGCTGCCATACATTAATAAACGTCTGTTATCCATGATTGTATAGTTGATTTCACTGCCGAGCGTAAATTATTAAATTGTGTCACCTGGCCGCAACGCAACGTCAGCTACCACTAGGCCATCAACGAAGACACAGGAATTATGCAATTTCATTTGACTTCTAAGTTAAATCGACAATTCTGTATACAACCCAAGTGCTGTATTCGCTCCAAGCATCATGTCACATACTCCAGCCAGTGTTTACCACACAACACATATATCTACGGAAACGGAAGTGTTTATTTAAAACGTTGATTTAAATTTTGTTTCGTTATCCGCAAGCTGTGATTCTCCTGGAGAATCAGGGGGCGGGACTAGCTAATCCATGTTACTGGTAAATTAGTGCACCATAAATTAGTAGAACTCACTTCTGTTCGTGTTATATCCAGTTACATAAATATTCATTAGGTTTTTACAGCTTCTCTTTGTATAAGCACGATGTCCAATTTGACTGGTTTGGAAGAGTTTTGTTGTTTTAACTTTAAAGTTTATGAAATCCCTCGTCAATAATTAACTCAGCATTCTAGCGGATATTTGTGGAAGCAGAAGGAACGAAACAATTAACATTATTATCCCGTTACATATATTCTTTACAGTTATCATCACGTAAGAGTTTCAAAACGAGTAGTGTGAAAATGATAGCAGAGCAACAATGAATTGTAAATAAGGGTTGCTCGTGGCTTATCAGCTTCGGGTAGACTCAGTAGTACTCGGATCTCAGCATTACTATAGTTTTTCAGAAAGTATATCGTAAACATTAGACGAAATGTGCTCAAGTGATTTTCACCAACGACCACCTTCACTTTCATTTCAGCAATTTCTGCCCACTATGTGGAGCTGGCAGGTGAATTGCGTGTAAAAGTCCTACTTATTCTGCTATAAGAATTTTTTCAATAATTCCATATGCACGATTCGGCATTACATCATATTTGGAGCCTTAGGCTTCCTCCCTCTCCTTATGATTTTTCGTTTTGGCTCAAAACTCGGAGTTGCATTAAAATACTTTGAATACTTTTAATTACATATTTTTAAGCAAAATGTATTCACATTCTTACTTTACTCAGAGTAATAACCGGATCTACTTTTCCGTTCTAGGAAATCTTTTTTTTGTATGTTTTAATCTCAAAATATTTTGATGATCTTTGCATGCACGCCTTTCCATTTAATATTGCGTGAAATTAATAATCGTTACAAAAAAATTATATTGGAATACATTACACTCTAAAATTTAAAAAATTCACGTCCCTATTATAACTAACGTCCTCAGATCTCACAAATGTCTCAAGCGTGTCTTAAAAGGAAAACTCGACTACCACGGGAAAACTCTTCTCATGACTGTCGTTTTATAGATATGTTAATATATGCTTTTAAACGTAGTTGCTGAGTACTCTAAAATATATTTATTTTCTTTTGGAATGCAAGTGCAGTCGCTAAGATGGACGAAATAATCTTTCTCCTATCGAACAACAGAACACAACTAATCGCCCGCAATGTATTTACTAATTTCCAGGTCTTCATATGTTTACTCATTAATCGCTTCGATTTATTATCTATTTCGCATGGATCACATTGATACACTACTCATGGCATGCGTTTCGATTTCAATGATTTCCACATTTATGCAATGGCAAAATATGGTAAATGTTAAATTACTCTATCAACGAAACCATATTTTCCTAGAAATTAATTACTTCCAGTTATCGTTTAAGTAGATGCCACAGTATTCGAACTTGTTGCTTCATCAAACAGNAATTACTTCCAGTTATCGTTTAAGTAGATGCCACAGTATTCGAACTTGTTGCTTCATCAAACAGCACTGGCGAATCTTAATCATCTTTTGAGATTTTATGGCCAGTTGAGTGAAAGACTTCTTTAATGAAATCTCTCTCGCCTTCAGTAAGCATATAGGTGCANTTGAGATTTTATGGCCAGTTGAGTGAAAGACTTCTTTAATGAAATCTCTCTCGCCTTCAGTAAGCATATAGGTGCATTCCAGTTTCTCCATGAACAAACACAGCTGCGTCCAGCCCTGCAGACTTTGAACGAGTATAGCTTTGAGCAAGACATGTCCAGCGTGTCTAATATTTTACAATATTGCTATAAGGGTTCTTTACACACTCATTCATCTCACGTCGTGTAACATGTAGCTATTCCTGAGTATGAACCCACAGTGTCAGCGCACACAGAGATAAAAGATATTAGAGGAAACCAAAATTGTTCTGGCAAAACCAATCGTAAGCTTGTATAAGGCGAAGTAAATTTACAACTGTTGATAGACCAAAATAAAATTTATCATCATACATGTTTGCACTAACCAAACAGCACATAATTGAGTGAAACCCTATTATAAATTTAAAAGGAAATTTACCTTTGTTGCTAAAGCACGGTTTCCTCATTTGGCTGAAGATTAACATAGTTTTGTTGTTTTTTTATTGTTTTTTAAGTAGCATAAACGTTTGGTTTTGTTTATTGTCGTTTTACTTTCACATAAAATATTAAGAGAATAACTGACTGATTACAAGTGCTTTCTCCTCTTAACTTTCTTACCGTCATTTCGAGACACTTTATCCGTTCTGCGAGATGTGATTGCATACTTGCTGGCCTTAATTTTATTTATTTATCAGTGCTCTTATGTGTACTTAAATTTATTTGTTTATGACAATTTTATTATTTTCCTATGAAGGATTATATTTATATAATTTGGACAACACTCACTAGTGTGAACACGCTGTTTTCCCCAAGGCACAACAACTCGCAAGTCTGAAACTGAAAGAAGTAAATGACGTAAGGGAACAATTGTTCATAGCCTATTATGTATAATAATAACAAGTTTCGTTATGATATCATTAAGTTGAATTATAACTTGCGGTTTAGTAAAACTTAATATTCTTGAAGCTGTGCTGAGACTTGAACGAGCAATGGCGTGTCAGAACTTATACGCTACATATACCGACTTACCAGTACCACGCACATGCAGCTGAGCAGGGTATTATTATTATTATTTCTAGTACTAATCGCTTTTACACACATGTTCAGTTTTATATGTTTTCTTCTTTGCTTTCACGTGGAATTATATTTATGGACTTGTTTATAAAAACAGTCAATTTTACCAGCTATGCATTGTATATGAACACTCCAGCTGTATTTTTTAAAAAAAGTATATCAAATAGTGCGGCCCATCAAATGAAAGCCTCTGCTGTAACTATTTGAATGTGTTGATACAGATTGTTCACGGGGAAAAAACAATTGGCTTGTTTAGAAAAAAGGTAGTAAAACTGTTGTGGCTAATAAATATATTATGGTAATGTCGAAACAACCAACAAATCTGTTTGGCATAACCGTGTATATTTAAAAAATATGAATAGGCACAAAATAACGCATGCGGATACTTTGGGTAAGATCGGCGTGGTTGTGTTANTGTATATTTAAAAAATATGAATAGGCACAAAATAACGCATGCGGATACTTTGGGTAAGATCGGCGTGGTTGTGTTAATTAGAAACTTTTCAAGGTAAACACACATTCTCCAAATATTTGGTATCAGGAACTATTTCTTTTTCTCAGTACAGATATCCGACACNTTTCAAGGTAAACACACATTCTCCAAATATTTGGTATCAGGAACTATTTCTTTTTCTCAGTACAGATATCCGACACATGCGGTAAAGCTCAGAAATACGACAGGTGATATTATCGATAGCGTCAGTAATGACTATATAAATGACGAGTGCAATGAGAATACAATCTAGATCCGCTAATGCTTNATGACGAGTGCAATGAGAATACAATCTAGATCCGCTAATGCTTTTCCTTACTAAAATAATGTATACAATATTTAAGGTTGTACAGCAAGAAAGCATACACATTTACGAATTTTAAAGGAAAAGCATAACCCATTAAAAAAATTCACGAAGTTGGCAAAAACCCTGCACATTTTTTTTTATATGTGTCAGCTTTCAAAAATATATAGTTAGCAATGAGAGTGTTAATCTCAAGTTTGTATTTCATTTGCACGAAAATGAGGACAACAAGACTTTCTGCAGAATAATTAGGACCGGGCAGTGAAATAGGTGACCGCAAATAATTACTTAAGCAGTCCCCAAATCAGAAACAAGAAAAAATGTCTGTGTGGCTTTGAAACGATAACATTATCGTAGATAACATNGCTGCGTCCAGCCCTGCAGACTTTGAACGAGTATAGCTTTGAGCAAGACATGTCCAGCGTGTCTAATATTTTACAATATTGCTATAAGGGTTCTTTACACACTCATTCATCTCACGTCGTGTAACATGTAGCTATTCCTGAGTATGAACCCACAGTGTCAGCGCACACAGAGATAAAAGATATTAGAGGAAACCAAAATTGTTCTGGCAAAACCAATCGTAAGCTTGTATAAGGCGAAGTAAATTTACAACTGTTGATAGACCAAAATAAAATTTATCATCATACATGTTTGCACTAACCAAACAGCACATAATTGAGTGAAACCCTATTATAAATTTAAAAGGAAATTTCNATCATCATACATGTTTGCACTAACCAAACAGCACATAATTGAGTGAAACCCTATTATAAATTTAAAAGGAAATTTCACATTGTTGCTAAAGCACGGTTTTCTCATTTGACTGAAGATTAACATAGTTTTGTTGATTTTTTATTGTATGTTAAGTAGCATAAACGTTTGGTTTTGTTTATTGTCGTTTTACTTTCACATAAAATATTAAGAGAATAACTGACTGATTACAAGTGCTTTCTCCTCTTAACTTTCTTACCGTCATTTCGAGACACTTTATCCGTTCTGGGAGATGTGATTGCATACTTGCTGGCCTTAATTTTATTTATTTATCAGTGCTCTTATGTGTACTTAAATTTATTTGTTTATGACAATTTTATTATTTTCATATGAAGGATTATATTTATATAATTTGGACAACACTCACTAGTGTGAACACGCTGTTTTCCCCAAGGCACAACAACTCGCAAGTCCGAAACTGAAAGAAGGAAATGACGTAAGGGAACAATTGTTCATAGCCTATTATGTATAATAATAACAAGTTTCGTTATGATATCATTAAGTTGAATTATAACTTGTGGTTTAGTAAAACTTAATATTCTTGAAGCTGTGCTGAGACTTGAACGAGCAATGGCGTGTCAGAACTTATACGCTACATATACCGACTTACCAGTACCACGCACATGCAGCTGAGCAGGGTATTATTATTATTATTTCTAGTACTAATCGCTTTTACACACATGTTCAGTTTTATATGTTTTCTTCTTTGCTTTCACGTGGAATTATATTTTCGGAATTGTTTATAAAAACAGTAAATTTTACCAGCTATACATTGTATACGAACACTCCAGCTGTATTTTTTAAAAAAAGTATATCAAATAGTGCGGCCCATCAAATGAAAGCCTCTGCTGTGACTATTTGAATGTGTTGATACAGATTGTTCACGGGGAAAAAACAATTGGCTTGTTTAGAAAAAAAGCTAGTAAAACTGTTGTGGCTAATAAATATATTATGGTAATGTCGAAACAACCAAAAAATCTGTTTTGCATAACCTTGTATATTTAAAAAATATGAATAGGCACAAAATAACGCATGCGGATACTTTGGGTAAGATCGGCGTGGTTGTGTTAATTAGAAACTTTTCAAGGTAAACACACATTCTCCAAATATTTGGTATCAGGAACTATTTCTTTTTCTCAGTACAGATATCCGACAGATGCGGTAAAGCTCAGAAATACGACAGGTGATATTATCGATAGCGTCAGTAATGACTATATAAATGACGAGTGCAATGAGAATACAATCTAGATCCGCTAATGCTTTCCTTACTAAAATAATGTATACAATATTTAAGGTTGTACAGCAAGAAAGCATACACATTTACGAATTTTAAAGAAAAAGCATAACCCATTAAAAAAATTCACGAAGTTGGCAAAAACCCTGCACATTTTTTTTTTATATGTGTCAGCTTTCAAAAATATATAGTTAGCAATGAGAGTGTTAATCTCAAGTTTGTATTTCATTTGCACGAAAATGAGGACAACAAGACTTTCTGCATAATAATTAGGACCGGGCAGTGAAATAGGTGACCGCAAATAATTATTTAAGCAGTCCCCAAATCAGAAACAAGAAAAAATGTCTGTGTGGCTTTGAAACGATAACATTATCGTAGATAACATGCCAGCCTAATGTGACACTGCAATGCGAGGCATAGTATATCGATAAGATATTAATAATTACAGAAGTTAATTCAATTTTGGGTTCTATATTTTTACATTAAAAACATTGTTTTTAAACATTTTCATTTTAGGTCTACTAAGTGCCAAAAAAACCAAAACCTTAATGATAACCTTCCAATTTTTATAACCTTCACCAGTTAAGTTGATCTTGTAGTCTGGGTGCGGCCCTCTTTTTAAAATTTTTTTTAAAGCACGGGATTTGCATTTTAATGTAATCCAAATTGGCGAGAATCAGTAAAGTTTCGCGTACTGTGGAACGAGCATTCAACCTTCGAACCAATGTGAGTGATTGAAACTACGCAAATAATTTCTGGGTTACAATATGGAAATGGAAACTAAAAGTTCGACTCGTTTGGTGTGTAAGTATAAGTGTGTGAGTGAGAGGGCGAGTGCAAGGGATAAGGGATGGCTGGTGTAGTCTGTTTACGGTAAGCTAGACACTCTTGAAGTCAAAGTTTGAAATATACGTTTTCCAACGAAAGTATTAAACGTGCGTCCAATGAGCTGATATACGATAGAAACACACAGTTTATATGAGGGCTGTTGATTACTTTCAAACTGTCACGCACGTTAGAAACATCATTTCATAGTACTCCAAAACGGCTTATAACAGATTTTTCAAAGCGCGGTATCTCAGAATATACGCTTCTGATACATACAAAACTACTCAAGGGCCCTGCACTGAACATTCCTACCGACGTTTCACCAATGAAATTATAAGATCTCCTCTGAAAGTCCCATAGGTACCGGCAGTGCGACGAGAACACTGCACGCCAGTGGGGATTCTTGCACTTAGCGGCGATGGCTCACTTGATGCGCGTGGCAGTGTCGCTCTTATCGCTCCCGCGCTTCTCGGCCTCAAACGCGGAAACATTTCACGTGCTCACTTGACTGCAGCATAAATAAAAGATGAAACCCACTGCCGAGTAAGTTTTACACATGGCGGAAGGATATTAGAGGAGAAAAAAAGCAGATATTAGCACAGCTTTCGAAGATGTTCAATTAACCGTGAGCAGTCTATAGCAGCGCAAACCCTCATAAGTGTATTAAATGAACTCTAAAATACTCACCACGCGTTCAGGNCTGGCAACCTAACGGCATAACTGTATCCGCGCTCGCCGCTGTTTGTAATGTTATATGCATGTGGCTAACGGCTAGGGTGATTTTTCAAAGGTTCTTTTCAAAAGTATCGAAGATACCGTGAATGGATTATATTAAACAATTTTCATACTTTATATTCAATCCATATTAGCAAAACGAACTTCCAGAGTAACAAAAGCGACAACATGGACTGTGAATCTAAAAAACGGGAGGAAGGACCGTACTGAATCTTGCCTAGTGGATTTTCTAGGTGGTTTTCCAGTTAGTGCTAAGTGTATATTTTCTAATGTCTTACTTGACCCAACTGGCAGTGATGATCACACATTGCCTTTATTACATGTAAGTGAAGTGTGTCCGCAGGAACTGAATGTACCACTAATGCCCATTTTCGCACGTTCTGTGGTGCTCCGTCACACTGTCATGTTCGCCAACTTCCTGTGCAACCACGCACCTACTTAACCACACTATACACCCACACATACAACCTATTAATATACAAACAGGTCCTCAGACGTCAATTTTACTTACTGTTTGAAGACTAGTGTGCAGGCCATAAACAACCCTGTAACATAATTTCATATCACGGCTAAGCGATCCGGTCCAGTAAAGGCTCGCCAACGTTTGTAATCATCCGCTAATTGAGGATAACTTGTCGATGTCAAATTATCATGCGTATATCAGAGTGCGTGCTGAAGGGAGACCGAATGAATCTAAAAGTAGGCCGCGTTGACTTTTTTTATTTTCATGTGATATGCAAGTGAAAAAAAATAACGTTCCCTTTGACCTTTCATCCATTCCATTTCAGTATTTTCTCCGTTGTAATTCATTCTACAGAAACCACAACCATAGAATCTGCAGAAAGCATAATTCGTTTTTTTACTGTAGTGTTTTTTTAGACTGGTTTGCCTGGGTGAAATTTCCGTACTTTTAAAACACATTTTTGTCTGTTTATTTTTAGGTTGGAAGGAGTTTCATATGGATTTTATGGTGCATATTTTAATTGGAGCAATAAATACACGCTGTTTGCCAGCGATTATAATTCCTACATAGGAGATGGATAATGCAGGAATTGGGCTAGACTTTGTGGCTTAGTATCCTGCGAAAACTCACTGTTTCATGATCTCATCGATAGCATTTCCTCCACGCAACTTTCTAAACACTTCAATCAAAACTGAAATTTTCTCCTGACTTAAGAGAATTGGTTGCATATCCACAAGTTTGTTTCTGATCACTTCATTATCAGTTTCAATAATATTCATACCGTATTTGTCACCTTCCACACGTAAGAAAATGAACAAGTTGGTTCTAAAAGGGAGCGATCTACATTATTGGCAGACACTTTGATATACTGCTTCTTAATTTTGATTTCACCGCACAATATTAATACGAATTTGCGAGGACTGTTATGTCTTGAATGCCACATAATACAGTCGTCTCCTTTAAACATAATAATATTAAGGATATAAAATATTAATTATTTTCGATATTTCCAATACTTTGGTCAGGTGTTAAATAAACCACAAATTATAGCCCCCCTCCCCCCAACACCGTTAACTTGTTTAAAGAAAAAATATTTGTTTACATAGGAATTAGAGATATCATGAAAGGGTTTTCGTTATATTTAACTAGTAATTTTATTAAACATTTGTGCTCTTCGCAAAATGTTTTAAAATCACTACAGTTATAATTTCTTCAAAATTTTATTTGTAGAAATAAAGAACTACACGTTATCATAAAGTTTTAACAAGAGTATGTTATAATACTTGTTTTGATATTCACTTCCTGCATAAATTGTTTAGCTTGTAAAGTTTACGTATATGAGCGAATTGCACAACAATATCTATAAAAGCTAAGATTGAATTTAAGAGCCTTTAGACTTTCTAGTGATCAGGGATTTTAATCCCAGGCTTAACTTTTATGCGGGAAGGCTACAGAAGAGAAACGTTATGAGTTTAAACTGATTGAATTTTTTTTTTTCCGCAAAAACTTTTATGTCTTACCACTGTCTCAAAACAAAACGTGACGGTCAGACATCAGGACATTAGTACCCTTACTACATAATTTTCAAAATCTAATGTGACTGACGAGTAATTGTTTTCCTCAAATGTAGATATCATTTTTGCTATAGGTAGTAAATAAAATCCGTAGATGTTTCACAAAAATTAAATAAAAAACATAAACTCAAATTAATTATCTACAGCAAGACGGAAATAAAACGATTCTTACTGACGTCAAATTTTACTATGGAACCCAGACGACACGTTTTTTACTTTGCTACAATTCTTGCATTTAGGCGCCATTATATTAAACGTAAAATACAATAAAAACACATTTCCTTTTTATTAATATAATGATTTCTGTACACATTTTTATAATATTTTAGTATACTAATTTATTAAAATAAATATTGTAATGTCTTCGCTTGTAGACCAGGTAAACAGGGCGGGGGCGTGGGAGTTTGTGTGAATAATAATACTACAGTTAAAACTACCTGACGCTCTTCTAGTTCTTACCGCGCAAAACCTCAGTATTTATTTCTGGGATTAAACATTTCTACACAAAAACTACTGAGTGCCGTTTTTTACAAACCCCCTAAAATATACCCTAGGGATGACTTAGAAAACTACCTATTTGCGATACTTCCTTGGCCTAGCTATGATAATGTATTGATAATGGGAGATTTCAACACCAACCTCTTAACATAATCACGTGAAACATTGGTCCTTACTCATCTCTTCTTCTCATGTAGTCTAGCAAACTGTTTTCTCGAAGCCACCCGCCATTCTAATAACGCGGGCACTCTCCTTGTCCTAATATTCACGTCAAAACCTGACAAAGTCCTACGCTGTGGACAAATCAGTGGGCTGGGTTTATCTCACCATGACGTCATACATGTAACCTACTCACTTCGTACACCAAAATGTTTACCGAAAATTATCACTTAAAAAGATCCGTAAAAGAATCTANGTCCTTACTCATCTCTTCTTCTCATGTAGTCTAGCAAACTGTTTTCTCGAAGCCACCCGCCATTCTAATAACGCGGCAACTCTCCTTGTCCTAATATTCACGTCAAAACCTGACAAAGTCCTACGCTGTGGACAAATCAGTGGGCTGGGTTTATCTCACCATGACGTCATACATGTAACCTACTCACTTCGTACACCAAAAAGTTTACCGAAAATTATCACTTAAAAAGATCCGTAAAAGAATCTACGTACCGCAATTTATTAACGATACTTATGAAGTACAGTGTAGTAACATAAATTATTGTCATACAGTTGACGACAAACATAATTATATGAACACCTTTTATACAAACTTATTGATATGCACATTCCAGAACAAACAAAGTGGGTTTCTCGTCCACCAGGACCATAAATGACCCGGGAAATTAAAGTTTTATTTGATGATCGGGCTAAAGCTTTTCGTAAATATACATTTTCTATGAGGAAAAATGACATCCGTGTGTCTATGAGATATGAAAAATGCTATATACTCAAAACCGGTGTACCCAAACCATTATAACGGTTAAGATTGCGTGATGTTATGAAGTGATCAGGCCTTAGCTGAACGGCTGTCTGATCGCACCTTCAAACATTGAACCAGGGCACGAGCGTGATTGCAATAACACCTTGCAAAAGACAGCTGAAGAAACCTCCTCCACCAGCCAGTAAATGGAACCGAAAATATTAAACAACGCGCTCGATATAGGCCAGCGTAACACCGGGAGCGGGGCCTTTCGTCGTCGGGCCACTGGAACGAGAAGACCACTGAAGATGGGTGTGTCCGGCCGTCGTTAACCACCTCCTAGAACCAGCCTCGGGTAACATGAACAAGGCAGGGACTTTCTAATTAAATTGTAATAGTAATGCCGTGAGGTACAAATACTAAATAAAATTAATTAGCATCTTGGTATTCCATTTAAGCTCCCCGATCAATAGTCACATAAATAGTTATTGTATAAACCTTATGTTCAATAAACGCCATGTTATACTATTGTGGGCATCTAAATAACGACTCATTATTTAGCTACACCTGTAGCCCATTTCAGGTGTGAATTGATTAAAAAGGAAATGCATAACAGTACGCTCGCCTCTTGATACAACCAACCTCATCCCCGTGGCATTTATGGAGCAGTGTTAAAAAAATATGGGTGTAAAGTTCAAAGTCACTATAATTTATAACCAAAATATCAACAGAAGGGCTAACGAACCCAACACTTATTTCACAACTCCTTGCGCTCATACTTATTCTTATAAAAAAAAACCCTTGTCTTTTATTAAAGATCAGACGAATTTAACCCAAGACCGTGGGTAATAACAAAATTTCGATTGGCATAATAAACCTAGCCTTGCCCGTTTATCCTAGAAGCAATAACCAAAATATTCTATTGTTCACCAGTCACAGGCAGCTTTTAAGCCCAGTGCAAATCTGCTTTAGTAAAACCCATCTCCA
This sequence comes from Clitarchus hookeri, assembly GCA_002778355.1. Lineage (NCBI taxonomy): Eukaryota > Metazoa > Arthropoda > Insecta > Phasmatodea > Phasmatidae > Clitarchus > Clitarchus hookeri. Next base: position 210,805 of record NQII01002559.1, read on the forward strand.
AGACAAATAATCCTCAATATACCAATGATTATAGACCCATAAGCATTCTACACATAATTTACAATGCCCTTGAATTTTGCACGCCAACAGAAAACAAGGTATATAACTGAAAATAACCTGATGGTCAATCATCAGTCCGGTTTCAGAAAGGGCCTTAGCACATCTACAGCACGTCTACAGCACTTCTCCAGGTCACTGATAACATAAAACATAGCATAGATAACCATATGCTAACGTGTTTGACCCTATTAGAGTTTAGCAAAGCATCTTATTCCGTTGACCATGAGCTATTACTTGCAAAGCTGAGAACATATTTTAATTTCTCTGAAATATCGATAGAATGGATGAAAAGTTACTTGTCTGGCCATTATCAGAGAGTTGTCTGCGGAGAACAACAGTCCACCTGGTGCACAGTTTAAAAAGGAGTTTCTCAGGGCTATGTTTTGGAACCCCTACAATTTTATATTTTTGTTAATGACCTCCATTAGCTACTAAAACATTTCAAATACCATCTTTATGCAGACAACTTCTAAATATACCTGCTAGCGCATTTCGGTAATATTACGGCATCAACAGACACAATAAACCATGAAATGTCAAACATCATAGAATGGTCAATAAAGCACGGGCTACTATTAAACACTAAGAAATCTCAGAACATAATTATTGGATCCATGAAACTACTCACAAAACCAAACGTCACTAGCGCTCCTTACATCATACTTAATGGCGAGCCTATTCCTGTTTTAAAATCCGTAAAAACCTAGGTGTAATATTACGTGAAAATTTAACATGGAGACTTGTCACTTACATCTTGTTAAGATTTTTGTATTTTATTTATATTTATCCTTAACGGGGATACAGGACCGTAACAAGTTATTGATAAGAGTTATGTAATGAACACTTTATAAAAGAGGTTTGTTTAACATTAAGGCTGTACAATATCATTTCAATATAAATGCGATTGATTATGAACGGGGGTAAATATACAAATATACTAAAATTTTAAATTACATTATTTTATATAGATTTAACCAGCCACATTCTGAGTGAAGCCTATTTGGTGAGTCCCCACCTTGTACATGATTCCGGAGGCTGATTAAGATAGCGCAAGTCGACGGCCGGACACACCCATCTTCAGTGGTCTTCTCATTCTAAAAGCCCGACGACAAAAGACACCGCCCACGGACTACACTGCCTCATATCGGCTGCGTTGTCCCCCTTTATTGGTCAGTGAAGGGGCATTCTCTGGTATGCAATTTCGTAACTCATTTCAGCGATCTCGGCCCGTGTCATGGATAAATAAGTGAAGGTGTGATCAGGCAGGGCTCTCAGCTAAGGGCCTCGCTACAACTCATAACAATCTGTAGATAAACACATGCCAGTATGCATTTATTAAGAAAGCTTAAATAATTCTTACGCGTGCAATTGATGAAGACTTTTACAGAATCATTAATAATTTCAAGCCTTGATTATGCTGATATAGCCTTCAGTGACCTGCATGAATATCTGGCTCAGAGACTTCAGTGAATACAAAACAACTGTCTACGTCTTATTTTTAATCTTAAAAATAATTACAACGTCACCAAATACAGGCATACTCTCTCATAACTTGTACTTAAAAAATCGACGTTCATTGCACAATATCTGCTTGTTAAAGAAAATACTTTTAACATGATGTCCTCAATACCTCTTGTCTCGTTTCTTGCCGCCCAATATATTAAACACCCGTTCTTTCGATTAACAAAAGCTTCTAGTAACAAAACACAACTTATATTTCGCTTCATCTTTCATCGTCACCGCAACCAAACTGAGTAATTGCTTACCACAGGAAGCAAGTTATATAATTAAAATAACTAAATAACTAAATTATGCTGGAACAGCTTGGTCGCGTCATAAATATTTAAGTTGAACGTGAAATATGGGTTTCATAAAACAATTGTTATTGTAGAGGTTTCTCTTTTATAATATCTCTAATTTATATGCTTTCTGCTTCATGCGACTCTATTGACGATTCAGATGCTTATATTATTGTTTAATTAATTTAGTATACGGTTTATTTATGTATGTACGTGTGCGAATGCGCGTGTGCTAGTAAACATTGCATAACTATTTTATTTCATTATATTTTCAGGTAACTGACGTCATTTTAGATGTATCAAACGTAAAATGTCTTGTATGAAAAATTTTTTCTTTCTTCCCGTGTTTAAAAAGTTATTTTCTGTGATTTTCCTTACCTCCAGAAATCATTAAACTAAATAGAAGTTTTAGAATTTCTGCTAATCGCTGTTATCTTACAGTTTCTTTTTATTAATTGTACAGTTGTACATATGTAAATATATGTCATATATGTATGTGGTTTTGTATATTTGTGTATGTGTATTCATATGCAAATAAAAATACTCATATAAACATACATCGAAAGAGTAAATTGTGTAAGTTTACTCTTTGCGTAATTTATATTTTTAATGCATATTGCTTTTATATATTTCGAATAAGCTCCTTTTAATATTACAATAGATGTCATGTTGTCTTTCCCTTTTATTTCATTTCGTAAAATAAGTGTTACGATATATTTTCATGTAAAGTGGTTGAGTACTAGGGAAGGTAATAAGACCTTAACTTCACCACAAAAATTAATTAAGATGTTTTATTATTACAATTATCAGGCACTTCTATCTATGTGATAAGTAATATTACATATTTCATTGTACACAATATACTATTGAAATTCTATTTTATTTATTACTGGTAGCGAATTTTGTTCAAAACATTTCCCCAGAGGGTAAGTGTCATTCTTATGAAGCCGGACAGTTTAGTTACTTCTTATTATTTATGAGGAATTGAAAAACATTTTGTGGCCCGAAAATATTCAAAACTTGGAAAATTTGAACTCAATGTAGAAAAACGTAATGCGACAAACATTACACATTTTTTGTGCGAATGAGGAAAGTACGTTCATTGTCTTTTACAAAGTAGTTATTGAGGTTAACCTTAAAGATAAACACATAACTGGTTAGGGAAAATCTCTCTGCGAAAAAAAATTGCAATATTTCATGTTACAATTAAACTGTAACTATTAAAGAATAATAAAGTACCTTCATGTACTTCTGCGGGTAAAAAGAAATTTCTTATCTCGAATAATGTTTTTCATTAAACACATGGTTAAGGTTAAGTACTAAAGGGAACCAACCAAGTGACAGTATTTTCTCCGTTTCGAAAGAAACGAACGTATGCTGACAGATGGCACCTTCAGTATCATGCTCGAAGAACTCGATGCCAGTAATGTTCTAGGTACTGTTGCTGGACGTGCAATCTTCGTCTCCATAATATTTTATAATTCCTTTCACAATATGAGACAACGTTTCTTTCATGTCAGCTGCTGTCTAACTAAACCTTTCAGCTGACCTCCAACTGCTTTTAATATACCAGTATGCAAGCCTTATGACGTCATGTTAATATTGAACCAATTATATTTCACCAAACATATTACACAAATAATACATTGTGCAGACAACCACCATCAATCACCGAGATTCCACGTAATTGCAGCTGACCAATCGCGTGCAGGCATTCAGATATAACATGCAGGAATCAATTGGCAGGAATTTGTCTGCAGGAGTCAGTATTTCCATCAATCCCCTCGCAGAACAGACCCCTCATTTCGAAGCTGATTGCGGAGCAATGAGGGGTCGGTCTCGTAAGGGGATTAATAAAAATATTGACTCCTGCAGTTTGACTACTGCATGTGATGTCTCAATGCCTGCTCACGATTGACCAGCTGCAATCGCGTGGAAATTCAGTGCTTGGCTGGTCGATGTCCGCACAATGGGTGTAATATGATTGGTTCAATGTCAAAATGACTTCATAGGGCTTGCATAGGGGTAGTTGGGGGATCAGCGGAGAGATTTAGTTTTCAGCNTAATATTATTGGGCCAATAGCAGCATGACGTCATAGCGCTTGCATACAGGTATATTATAAGAAATTGGGGGCCCAGCTGAGAGGCTTAGCTCTGCAGCAACTGACGTGAAAGATACATCATCCCAGCTTGTATCACGAATTTGAAAATACTATTGAGATTAAGGTTGTGGGTCCAGCAACAGTACTTACAGCAGTATTGCCATCGACTTATATGAGAATGACGCTGACTGTGCTATCGACTTCTTCGGATGGGTCACTCACAGCAGTGTCATCATCGACTTCTTCAGGCATGATGCTGACAGCATCATCGACTTCTTCGGATGGGTCACCTACATTAGTGCCGTCATCGATGACTTTGTCAAGGCTTCGTTGTAGTTAATGTGACAACATATTTGTCTGCAGTCGAAGNTTCTTATCTCAAATAATGTTTTTCATTAAACACATGGTTAAGGTTAAGTACTAAAGGGAACCAACCAAGTGACAGTGTTTTCTCCGTTTCGAAAGAAACGAACGTATGCTGACAGATGGCACTGTGCGAGGAAGCAAGAATAAGTTGCTGGTGTGAAGGGTCCTTCCTGTGCTATGCAACGGTGTGATAAGTGCAAACATCTGACCAAACGTGGTGATAAACTGAAGAGACATAAGAAGAACTGTAATGGTAGAGTTCCTACATCTAAGAAATTGCCTTTACTAGCTGTTCGCCAAACAACGTAAATTGATTCTACCTTAAAGAATCAATATCTAATTGTAATTTAAAATGTTATATGATTGGGAACAACTTTTTTGAGGAAAAAATGTACAATATCTTGAACACATTAAGCAAATGATAATAACTCAATTAAGAGAAGAAGTAGAAAAAGTCCCATAAAATATAACGTTTGGCAGGAGTGTACCTAAGAAAAGAAGCAACCATTGAATGAAGCCATTAGTCGGCGAGCATTTAAGACTGTGAATGAAGCATTGTACAAGATTGATAGCATTACAGAAGCTGTAGAGGCTTTGTCGCGAAGAAGAAGAATACATGGCCAAGGGTTTTGGTTGGACGCTTGCTAGCATAGACTGCCTTGAGCTGGACATAAGAAGATTATATTCACTACGTGAAAACTAAGCCTGCTGCTGTAAAGTCACTAGGTGAATGATATGGATAATGTAAGGATTAGATTTTTATATTTGTAGTCGGAAGTATGTAAATAAATATATATATGATTTCAATGAAAAAATGTTTTATTTCTCGCTGATTTTGTTTTACTTTGTCCAAGAATGCCTAATTTTATGATATAGAGAATATGATAGCCTTGGTTTTTAAATATGTTACTACATGATTGTACTGTAGGTGATAATGGCAATAAACTAAATGAAATTATGTGTTAAACTATGATGATTTGAAATGTATTACTTAAATATTTCTTGTGTAGGCCCATCACTGAGTGCGCACAATCAATGATATGGTAATAAATGCATGTGTTGAAATTAACTGCAAGAAACGAATGGTGGGTAGGGAGGGCGAAAGTTGAGTCGGGCCTTGCCAGATCTACTTCAGTGGAGTATATGGCAAAGAGAGGTCCTACATAAATTTCTACGTGACTAGTAAACACAAATGACGAACTAAATTGAAGATTTCTATGGTTAAAGATTACAATCATACGACATAATCAAAGATTGCGGAAGTGATTTGACCCAAGTTGGCAGTTCACGGAGATCGAGTAATCAGCAGGCTACTAAATCGAAGTTGAATGGCATAGATTAAATAAAATATAATATTATGGTATGGTGACAATCAAGAAGGAATGATAGAGAATGATAGGAAGGTAAATAAGACAATTTAAATAAAATATAGTGAATATGGCATGGCAGGGCACGAAAGAAATGTTTGTTCACATGTTGCCTGGTGTCTTAGACAAATTAAATCTCAGATGACCGACATGGAACGATAGAGCATAAGTATCCGGGAAACAAGGTAATGATATTATGTCAGTAGTGATGAAATCTAAAATTACTAACATGGAATAACATAGCATGGATAAAATTTAAGATGGTTGGCATGGAAAGACAGAGAATGAAGGAAAGGCGACTAAGTAAATGTGGAATTTAAGATGGCTAACCGAGCATAGGTGAAATATAACGACAGCTCGCCTGGCAGTTTAATCGAAAAATTAGCATTGTCTGGCGTGTAAATCAGCAATGAATAAATTAAATGTAAATTAAATGAAAATGTAAACAAATTACACACAAACATATAATATGACGGGTGAAGTGCATTCGACAGAATGAGAAATGATGAGGGTATATGTTGCTAGGAGGGTGGGGACCTACCGACTGTGTAACCGATGAGAAACAATGGAGAGGGATTAGTTGTCTGCTACACGTGGGTCTGAGGGGACCTCCAGATATTTAAGTCTCTTAAATGAAGTTTTATATAATAATTTTTCTTTTTCGGTTCTTGGGTTTGAGGTTATTGAAAGTCACGGTCACGGTGTCAAGGTCAAAGGTCAAGGTTACTTGATCCGAAATGGTAGTTGGGTGACATTGCATAGCCGCCAGTCCACTCCGGCTCCGATCGGAGATCTCTTTATGCCCGAGAATTCAGAATTTTTATTTTTTTTATTTGTATTTACATTTTTAATTTTTTTGAATAATTATTTAGAATCTCTAGAATTTTTTGGAATTTTTTTTTATTTTATTGTAATTTTCTGGGTTCAAGGTGAAATATCACTAGGGTCAATGTCAAACCCCAATGTCAATGTTACCTGTATCTAACATGGCAGCTAGGATGGCTGAAAGAACCAAGAAGGTGGATGGTCAGCTCTGAATCCAGATCATGGATCCTTTGTTTCGATTTGGCATATCTTATACCTTTTTAACCAATATGGCAGCCACTGTTCCACCTTCGAAAAGTGGTTTTTGGTGGTTCGTTTTAACAGATGGGAGGCTCAGTGCTTTTTTTTTTTAGGGAAAAATGAAAATTTTGAAGAAGAAAAAAAGGAGAAATGTAAGATGAATAGCGTAATTTTAAAGGAAAAGAAGAAATTTTGAGAGAAAAACGGAAAATTTAGTAGATACGATGTTTACCGGACAACCGGAATGAGAGAGTTTGAAGAGCTGCGAGCTCCATCACTACGCGCCTTTGACTTAAACTCCCCTTTTTCGTTCTACTTGTGTATTGCATGTCACAGAGTAAGTAATATATGCCAGAAAGTGTTCTTATATTTGATACAAATGATTTGAGAACAAATGGTCTGCTTTAATACATACATATGTAATTTTTGAAATAAATTCTGATGATTAAAAATTTCTGATAAGCATTTTTTTTGTGTTTCACAGTTCCACATTGTGCAGCAAACTAAAAAGCGTCGGAAAGATCTGCCTAATATCAGTGCCCATAGAATTCTTAAGGTCTAATTCCTGGTTTTTACGCTTATCATCACGTTAATGTATACAATATGTGCACAACGTAAAGATACTATATGTTTGTTGGTGTGGTGTTCGAGTCAGGGATTAAATTCAATTCAGCTGACAAACTCTTCCCACGATAGAATAAATTAGTTGTTTATTTGAATAGTAATACAGCACAAAGAAGTGAAATTGTTTATGAGACGTAAAGTTAGTTGTGTGCTGAATGTAGAGTTTCTGAATACCGACGAAGAAACTACGTAATTCCAATGAGTTTGCGGGCCATATTTCCGACGGCCATTCCACATGTATAGGTTGTCCACGCTAAAATAAGCACGTTTGAAAGCCCTTCTTAAGATATACTTGTATGTACGTTGGGTATTCTTCCGCCATATGTAAAATCAACATTCCCGTGGATCTGATCACTTTATTCATGCGTTAATAAATGGAGACTGTAATATTATTATAAAAATGAAAAATATTACACATTTTGTTATACATGTTGTACTTATATGTATTAAAATTATCATAATGTAACATTAATCACCGTAGTACATAATGGCAAATGTTTACCGAAAACTTTTAATTCAACGTTGAGACATGGAACTACTTTTCCTCCGTCGTTACCAACTTAACTCCGTCATGCCACAATATGTGGCCATTATAAATACACGCAGTAGGGACAATGACATTTTTCATGGGTTGATTACTAAAGTGCTTGCTTTATCGTGAATAGCCTTTACCAAGCCAGGAATCTTGAGAGCGTAGATAAATTATTAAACATTTTTGTTACGGCCCAAACAGTTTTGATTTCGGGCGGACGGCAGTTGCCGTATAGCTTTCAAGCGCGTTGACGCGCGTGGCCTGCGGAGCACTCTGGCAGTGTTGATGCGACAGACAGTAAAACTCGTGGAGCGTCGCAAACATATCCGCCGAGTTGAGTAAACTGGGCTGCTAACATCATCGACTCCAGCCTCGAGATATCTCTAGTCTCACAGACACTCTCGGCCAAGCAGGACACGAGGGAAGAGTTGTAACTCAACTGTGTAAAGTTGAGCTCACGATGGAAAACGAGTACGTGCTGAACGAGGTTTTAAGAAAGTAAAAGCAGGGACACCTTTTCAGCCTACTTTCTGAAGGAAAGAAACGCTTATGAGATCGCTTTCCTCTCTGTGTATGTATTTGTGTCCAGACGTTATGTGCATCACACACCCTCCCTTTCAATTTTTGAATTCGTAAACCGAATTTCACCTAACTTGGTACATTTATAGTTCTAAGTTAGGACACCTGACTCTTACATATAGTAGTAACACACCGTTAGGCGTGTTTTTATTTGTTAACGGGGCGCTCTTAGCCGTGAGGCCCTGCCGCACCACGGCCTCCCNCCGCACCCCGGCCTCCCAGTAGGCGGGGAAGAGGGATCACGCCCTCTCATCGCAGACATGACCAGCGCTTTCTGAATTGACCAAACACGTTTGCCCCGACCTGTACCCACGCCGCACCAGGCAGAGCCCCGATCTGATATTGCAGATCGCACAGAGCATGTCCTACCACAAGGCCTGAGATTCTAGCACTCAGATTACCAAGCGTGTGGTATAGCCGGAGCACTACCCACGCCCCTGACGTGATCTCGGGCACGCCCCCGGAACAATCCTGTTCAACGTCCGGCTCTTTTAGCAAGAGGGGGAATCTCTCCGAGCCTTCTCCAGCATGCGGAGTCAACCACTGCCAGCACGAGTCCAACCTCGTCTGATCCGAATTCCAGGGAGTACCCCTGGATGGGCCAAGCGGATCATCCCGCGCTCCCTCTTAATTTTCATGGCACGTATGGGTTTTCCTGTGTCCGACTGCGTCGCCTAACCTCCATGCGGGAGTGTGCGGAGTCCCTCAGAACAGGTGGGTACCGCCATGACCGTCCGGTTTTACTCCCTTTGCTGTCTTCACCAGGAGCCGAGCTCACACGAAGCCGCACACCAGGCCGACTCGCAACATCAGACACGCGTCCTTTACCATCCTAGAATTTCTTCACAGGGAAATTCCTGTTTTGGGCCCCAGTGGCCTGAGTGCCAAGAGGTCCAACACCCCACCAAGTGGTCGGGCCTTGGTACTATCTATCGGCCCAAGCCATCACGGCAGATACCCCTGAACAGCCGCTAGAAAACTGTTTCCCATAGGGCACGGGCGGCAGAGCCCAGTCTGTTTAATCAGGGGTGGCACGAGAAGCCCTGGGTTGCCATGGATGTTGAGAGGCTATAAGAGACGCATCACCCATCCTTTCCGGAAACCGGTAAGTAAGTTCGTCTCGGCTACCATAGCCTAGTACTGCCACGCCACCTTGAATGACCAACCTACACTCCCCCCACCGGGGTGACCGTACGATCCTCCCCCCACCAGACTCTTACAGATAAAATTAATATTTTACATTATATCTCAAAAATTACTTAACCAATTTTCACCAATTTTGGCACATCACAAATATTATAATACGCCAAGTAAAGATATGTAAGATATACCTATTAGGCAATTATTTTCAAAGTGGCAGCCATACAAATATTTTCGGTTCAATTGTTGTAACTACAATACAATTTGCCCATTTCAAAAAAAAATTTTTACTCTCACAGTATAAATAACAAGTAACACATAAGCCAAAAACTTACAACTTTTATCAACCAGTTTGTAAGATAACGCTACATGAATTAACAAATTTCTTGTGTAATTTCTCGGGATTCCTACCAAATTTTGCAAATAAAGTAGTACTGTGGCAGTTGGTATATACAAAAATGTTTCAAGTATGCCAGACACATATTTTCAAAATGGCGGCCATCTAGCTATTTTAGCATAAAATGCTATATCTTTGAAACCATTTAATTAATTCCAAATATACTATGTTTGAAGTGAGTATATAAAACATAAAATGTGTCTACATGGAGCCTCTTTTGTGAAATAGTGCCATACGAGTAAAAAAAGTTTTTTATAAAATATCTCGGGAAAAATTTCAACGATTCCTACAAAATATGTCTTACAGGTAGTACTGCGGAAGGTAAGGATAAATTATATGTTTAAGTATGCCAGTCACTTAATTTAAAATAGTGGTTTATATATATTTTAGTTTTGCATTTTATATCGTCGAAAACATGTTATTAATTACAATGAAACTTTATGTGATGGCTATCTTTATTACAACTATCAAATGTGTATACACATCCTCTATTTGTTTACTATTTAGTAAGATCTCTGAAAAAACAGATTTCTGACAAATTTGGAAAACAATAGTTTAACCAAGTATGTAAAATAACACCAGATTGAAGTTGCACCGCATTTTTCTGCTTTTGGTGTAAAAGAATTTTGCATAACAACTATTGCTGACTAGGCGTTACCAACGCAAATATGGTCTCCTTGTTCTTATTCATATGAATAGTAAATGAAATATTAAAATTTTTAGATAAAATTATAGTAAAATATTAATTAAATTAAAACAAAAATTTTCAATGAACAGAAGTATAAAACGGCGGTGATGTATGGCAACAACCAAGCACGTCATGAATGGTGTTATTTTCTAAAAGTTATATAAAAGAAGTGTGAAGAAACCTATCATTTCTCGTTATAAAACGGCTAGAATTCGCAGTCATACATATTCTAAAATGTCTCATTTTCTCATTGGACACAGCCAGAGTCTTCTGTTCAACTCGGCCAAATGGAATGAAGCCATAATTCTGCACAGCGTGTTGGGTTAGCGGTGGTCCTTTGACACTCGGCAAGGTAACATACTTTATGACTCCTAGTCTGTCTTAAAATTATAACGTGAAATAGTAGGGTATCTCCCCTTGTCCATTGGTCAGGTGTCTGTGTGAGGGTACATTCTCTATTTGACTGGGCCTACCGGAATCAAGTTACTTCAGCACTGAACTTCTGTGGCACTCACCTCAGACGAGTGAGAGTTCAAATCATCCAACCACGAAATTTTTCTGAACTAACGTGTTTTCCAGTACAACTAGTCGTAAAATCTTTTCGCAAAACATAACAGGTGGGCATGCGTATAAGTATGAATCTACACATATGTGGTTCACGATGGTCATGCTTACTCCATTCATGGTTACACCCAACTGTTCTGATGCCCTGCTTGTTTATACTTAAAGGCTATTCATTCATCCCGTGAAACTAAGCTTAACAAAGTGTAAACCATTACACCAAAGGGACAACGGACCACATTTATATGCACTCAGTTTAATAATAATTTATATAAGAACTCTATGTATTACTAGGCAATAACAGAGCAACACTTTCCTCTCCGGTTTTAATCATTTTAAAAAGAAGACGTTTGAGTGCAATGGAATACGCGGGTATTATGGAATATGTTGATATCTGAGATGTACGCTGCTGCAACCTGTTGGAGTGCGGTCATACTAATTCACAGTGCAATCATGATGCCTTGTGATCAGTCTCATGAGCATTGCTCGTTAAATGGTTGTTGTATAAATTATTGATTTGTTGCTATTGAAATGTTTACGCAGGAAAGATTTTTCAAATTTCTAACAGTATTTCGAAGTTTTTACCGGTATTAATATTGTTTCGATATCAAGTGTAACAGTCAGAACTGCACTGTAAGAATACACAGAGGTGACAAAAGTCATGGGATAGCAATATGCAAATATACAGATGGCAGTAGTATCGCATACAAAATGTATAAATGGGAAGTGCATTGGTTGGGCTTTCATTTGTATTCAAGTGACTCATGTGAAAAGGTTTCTGACGTGATTATGGCCACACGACGGGAATTAACAGACTTTGAACGCGGAATGGTAGTTGGAGCTTGACGCATGGGATATTCCATTTCTGAAATGGTAAGGGAATTCAACATTCCGAGATCCACAGTGTCAAGAGTGTTCCGGGAATACCTAATTTCAGGCATAACCTCCCACCATGAACAACGCAGTGGCCGACCGCCTGCACTTAATTACCGAGACCAACGACGTGTGCGCAGAATGGTCAGTGTTAACAGACAAGCAACACTGCGTGAAATAACCGCAGGAATCAATGTGGGACGTATGAAGAATGTGTCCGTCAGGATAGTGCGGCGAACTTTGGCTGTACTGGGCTATGCCAGCAAAATACCGACTCGAGTGCCTTTACTTACAGCACGAAATAGCCTGCAGCGCCTCTCCTGGGCTCGTGACCATATCGGTTGGACCCTACACGACTGGAAAACCGTGGCTTGGTCAGAAGAGTCCCGATTTCAGTTGGTAAGAGCTGATGGTAGGGTTCGAGTGTGGCACAGACCCCAATCCATGGACCCAAGTTGTCAACAAGGAACTGTGCAAGCTGGTGGTGGCTCCACAATGGTGTGGGCTATTTTTACATGGAATTTACTGTGTCCTCTGGTCCAACTGAACCGATCATTGACTGGAAAGTGTTATGTTCAGCTAGTTGGAGACCACTTGCAGCCATTCAAGGACTTCATGTACCCAAACAACGATGGAATTTTTATGGATGACAATGCACCATGTCACCAGGCCACAACTGTTCGCGATTGGTTTGAAGAACATTCTGGACAGTTACAGAGAATGATTTGGCCCCCAAGATCGCCCGACATGAATCCCATCACGGATCCGCATTTTCCGTAAAATCATGGGAACTGTTTGGACAATATATTCTCAGCCAGACAGAGACAGCCATTAAGAAGCAATTAATTTTTTCTTTACAATCGAGGGTTGCAGGCATTCAAGCCAGGCCAGGCGGGAGTGTTATCGCGGCAGCAACTGCCGCACGTGCAAGGGTATCCTCTACTTGCCGGTTATGGACTCCCTTACCCCCCTCCCCTGTTCTTCCCGACTTCGCAGAGCAGTGTAGTCACACACACCAGCCTATTTTCGTTTGTCCCCCCGCTCGGAGGCGTGCCGGCTGGCCAGTTAGGATGGTGACTGCGTTTACCTCGGCACCCACAATGTAGTCGAGAGCAGGCCCCAGCAGCTCGAACAGAGATAACGAATCCTTATGGCTAGACGGGGCCGCGGTGGCTGAGCGGTTAGCCTGCTCGCCTCCCACCAAGGCAAACCGGGTTCAATACCCGGTCGGGTCACTCCCGGATTTTGGCACGTGAGAATGGTGCTGGACGATGCCGCTGTTTGGCGAGTTTTCCCAAGGATCTCCGGTTTCCCCGCCTTTGCTTTCCGGCACTGCTCCATACTCACCTCACTTCACACTCATAGGCTCTCAATACCTCGCTGTTAAAAGCCACCCAAATCTTTCCACTCACTCACTAATGAGTTCATGGGCCTGAGACCATTTATTTATTTATTTCGCGTCCGAGGCACAGCAATACGGGCGACAATAACACACGAGCCAAGTGTCCCATCGCACTTACGCGCAAGAAGCTGAACCGGCGTGCAACGATTCCGTCGTCACGCTTTCCTGTGCAAATTAGATTTCATTGGGTGCACGCCACTGAGTGTGGCCGTTAAAACAGATTAAGGTAGCCCTAGTGACTGTTTTCAAATGTTGATTTCGAAAGTGTTTAATTAACCATGAACAGGTGAGTAATCCAGACATATGTTCTCTATATTCTTTGGTTTGCGCCTTTACACGTAACTCAGCAAATAAACAACCAGCGAATACGATTTTTTGCCAGAAAAGATAAGGACCAATTAACTAATCTCGTAAATGTTTTATGATATTAAGCACACAGATGTGATAATGACTGTACGGTTTTACTTTTCCCCTACTTTTTAAGGAAACTGCACGCGCGAACTCCAAATATGGGAGTTTTTTTTTTACTATTTTAAGAATTTTTTCTTTTTGAATTCACTTAATACGTATTAACTTCATAGATGCTACCATACATACTGGCATACAGGCTCCCAGTTAAGTTGGTAGCAAATTGAGAAAAATTGTTTTACATTTTGACGTTTTACTGCGTGTAATATTAAATTTATGGGTATTCTAGTTTATGTTTTTCTGCTTCACATATCACAGTACAAATTGGCGCATTAGCAGCATATTCTATTCACAAAACGTTTAGCATATTCTCCGTTCGCCAAAGAATACGTATTATTTGTGTTTATAGTAGTAGTGGATCGTACCTAAGATTTGTGAATCTTGTAAAAATTGGAATCTTGCGACACTTACACAAAAACAGTAGATTCAACCTCAATCCATAAAAATACTTGCAATCGAGGAATGGTACAATTTGCCTTAGGAAATTCTTACTGACCTGGCTTTTGCTGTGCCCCGTCGAATACAAGCGTGCCTCAGGAATCGTGGTGGTCCTACACGTCATTTAAATTTGTCAATGCGTCTGAGAAAACAATTTTTTGTTGTTATTGAAACTGATGAGATTTCTTTGTTTAAGTAATTTTTTTTAGTTAATGCCTTTTGTATGTTTCGATATTAACAGTCATCCAAGACGTGCTGGAGGAGAGTCGCATCTAGATCCACCACTTCAAAGATTATCAGCTTTGTTCGTCACTGTACTCCCACTCACAAACTGTCATACTGGTACACACGTCATCAACAAACTTACTGCACTGTACAGCGCAGCGTTCACTACTGGCCAGCAGCCAGACACTTACTCGCGTAACGTTCTTTTTCCGGTATCCTGCCGCGTTAGTTGGTGACGTTTCTTAGCGCAGTTTAATTGTGTTTTTATTTAATGCCGCTTAATTAGTTGCCGAAAACTTTCAATTGAATGATAAGAATGCTAAAAAAATACACTTATTCTTCTGAATTTTTTAACGACAGTGTTGATGGAAGTGGAATTAGTTTTCTGCTATATGAGGAACAGGGCAGTGCCAGTGTATTGATATCAGAGGTTAATGGGTATCTATATTTATACGAGGGAAAATGTTCAAACTTTTGGGGTGTTAATGTGAACGAAAATTCATGGAGAGATATTGGCTCCATAAGAAACAAGAAGCACACGTACTGAGAATTGTGTTATTTGTATGGGAATACGCTTTGTCCCTTCTTTCTCCACTTTCTTTTTAAATAATATGTTTTTCAAAATTAATACTATTTATAAATTCTTTTACGCTCTCACATCATTACTGCAAACATTCACCTTCCTGAGAACTTCATGAAATGAAATGCACCAAAATGATTTTATCACACCAAGGTGCTAAAATCAGGTTAGACAATAATTGCCTGAACGAGAACGCGTAAGGAATATTGAGGGTTTCTACAGACATTTAAAATAAGGCATTTTGAAATTCACTCAATTTACGACGTGTTTAGCTGTTCCGTAAATATGTTATGTATTGCAAGCGTTTTATACTTCTCTTAACAAAAAGTATCATATTTTTGGTTAAAATTAACTTATACTAATATTTTATTTATAAAATATAGTATTTCATGTATAGAGAAAGTTCCGTTCATATAGAATACCGTTTTTATTTGAAGTATTTAGCGAATACAATTTTGAATATAATTTGTATATGAAGTTCATGGTTTTAAAGATTCACTGATATACGTACGGATTTAAAATTCAAATGCATATTAGAGAGAAAATTTATTTTGAAAGAAATGTAAATGGATGGTAATATGAAATAGTTAGGTAATTAGAAATATCGAAGTCGTTAAGTTAAATGCAAAATGTTTGCAATGTTTAAGTGAAAAAGTGTTTTGTTACTGCTGGATCCATCATTTTCGAAACGCCTCAGTGAATATAAAGGCGTTTTCACAATTTTTTTTCTTGGCACGGGATTTTTCTTCACTGTCAATTTTTCTTTGACTTTTCAGTCATATTACTGCAGACGTTTGCAGGTTTAACTTTCTTCGTAGCAAGCTGAGTCTCTAACTTGGTCTTGTATGGTGTGGAAGGAAGAAGCTCAGTCTCTAACTTGGTCTTGTATAGAATGGAAAGAAGAAGCTCAGCCTCTAACTTGGTCTTGTATGATGTGGAAGGGAGTAATGGCAGAGGAAGTGTCTGGTTTCCTCGCTCTGTTTGGTGCTTTTTTACTAGCGGAGGAGGAGAAATGTGATGGTGTAAAACGAAGTCAGGAGTTTTTGAGCAGCCAGCTACTGGTTCAACTGATAAAACCGCATCAAGATCATTGGGCAGATGATTTGAACTGCTTGAAGTCGTACGTGTTCCATCATGGACACTTTTCTGTCAACCCTTTTCGTAGTCCGACGAAGACGTGTCAGGATTTTATCGTGGCTAAGTCAAGGTCAAAAAAAGCAGCCATATAAGCCTCCACTTTAAAATAGTTCTCGATACTGGATAATTCTCTATGGCTTTGAAGCCATTTACTGCAATTCACCCTTTCGGTCTGTTAAATAAGCAAGTCGAAAATGTTCCGTTGTGTCAAAAAACTGAATAAATTAGAGCTACGCGTTTTTGAAGCCTACAAACCTCCTCAATGTAGAGCGTTTACAAAGTCCCCTGAATTATTTATCCAATTGTTGCCATTTTGTGTGTAGCTTGAGGGGTGTGCAAACATTACTAACACGATTTTCCTCGCCATGTTGATAACTTCAATGTTCTGGTTGTGGTTAGATTGCCCTTCTTACAACAACAAAACGCGAGATTCCATTGTGGGATTTGCATATCGCAAGAAATCATCAAACCAATTCGCAAAAATATTTGTTTTTATCCAGCCACTAGGGAGGCATGTTGCGTTTGAACCAGGTGGGAGCACCTCTCATGAGTTGTTCATTCATGTTTTTGCTTGGGAAAATCATTAAATGACATCAAGGCGCCAATTCGTCGTTTTCCACGGAGTCCAAACACATGAGGAATTTCACTTTGCACGACCGACAAACCAGTTTCTTCCCCGTTGTAGACACGCTCGGCAGGATACTTGTGCTTCTCCAGCAGTTTTTTTCAGCAGATCGAAAAATGCACTCAGTTCTTGTCTATTAAACCTTCTGTCTCTAATAAAGACGTGCCTGTTAGCATGCGAATATACAAATTGCCTTTACTATTTTTCATGAAGCCGTGAAACCAATCATTACCTGGTATGTCGTCTTTCCCAAATTGATGGGCTATGTTATTGCTAACTGCTAGCTGAAATCATCTTTGCGGGTAATGTCAAAAAACATTGCTACCATCTCTACTACGTAGCTACTTAACAAGCTCTTGCTCCATTTCAGGAATAAATAATGGTTTACGTCCAAGGTTTGTAGATGCACATTTATTAACGTCTGAATCCTTAGTGTTGGCTAGACGAAAGAGTGAAGCCCTTGGTACCTGAAACACTTTATATGCCTTGATGTATCCAATCGTCTTCTTCCTTACAGCAGCGACTGCTATTGCCATCTGATCCTTCTTCCAATGCTTCCATTTCTCATATCAATATTCCTTCGTTTTGTCATCCCCGAAAATAAAAGAAGAACCATTCAATTTCATTTTGCATTGTTACGAAATAGAAATTAGAAAATTTAGTGTTCGTACAATATTTTGGAATGGCATTTTTATAATAACTTTAAGATAATTTCCAGAAAATTTAAGGTTTTTAAAACAACTAATTTATAACAAAATATCAATAAACAAGGAAATTTTCTATTTATAATTTGGGTAGTATGGAATACTAAATTTTTCATAGGGTATTATGGAACACCAAACTCGCCGTTTTGAAAAATAACAATTCACATAACCTTATTAGATGTAAATTAAGTGTAAACTCATGGGAATAGCACACTCTAAATATCTGTTTGTCTTTTTACAAGAAAAATCCTTGGAAACACAGTTAGCAAGAAAATCCTTTGTAAAACAACAAAGAGATTTCTTGTAGAATCTGTAAAATATTAACTTGTAATATTACAAAAGACAACCTTCTATTACCATTCACGTTATTGAAAAGAGCACCAGAAATATTTTTTTCTTACGGAAAATAAATGTAATAAATCAATAAGAGAGAATAACTAAAAAATTATTTGCAAAAAAAATATTACACTGTGCCAGCAAAGAGACTAAAACCCACACCCATTGTATTATTAGACGGCAGGTGAGTAACAATTACAATTTACATCTTGGACCACTTAGATATGTTTTTAAATAATTATATGCTTTTTCCAAAATTGTCGCACATTTCCATATATTTTTTTATTTTAAATCTTGCAATGTTTTTATATTTACTTATATTTTAAAACGTTTTAATGTTTTTGTATTCTTAACAATTTTTGTACTTTTTCCGATACAGGTTTGCTTTGGGTCAAAAGACAAAAATTTTTGTTACGAATTTTTAGTTTCATATCGATTTTTGGGCTTCAAGATCACACTTGGTCAACGTCACAGATATCCAAAATGGCGGTTCCGGTCAATAATGTAATATTTCCCCTATTTTTCGCAAATATTTGTAATTTTTTTGTTTCAAGAGCACACAGGGTCAAGTTCACGGGTATTTAATATGGTGGCAGGGGTCAGTAATGTAATTTACAGCCAATTATTTCCGGATATTTTCACAATTTTTTTTTAAAATTTTTTTTAATTTTTTTAATTTAAGGTGATTTTAATATCCTGCCATATCAAGGTCAATGCCACACACATCCGTCATGGCTCCATACAGTATGACGTCATTCAATGTGGCGGACGGGTCCATGGCTTCGCTCTCTCTAGCTATTGCCTCATCCTGCATATTCTGTATCTACCATAGCGGAAATGCATTGAAGATTACCTAGTAAACATTGTCCGATAAAAACAGGTTTCTACAACTCAAACTGTTAGTATGTAGAGGGCACTGTAATCGTAAGTAGAAGCGTACCATTCGCCTGCACCGGTCTGAAGCCATTAGACAAAGTGTCTTATTGCATGTCATCTGACAACACTAGTGCAGTTGGCTGTGCGATTTCATTGTATATGTATCACAGAGTGTGTATGAAATGCCTAGAAGACGACGGCCAGAACAAAATGAACAGTTGAGTGACGTGTCAGTGGTTCATCGGGGGTAGAGAAGATGGAGGGGTGAACGGAGAGCAGTAGTGTTCAGTGATAAGAGTCGTTTCTAACTTGGACGAAGTGACTGCCATGTTCGTGTTCGTAGAAGTGAAGTACATCGAGTGTGGGAAACCGTACACTAAATTTAGCATTTGTACGACAGATTACGTGCCAGGATTTCTGCATGTGTGGCAGTTCGGGGTGTTTACACTACTTATTAAGGTGCCTGCTCAATGTTTCACATTTGATATTCTGTTTCTCTTACTGGCTTCATGTTTTGATCAGTCCCACATAACTGTCGCCTCTTTCTTCTTGTGTACCAACTTTATGGCAAATACATGTTTTGCTACGAGATGTTCTTAAATGTACTTCCACTAGCGTACTTCCGTCATACAAATTATGTTTTAATAGTTATCTTTGTTATCGTCTAATCCATTCACTTTCATAATCGTTATATTATAGATTGCAGTCGTATAAGAAAAGTGATCGGTTTATGTGTTCATGACATTACTATATAATGTTTATGAAAGTAATAATATGCAACAAAGAGTATAAATTTAGCATGGCAAGTTTGGAGGTAGTAAAATGTTTTATTAAAATCGAAACTTTTATGAAGTTTAATAAAATAATCACATGTCATCATGACGCTGTCTTATGCAAGGTACGTGACCCTTCATGTAACTCAGAATGTTCCGACATAATCGACCCGCTGTGAGTCTTTCTCATCTTCTAGCATCGTGCTTCGTAGGTAGCGAAATGGCTGTGGGCGTGGCATGCCAGCTCTTTCAAACAGGATGAATGGCGGCACGTAATCCGATAGCCGTGAGGGAAAAGGGCAGAGCCTAATGACAGCTCTCTCTAACTGCGCTCTGCGTGAGTTCGGTTGAACTACGTCTCAAAGTACTGCTCAGGGGACAGAAACTACCGAGTACTCACTCATTTGCCACCTGTTTCTCAGCTAATGAAAGACTACTTCTCTGAAGGAATTAGCAAGTTTACAATGTAATGCTTACAAATGTGTGTCACGGTGAACTTATAGTGCGGATGTCTCATTATTGCACATTTGTCTAATCTTCTTTTTTTACGTTTATGCTGACACGGACGTGTTAATTCTTATCTTCAGGATCTCCAACAATTACGTAAATATTTGACAGTCTATATTTAATGCCTCTCCGACAATTCTGAAACGAGTAAACTTCATTTCGCCCATTAAAAATATAGAGAATGTTTTTCGGTGGCAGGCCATAATTGGCTGAGGTTAAATTTTAACAACCAATATTGTGGTACAATGTCCGTTTGTGTCTCAAATGTGTACTGTGTGTTGGCTGCCTCCGTGTTTCGCTCCCTGCGTAGGCAATTAAAACGTAATAACCAGGCGACATAAAATAACTTTTAGATTTAAAATTTTAGTTTTAAGTGATGTTTGCTAACATACGGTATCAGGTATTATCTGGAAAAATATATTCCAAATCGAAGAGAATTATGACAACGTTAATTCTTGACGTGTTAGCTAAGTCGTTACCCGATACTGTGGAAAAGTATCCAATGACTTCAAAGAGTGCGTTAGTAACATAACTTAAAAAAAAAAATTACTTTGCTTTTATGTTGCATTTCGTTTATATAACTTAATGTTATAAAAAATGTTTTTATTTCATGCGCGTTACCATTATAAATGACTGAATTATTAGCTTATTGTAATAATTCAATCTTCGCGGCATTTTTAACAGTTAGACCTCATTTGGCAGTTGTATGTTTATGAGATATATTTTATTTGGCATTAGAATGACTTCTTCCACTGACAGGACCGTTGTTGTCGCAGTGGCTGGAGCGGTCGCCACTCACCAAGGCGAAGCAGGTTCGATTCTCGGCGAGGTTGCTGCCGGATTTATTCACGTGGGAATCGTGCGGTACGATAACACTGCTCGGCGGGTTTTCTCGGGGATCTCCCTTTTCCCACATCCTTGCATTCAGGCGTTGCACCATACTCACTTTGCTTCACACTCATCGACTCTAAAGACCCTGTTGTTAAGAGCAGCCCAAACCTCTCCTCTCTACGCTTTTCACTAAAACGTTTTCAACAAAATGTTTCAATTATATTTTGCAACTTCAATACAACAATAAAAGTGTTTTGGCTTCCTGTCAAAACTACTGAATTATATAAACAAGATAGATGGAAATCTAAAATATTGTATTCAAAAAAGTGAAAATTTTCAAATAGAATTTCTATGAGAGCTTGTGTTTTACAACGCCGATGAACCAGTAGCGCGTGGTAAAGTGTTGCAAGGTAACCTGGTGCTTGCTCGGTACTGAATACACTCGGTGCACGCAGAAGGAACCAGTAGCCAGAGTGCAGCCGGGAGAAACTGAATACACTGTAGTCACTCACGAGAGAGCAGTGAGGCACCCATTAAACACGTGTTGTGACGTCAACTGCTCTACTTCTCTTAAGTGGCCGATCTGTAAACTAGTAAACGATTAGGTATAGCACAGGGAAAAACACAGCTTACCTTGAAACAGTTCACCGCTGCTGCGATGAACCAATGAGACTATTTGAGTCAGGATTGATAATCATGTTCACACAACTGAAATATTTCAATGAAATGCTGTACCACAAGTTGTATGTTTGTTTTTTCGTTATGTTTTTGCTGAATTTTTTCTAGACTTATAGCTTAACATTACGCTTGTTTAGAAGCCTAACTTTTATTTTTGATGGTGGCGAACCAATTGGTGCCTTCTTCTTTTCCAGTGCCCTTTATTTGCCCTACAGCAGAAAAAAAATTATATTAATGTTTGCTGAGGGTTTATTTATATAATTTATCTATTATTTAAATTATTATAAAATCACCTAAGAAATAAACTATATCACAACATTTGATAACCATTTATAAAGCTAATATTTTTTACACATAGCAAATTATATAATTGTGGGATATATTTGAACCAATTTTTTATTTATTAAAATTACAACAAATGTCTACAACAAAAATTACACTAAAACAATTTATCTTATGGTAGGATTAATGTTTTCTGCTTTTATACCGCAGTCTGTTTTTTCATATAATATAAACTTTTGAAATTTGTATTTAGAATTCATTACACAAATTTTCTAACTGATGACAATTTCAGCAGAATTAAACAATCCGGTTTAAAGGAAAACATAAACATTCTTATATATATATAAGACTACAGATAATTTTATATATCGTCGAAAGCTATAAAAACAATCACAAATAAAATAAGTATTGTTTTTTAAATTAAAGCCTTTGAAAATANTTCTAACTGATGACAATTTCAGCAGAATTAAACAATCCGGTTTAAAGGAAAACATAAACATTCTTATATATATATATAAGACTACAGATAATTTTATATATCGTCGAAAGCTATAAAAACAATCACAAATAAAATAAGTATTGTTTTTTAAATTAAAGCCTTTGAAAAAAAACTCAAACAAGTATATGCATAATATGACACATTTGTTACCGGCAGTTGTCCAAATGTAACAAATAAGGGTTGCAAAACATTTTTAATGGACAATTTTTGGTTTTAAGTTCTGCCAATAGTTTTCTAACAGCACTGAAATATAGCCAAATTGTTTAATATCTTTTGGGTTAACTTAGTCCTTAAATTACTTTTAAAACACATTTTGATGCAGGCTGAACATCTTACAGTTGTTAAAGAAGTATAAATCAAACAAGAATATTTATTACACCAATTGCTACAGCGAAGAATTCACTGGTCTCTTCGTTAATTCACCTTGCTCCTTCAATAATTCAGTTAAAAAACTCTTTGCAGCTATAATGTCCCCTATTTGATGGATTATTGGTGTGGAGTGGTCAGTCGCTCAGGAGATCGAAAAACCCTGCTGTAGAGGGGAGTTCCTAAATACAATTTCCGCCTTGCTACACTCAACAGAAAACCATCCAATATTAGTTGCTTCCTCGCCTTCAGATTCTTTGGGGTTGACGTTTTCCGCAAGAACTTCCAATACTTTCCGTATATAAAAGCAATCTCGCTGCAATGTGCCAAGAGCTACTATACGCATACATCGTATGCTAGGAGACAGTATTTTACGGATACAATTGGTCATTGATGCTTTATCTCGATCGGATTTTTCGTGACTCTCGTAACAAAACACATACTCATTTAAAACAATGTCGTATAAATCGTATTACTCTACGTTGCCCTGTGAAGCCATAGCGGGTATATGGAGCAAGAGGTGCATTAAAAATTCTCTTGAAGTCTCATTTATTCATCGTTGCTATTGCTCTAACTATCGTAGATCTCTAATGCTTAGTGACACTTCATTGTGGCAATTAAGCAAATCTATACTGTTTCAATAATATTAATAATAATAATAAAATATAAGTCGGTCTGAACGTCACCCACGAGTCTCCTTAAATAAAAATATGCAGTAATTTGTCACTTTATTCTGAATTCTAGAAGATTAACGGACTCTGGCTTTCATAAGAATTGTGTTTAGTTGGTGTCTTCTTCCTGTGAAGTACTGACATGTTCCGCAGTACTTTCGTAGCAGAGCGCGCAACCATAGGATATAGAGCAGTGACCTCAATGTTTTACTTGTGAATGTGCATTAAGCATTGAGCGCAGATGCAGACACGCGTTCCACACGCACAAATGTAGCAATAGTATTTAAGACATTTGAGAGAGGAAACTATATGCACTCCAAATTGAAATCTGCAAGTTACTCTATGACGTGAGGGTATTGGGAGAGTGAGTGAGTGAAGAGATGTGGGTGGCTCTCGATGTCAAGATCTTGAGAGCCGATTATTAGAATACTAATTATTTGAACTATTATAATATATATTCAACATTTTAACACACACAAGGACGTGCGGACACTTCAGAAAGCTTCCTACAACTACGAAAAGTGCAACTTTTAAGGAATTTAAAATCTGTTTCATTGTTCAGACACAGTCTGAGGAGCACCTACTGACTGACTGTGGAATCTGGAAAACACAAGTGTTTATACAGACGATAACAAAATTATGCAATGACGTATGCCTACAATAATAGTTCAGATAATTACTTACCCACATAGCAAAACTATTTAGGTAAGCAGTATTATAAGTGGGGCGTTATTTTTACACGTTGATAACAAAATGCGAATGCAGTATATAATTTATTTAAAAACAAGTATTTCCTATATATTTCAGTGCATTTCACGTTCCAAGTTGGCAAGTGCCTTAAGTTGTAGTTGCTTTACTTTAACAGGTTTTATTAACACGTCTTTGCTTCAGGATGATCAGCTGAAATATTTAGGTGCTTTGTAAATGTTCACTTCGTTCAATATATGCTTACTGTTAAGAAGAATCATTCTCCGAACAAATACGCATTTTGCGATACGATTAACGAATTAAAATGAAAGAACATAACAGCGACGTTTGTATGCTCTAAAACAACAAACGGCGCCTTTGGTACAATGGCAGATATTAAAAAACCGCATATTTAAACTTCGCCATACCGGTTAACTCATGAGGGACGAGCAATGACGTACAAGTTCAGGCATTATTCCGTTACTTAACTTAAGAGGGTTCAAATAAGTGCAGTGCATAACTTTACGAACGCAGCGAAAAGATAAAAAAAATGACATAAATAAGACTGAGCATAACGTTTATTCTAAAATAAACTTTTGTACATCATAATTACCGCAGCAAATAAATATTCGCCATCAGCTGTAATGAAAATGTTTCGTCAGCATTGTAAGAATTATCGAAGCGAATGCATTTCGACTGACCTTTTCGTGAAGGTTTAGCTTTATCTAATCACAGATAGGCATACGTACGGTTACAAGTTGGAATAATCCACGGATATAGGGTGTAGGTGAATGTGGAGATCCTTTTATACCTGCTACCTCGTAACACTGCACTGAGAGATTATTTTATAGCCTTTTACGTAGTTTTGCTTTTTCCTGTTGGAACTAAGTTAAGACAAAATGATTAATTTCTTTCAGTTTCTTTACATGGCGAAGTAACTCATTTGCTTTGGTTTACAAGACTTTCAAAGAAATGCTTGTATACATTCACAACTCGATTTATAACACAATCGAATACCTGATTAACTTTCATCACAGAATTGTTTTTGTCGTTTGTAAAAGAAAATAATTATATAATGTTTTTTCCAGTGAGATGAATAAAACACAGTTTATTTGCTAATAAGCTTTCCATTTGCTGGAATTGTTCGTAAATATTTAAATGATCCGCTACAAATATTTTGTATTATTACTTATTTATCACAAATTTCTGAATTGTTTAAAAAGCACAGTTACGGTATTTAGACCCTTTTTAACTGTATGATACATTAACCGTTTGTTAAATTTATTCTGAATACTTTAATTGCTTGCAATAGGAATTCCTAAGTTAATGCTGAACTAACGCAGATACATCAACACAAGTTTTTTCCTTTTTTTTAACGGTATTCCTATTCGAAGTGTGCCGTTCATGAAACCTCTTTCAGACGTTTCTCACATTGCAAAATGTTGTTCTTGCTATGGTGCGGATCCGTGCTACACCAAGCTCAGACAATAAAGTACCATATGAAAGCAAGTGCCAATATGACTCGTTGGCGTCAAAGGGTGCCATATCATCATGTGAATGAGTTCTAACGTAGCAGAATGATTGGATTTCGGGAAACAGGTATATCTTACCGTGACATTTCGTCTCATACAGGGCATGCTGCTACGACAGTGATGCGAGTGTGGCACCAGTAGAAAGAAGAGGGTCGTACGCAGCGACGAGTGAATATTGGACCATGCAACGTGACCACAGTACGGGATGACCGCAATCTTGTCCGCATGGCATTTACGGACTGTACCGCATCGTCCACAGTGTTGGTTCGACATTGGAGCCCTGCAACGGATGTGGATATGTCTGCGTCGAAGGTTCGACACCATCTGCTGCGGGCTGAACTGGTGGCACGCTTGCCATTGCGTCGGCTTCCATTGTCCAGAAATCGGAAACGCATCAGACTGTCATGGGCACGTGAACGCAGTCGCAGGAGTTCTAAGTGGCAAAGTGTAGTGTATTTGGGCACGTACCACTTCAACTTGTCCTACAATGATGACCGCATACGTGCAAGACGCTACCATAGTGGCCGCAATCTGGCAGCCTTCATTGTGGAGTGGCAGAGCGGTCAAATGCCAAGTGTGATGGTTTGGGGCACCATTGGATACAACATGCGATGTCGACTCCTACGTATTGAGGGCTATCTGAACAGCAATCGCTACATCAGGAAAGTTTTAGAGCCCGAGGTGCTGCCTCTCCTTCAGGCGACTCTACATGCCGTATTTCAGCAGGACAATGTCCAACCTCATGTGGCGAGGAATGAGCAAGCCTTTTCAATGAACGACTCGTATCACAGCTTCCCTTGCATGCACGTTCGCCTGACATGTCGTCCATCGAACATGTGTGGGATATGATTGGTCGGCGACTTGTTCATCACGGACCTCCAGCAACCATTGTTGATGATTTGTAGACTCGTATACACACCGCGTGAAGGCAGATTCCCCAGTTGATTCCATGCCACGACTTTTAGAGGCTCTGAATGCAGCACGTGGAGGCTTTACACCATAGTGAATTTTCACGGGCAGAGATCAAGTACAGTTCTATAATCCTAATAAATTATGTATTTTCATGTACCTAATCTGTAGTAAAAAGTTCATTTCAATAAAATGTAACTTTCTTGGTTTTGCATTTTTAAATAACGTTAGTGTATTTTTATGTGAGTTATCTAAGCCATATAAAAAGCAACTTCTCAAGAACTCGTTTAAAATAAGCATTTATATTGTCTGTTAGGCAAAAATCGTAAATATTAATGTTTTCCGTAAGAAAATATTATTTAACAAAAATATAATGATATTTTTACGGTTCTATAACTCCATAAGAAGACATACTCATGGTGCAAATACGTAATTCATACTGACTTATTTCGTGAATAATTCCTATACTGTACAGAAAGCATTGTATATTGATGAGACATGGATATCGAATTTTCTTTTGTAATCTGAGCAAGCAATGTTTGAACACCCCAGATACAATTCATTTCAAAAGCTGTAGGATAAGTTAGTCAGATAATGCCAATTTTTATGAAATATTACATAATTTTCTCAATATATCACATATTATTATAAAACCGTAGGTTTTTTTTTTCGAACTTAGGTACCTCGTGTGGAGACATTGAACAGGTAGCAAAATAAAATATGACGTAATTAATTCTTCTTTATATTTTACCTCGGTTAAAACAGCTACTATTTATCTGAATATTTTACTCCAAACAACTCACAAAACCCGATGGCCCAATATTTTACGTGATAATATTGTGAGTCCTAATAATTTCTGGTAGGTGTATTTCTTGTGCCTCGTGATCAAACTAGAATCGGGTGTGGCGCCAAAGACTGTTGCCAGAAAGTATCCCTGAGGTAACAAGTAGCGAGGTTGGATGTGCTGCCATTCCCGTTGCCAACAGTTCTATTGTGGCCTACATTCCTCGCGGGCCTGGATCGTTACGGCAGCCGCCCTTCGTCCGCGATTGCTGTGGGTTAACGGCCTCGCCAGTCGTTTAATCGACAAGCTAGGGCAAATCGCATGTTTGGAGCGCAGCTTGCACTTCCCTTATTCCACAGAAAGTGTGCGTAATTTTTTCGTGCCGATAATTACGCCAGCGGAACTTATTGTAACGTATTCCTTTCACAGAATAATTTGTAGTTTATATATTATTAACTTCACACCTATACGGTGTTCGCGTTAAACTGAGCGCTTTTGAAAGACCTGCTTAAGATCTACTTGTATGCACATTGTGTATTATTCCTCCATGCATACGTAAAATCCGCATTCCTGTGGACCTGCTCACTTTATTAATGCTTCGGCAAGTGTAACTGTAGAATTGTTAGAAAAGTTAATCTTTCCCAAACCTTATTCACCTTACGCTCATGTATTAATGTAAACAAAAAGTAACCGTTATAATTTTAATATTCATAAATGTTTTCCGAACTCTTTAAATTCACAGCTAAGACGAGGAATTAATTTCCCACCGACGTTGTCTTCTTTACTAGGCACATGCCACTTGGCAGTGACTTTTTGGAACGTTGGTGTCATAATTGCTCTCTTTACCATAAGCAGCCTTTCATCATATGCATTCAACCGCATGTGCAGGCATATACATATATCTTTGTCAAAACTCGCCTCATATCAGCGGCCGCGGTGGTGTAGTGGTCAGACTACTCGCCACCCATAAAGGCGGACCGTGTTCGATTCTCTGCGGGGTCGTTCGCGGATTGCGGGAAACGTACCGGACGATGCCACTGGTCGGCGGGTTTCTTCGGGGATTTACCGTTTACCCTGCCCTTGCCCTCCGGCGCTGCTCCATACTCACCTCACTTCAACTTCACCGGCCTTCAAGACCTCGGTGTTAAGAGCTGCCCAAACTTCTTCACTCCACTCCACGCCATCTTATCAAATAACATATGTTTCGATTTTTTTATTATTATTTTTCATGTATATTTAATAAGGTGGCAAAAAATTGCAAGCACTGTTTTATAACATTACACTACATTAAAAAAAGTGAAGCATGTAATGCACTGCCATTTGCAGGGTCTTCTCGCAATAAAATCTACGATGACTACAAATTTTGAGAAAACCTTACACATATCTCCAGTGGCTTATCGTGTGAAATTAGCTGCTCACTCACCACAGATCTTGGGAAATACTTTTATGTAGTTTTTAAATGGCTTTGAGCTGTGAATTAATGTATTATTCATACCGTTGCTCTAAACGTAAAAATTATCATTAAGAATTGAGTAGTGCTTGTTTTTTAATTTTACTTCAAACCTTTCCAAACGAATTCATCCTACTGCAATGACTTTACACATCTCTTTTCAATATTTTGAGTAAATAATCTGCAGAGGCTTAAACAAAACTTACCGAGTATTGCAAACATTTTATAAAATAATTTTTTTTCTTTTCTCGACCCTCGAATTGGTTTTCATAGCGAGTTTAAGTGTATTTTCATTCAAACTCCTACGCTTTTGAGACTATGAGTAGGATTGATCACATATGAATTACCTATTGGTCCGCTCACGCTTTAAAGCGATTCAGTTTCTTAACCATTTCACGGCAAATTTTAGACTTGAACTGTGTCTTACAAAAACACTAAACATACTATGTGCAGGTGTAAATACATCTTCCCAAATAGCAATATTTAGTTGGGCTAACGTTGATATTTCACGCAAGCCGACGTTGGTTCAACAAGAATTGTATGCTGGTTGCCAAGAGAAGTACAACTTTGGGCCAACATAATGTTATGGCTGTGTGCATACTTGTATGAGTAGTGATTTTTATTTCAAAAGGCATGTACACAGACATTTACCAACCAAAGATTTACTAACACGTGTCGACGTTGGTAATGTGTTGGTAAAATTTGTTTTTTGCAAACATAACACCAACCCATAATTAAAATTAAGTAGTTGCTTGTTACCAGGGTTTGAATAAATTTAACTCACTACCTAAGAATATAACCAGAATTAATTTGTTGTCCTCTCAGTATGCAACACTTTTCTCTTCATATTATTATATGAAAATATTATTAATGGATATTGGATTAGAACTCGCTCTCGTCATAGTATCAGTTCGATGTGTTATCGACTACACTACTATGCCATCTTATGAGGCATGTAACGATAAGCATATGCCATACTATTGCAGTTCGATGTAATGTGTGATAAATATTAATATATTTATGTCTGATTTTACTACTTTAGAACTTAATTTCAAACCTACCGAATTTAACAGTATGTATTATAACTGATAACCAAAACACAACAAAAAATCGACACGCTATTCAGAAACAATGTCTGTGGACAAAAACCCTGAACCATTAAACTAATAAATTGCATTATATATGTTTCATGTAGGATATATTAATTATATGCTTCTTTGGCAAAATATCTGCAATACAATGTTGTCTCATAGTAACAAAAAGTACCCTTCCCCAACTGTTATGTTCACCACATTGTCTTAACGGGGAACAAAACACATTTAAAGAAAAGTTACATTAAATAAGTCTTTATATGGCGTAATATATAATATGTATATTTTTCCGTTTAAAAATTATTATTTTCTATTATATGGATTTATGTTGGTTAGGCAATGTTGGCGTAACAAAGGTTTGCAGTACATACCAAAAGCTAACAGTATGTTTTCCAGCAAATAACCAACACATCACCAACGAATTCAATTTGAAATTAGACCTGTTTTGTATGTTAAAATCTTTTTTTTTATCTATAGTTCAAGTTTATAGTGTT
This sequence comes from Clitarchus hookeri, assembly GCA_002778355.1. Lineage (NCBI taxonomy): Eukaryota > Metazoa > Arthropoda > Insecta > Phasmatodea > Phasmatidae > Clitarchus > Clitarchus hookeri. Next base: position 241,303 of record NQII01002559.1, read on the forward strand.
ATCTCAAAAGAAAGATTACAATTTCCTTTGTTAGCATAACGGGGTTATACAGTGTTGACACAGCAAAAATTTGCATAAATGCCAACAGTATGTTTTCCGATAAATAATTAACACATAACGACAAAGAATATTTTTCATAAGACATGGTTTGTATATTAAAAACATTGCTTTAAAACTTTTAAACCAAACTATTGCTTTATTGAATGAGAAATATGGTAATTACCATTTTACCACAATATTCATTGCACTGTGTTGGCCAAACAAATGATTACATACAGAATGCCTACAGTATTTTTTCCAACTAGTAACCAACACATGAACGAGAAATAAATTTGAAATAAAACATGCATTGGGCTTAGAAAACTTAGCTCTTAAAGAAACGTAGGAAATTATTGTTTCATTNATAAATTTGAAATAAAACATGCATTGGGCTTAGAAAACTTAGCTCTTAAAGAAACGTAGGAAATTATTGTTTCATTTCATCACAAAAATTGTATTTATCACTGTTGGTATAATGTTGGTTAAGACATGTTGGCCCATCTTAACAATTGGAACCACTTACAAACTGGTGTGATCCCAGCACTGACATCACATTTAGCCATCTTAACATATTATAACGATTTGTACCTCTGGTCATGAAGAACCTTCATATTAAATATCATAAAAGGGACATTGTTTTCATTAAACAAGTTTGCTTAATTTTTTAACATAAAATGTTGGTTGCCCACCGTTGTCCCAACAGAAATATACCCAATTTTTTCCACCGGTATCTTTACCAACCCGACATTTAATCAACCTTTCCAACCAAGTATCGAAGTTGTATCAATGTGCGTATTCCAGCATAAGATACAGTCAACCTTTCCAACCAAATATCAAAGTTATATGAATGTGTGTGTTCCAGACCAACATATAGTCAACCTTTCCAACTAAGTACNTTTCCAACCAAATATCAAAGTTATATGAATGTGTGTGTTCCAGACCAACATATAGTCAACCTTTCCAACTAAGTAACAAAGTTGGGTAAGCGTAGGTTGCTACTGGGGCTTCATCTGATAAAAAATCATAATTTACTTAAGTTTATAAGAAATATGTTGCAAGTTTTTGAAAATCCTTCTAATTCTAAACAAATTTGTCATACGCGGACACGTATCTTTCCTAAGCGACGATCGCTTTACGCAACTTATCATCTCCCGTGCTCACTTTCACTTCAGGTATTATGCTCGTATCGTGAAGANAGCGACGATCGCTTTACGCAACTTATCATCTCCCGTGCTCACTTTCACTTCAGGTATTATGCTCGTATCGTGAAGATTTGAGTGAGTGAGTGAGTGAAGAGATTTGGGCGGCTCTTGACATCGATGTCTTGAGAGCCTATGAAGGTGAGCGAGGTGGCTATGGAGCAGTGTTGGAAATAAGGGCCGGGAGATACAGGAGATCCCCGTCCAGCACGATTCCCACTTGCGAAAATCTGCCGTGAATCGGTTGAGGATCGAACCCGGTTTGCCTTGATAGGAAGCGAGCAGTCTAACAGCTCAACCACCGGAACCCTAGTGAATAATTGGAAGTAATAAAGCTACAGGTACACGAGTTTGGTATGACTCAGAATTTCAGTACCCAGATGACTGCAGGTTTTCCGGCCACTCCCATCGTCTTAATAAGTAGTAATGCTTAAGAATTAAGTTCTGAAANTGGAAATAAGGGCCGGGAGATACGGGAGATCCCCGTCCAGCACGATTCCCACTTGCGAAAATCTGCCGTGAATCGGCTGAGGATCGAACCCGGTTTGCCTTGATAGGAAGCGAGCAGTATAACAGCTCAACCACCGGAACCCTAGTGAAGAATTGGAAGTAATAAAGCTACAGGTACACGAGTTTGGTATGACTCAGAATTTCAGCACCCAGATGACTGCAGGTTTTCCGGCCACTCCCATCGTCTTAATAAGTAGTAATGCTTAAGAATTAAGTTCTGAAAACTACAGGTACATCTCTAAAATATCCCAGCCTTATTGGTGATTCTAAATAAAAATTTTTATATGGTGGTCTTTAGAAGAGTGACGCAATACTCTAAAACTAAGTCACCGTTGACATGAATTGTTCCCCTAGTTTTTAGACCTCTGTTTATGCCTATAATTGAATGAATACCTTAATGAATTATATAGTTGTACAATAAAATATTTATTTAAACCCACTAAACACGTTTACAAATATGAACAAAATATTTGTGAGAATATATTTTGCTACTTTTGCAAAAATATACGGAAATATAAATGCGCAACATAAATGTTTCTTGAATTAAAAATGTTTATAAATACATGGGATTATTATATCAATTGCGTAAAACATGCCAAACTACACTCAATATTTCCGAGAAGGCAAATACTACAATAATATAATTTATTGACTCGTATTACATATATATTCGTCCCTTNCACTCAATATTTCCGAGAAGGCAAATACTACAATAATATAATTTATTGACTCGTATTACATATATATTCGTCCCTTATGGACCAGTAATTGGCATTAAAAGGATTTATGCAAAGAGGTTGTGGAAAACGTCACAAACGGTTCCGTTACATTTATTTTCTTATCTAGCACATTAACTGTAATTGTTGTACTATTTTCATTATTTTATATATTTCACATCTTTTTGTAAAAGCTATTATATTTTTGTCAAATGGAGAATAAATAAACGAGTACCTAAGTGCTATTTATTTGTCGATAGCGCAAAATTTTTCTCTGTATATTAAAGAAATGGCCACTTTTAAGAAAACAGTGTGACAAATAAATATTTTCATATTAAGGGATACTAATTCAATAAAATAATGCAGTTTTCTTTTTTAGACTACGGGATTAGAACTAGATTAAGATCGTAAAACAGTCAGAAAATTAGGGCGTTATTCTTATTGACATTGGATTTATTTATATTATAAATTTTTTTTTATAAAGTAACAATAAAAAGGTGTCATCAGCGTATGAATATACTGCTACAAAGAATCAATAAAACTGCAGCATTCATAATAACCTCTTTTTTGGGGAAAATGAAAGTGCCTACATGTGTGTGTGTGGTTCATTTTTATGCTGCTTTACCCAGTGCGCTGTGAAATAACTGGAAAAGAAAACCTTCGGTGACGGAGAGTCGTGTGAGACTCTCTAAGAGATAGTTTTTTTTAGAAAAGGGAGTGAGATAATTTACGAATAAATTACGTATTCGGTTCACCTAGGTTCTCTGAAGTGATGTAAATATCTTGAGACATCCTACAACCAAGATTATCAGACATTAATGCATCTCACGTCTTGTGATGCCACTCGATGCAATAAAATGTCGCATTAGTGCAGCAAAAATTCTAGGCTGTGGTCTCGTTTTTGTCTCTCATAATGTATAACGAATGCATAGAATCGCAACATGATGGTTCAGAAACACTGAATCAGGAAAGCAGTTGTACAGAGAGAAGTTGTAAATTCACAGTAGAGAAAATACAGTACGGCTCGGCGAAAATCAGGATAATGATTGCAGTGAAAAATATTGTTATGTTTGATAACAGAGACGAATTGTTTTATTAAACTGCACGTAACCAAGAGTAGGAAGATCAGGTAACAAACAAACAAAAAAAAACGATCCAAAGCAAACAATAAACAGTCAACAGTTGGCCAAATTTTGGCACTAGAAGTGGTTACAAACTGTCGCGTTTATGACTTTCAGCATTAATTTTATTGTTATGAATCAGGAAATATGTAAATAAAAATTACTTCATCTATTGTTTAAATAATCGTTATGAGAACCAATGCTATCGCGATGTTTTAAGAATTCAAAAGAAGCCTCCCAAGCTGACGAAACACAAAATGCTAACTTTTACTTATTGCTGGGAAAATATTAGCACAGTGTTCCCCTTTCTCCAGTAAAGAGTAGTTTGATGCATTTTTTAATCATTTGTAGCGCTTTAAAATGTGAAATACGAGGTTTCCTAACCAGCAGTTATAAAATGCCTTTTTTCGCCACAAATGTGAAAGACCCGGTTTTCATTCTATGCTATGGTTATATTCCTTCATGTTTGATAGCAGTCCCGTTTGGACTGTGATTCCCAGTGTCGCATTCCGACGTTAATCGAAGGTAATTGAAGAGTTTCACTACCCGCAGTTTGGGCTAGGCACAGCTGAGTCCTGTGCACCGTTTAAAAAGAGCCGTTTCTCTTAGTCGCCATGCGGTCATCACTGCGAGTCGAGCCGCGTCATCGACTCCCGGTGTAGAAGTGTTTTGTGGTCGGAGCGGGGCATCTCGAAAATATCTCCGAAGCACCGCTCCCTCCTCCCCCTCCTTTCCCAACACACATGCCGGCACCTGGGCGAGGCCAGCCAAGAAGCACAATGCCACGCCAACTCCCCGCTCAATGGAAATAGGACAGCCCTCCCGGCGGCGGCAGAGAACGCTTCGAAAATATGTTTTTCGAAACGCCCTGGACGGAAGTCGCTTTTCATGAGACCACAATATGGCTCGTTTATGTACTGTGTTGCGTTGGGATGGTGGAGAGGGGGTGATTGTTGTCCGTTACTACCTTGTGGGCTCTGGAGCATTCCTGCTGAGGGACAGCAGTCCAGTTTGCCTGCACGCCACAAGGATGACTCCCTGATATAAATCTACGAATATTTGAATTGTTTCTTACATGTTATTGTATTTTGAAATTCGGCGATGGCATACTAACGTTACTTGCATACAGTCGCCATTTGGAAGTACCTAACGCAGCAGATATCTTCTGAATTGTTCCAATGATATGTTACAAAAATTTTATAAATATCGGTGCCAGAAAACAATAGAAACGTGTCTTTTGAACAGCATTTGTGACATACAAAATTAAATTTAAGTCACAGTTTTAAAAATTATAGTTTAACATTTTTAAATGCCTTAATTTTACGGTGGTACTACATCACTTTTGTGCTAAATTCGTGGTAGTCGGCGACTTGTTTCCATTAGATTAAGTAAGAACTGTCTTCTAAAACAACAGATTAATGGAAAAGTACGTGTCTCAATGCAATGTTGACCGCGTGAACTATCAGAATACCAATTTAGTTGCAGATCAGTTTAATGGTTCCTGAGATACGCCACAGTGTCCAAATATTAAAAATTACTAACATTTTTTGAAAAGGCATATATCTTGATAAAAAAAATTTTAAGTCAGCTATCACCACTACACACTCAAAGTGTGCGAATTTGGTGAAAATATATGTATGCGTTCAAAAGTTATGATGGGAGACACAAACACACTCGCACACACACATGTGGGCAGAGATAAGCAGATCATCTCATTGGCTTGTCTTTACATCGGGAATCAGGCTAAGGAGGATGAAAAAAATGCACGCATTGTAAACTGCGGCGGGTTAAGATCCTGTGATCGTGGACGGCTCAATGGACCAGTCTTGGAGTCTACTTCTCACGTATATGCTCAATAAGGCTAAAGACAACGTGAAGCTCTGATTGCCGAGGTTCAGAATCCCTTGAATGTCAACAAGATGTCCATATGTTAACCAGTGTTGGAGGGAGTTGGCTTGAGACCAACGCGAGTTTTGAGTCGCGTCGCCAGGCGAGCATATCTCATTAGGTACCAGGCCAGTAAGAACTCCTCGGTAGGATTTCTGAAGGCTTCACACGCAGCGCTCAATAATGCGTAAAGCCACGGTACTGGTGTGCATTTTACGCTTTCTGGTGCAACTGCATTGAACCACAACTGAGATGCACATTCCTCCTGTTGTAATAATATAATTGTTAGAACAAAATATTTTACTCTCAAATAATTAAATAATATTACGTTTATCCAGTTTGTCCTTGCCACTTCGTTAATACTATTCTCCCAGAATTTTTTTTTTTTTTTTTTGGCAGTTTATAAGTTACATTTTCTTTCCACGGTTCACTTTTCTACTCTCTAAACTGTATTCGTTTTATGGTGTAACGTCTATTAGTTTTTAATCCCTGTACTTCACTTTTATCTAACAATTTTACTTTTCAATGTAAAATGAAGACGATCTAGATCAAGTTATTTTTATTTCAGCATATTCATACGGTTTTTAATTTTTAATGAATATAATTCATTTTCAGTATTTTATTTGATTGTTTCTGACTTTCCGGTTTTGTGTAGCGATATATGTCTCCGTATAGCCAGTGTAGTGTCTGCTTGTGTATGGCACTACATCCAGTATTAAATTAGCCACTTAAAAAAATGTCTGTACACATTAGTTAATGTCATTGAAAGATAATCGTGAGTGTAATGAGGTGACAGATATAATTTTTCTTACATACTGAAAGGTGTATAGCACAATTATTTGTCTACATTTCCCATAGGACTCAGTAAATTTAAAACTGAACATCATTGTTTAATGCAAGTAAGTGTATTAAGACAACATGTATTATTATACATTAAAAATTATATGCTGCGTTAATTTTAGAACACTCCTGAAAACACTGTTTATAGAGGCTAAAGGCAATTAGATTCATGTATTATTAAAAATAAATATAGTGAAGTATCTTCGAATAACTACTGAAAAAGGGGTTTACATATAAACACAATAAAATCGTTTCCAGTTTAGCTGATTCGAACAAAACACGCAAAATTCTTAATCCAATCCTGATATAACAACAAAAAATTTGTTTGTAGGCCTTTATAATTAGTGTGTCAATGTAATCAAATTTGAAGTTTTTATAAATTCATTAATACTATTAAATTAATTAAATTTTTTCGTTCTTAATACTCTTAACATTCCAAAAGCAGGCATTGATTGGTCCACAGTGAAACCGGATTTTACACGTAGCTTGACTATAAGGTAGAGAAATGATTTGAATAATTTTTAAACAAAGTAATTTTCTAGGTCTTTGTGAAACAATTTATTAGTGGCTGTAAATATCGCAGATACTATAAAAGTTGCTATTTAAGAACTAACATAAAACAATGGTAAGAAGCGTGCCGAACATTTGTTGTGATAGCTCAAGCATTAGAGGGGAATACGAACGTGGATTCCTACTGGCTGGGTTCCCCTCCCTTCCAAGTTATTTTCAACTCACTTGGTACAGTTTCCCCGCGTCAAACACCACCGGCTTTAATATCCGTTTGCTCAGCGATTCGCATTTTTATTCACTTACACAGCATCAGGGATCTCCACTGCTTCAAAAAATTAACTGCCTACAGCTACCAAAGCCAGAAGGTCGTAAAAGTGGCCAATTCTATTTTTTACAGTGCCAAAACATTGTTTATGCTAGAAGGGCCTTTAATAAATTAACGAGTATATCTCTATATTCTGAATCATTCGTAAATTCAAAATACTTCTGTACAGCTAGTATGTGAATCGAAAGCACGTTAATTTGAAAATACAATATAAATAAAAACGTTACTATGTTTGTAGTTAACGTCTTTTTCTAGGTCGAAAGTTTGTACAGAAACTATCGTTATGTGTTTTTTTAAATGTATAAATGCAGACACATTCAATCTGTGTCAGTATAGGCCCCACCACCAACACACACATTCACATATACTTTATAAATGGATAAATGTATATGCACTCTATAAATATAGATATATTTTCTTTTATTGGAGTAAGGAGAAGAAAATTATGGCTTTCTTTTATTTTGACACCTTCAATCCAGTCAAGAAAATTATATACGCTCTTTGTCTTACATAAAAAATATAAAAGGATGGTTGTGAATTGCTTACTAGTTTCATATGCTACTATTTAACCACAAATTATCAGACAAACATTTATATTTGAAGTGATATTTTTTATATTTTTAAGTGACCTTGTTTTTCTTATAATTTTCTTTACAAAGCAGTATTTTTATTAGATAAAATGTACAATTTTCAGTGATATTTTCTTCGTTTCGCCAATGTAAACCGTAATTTTTTTTTTTGTGAAACATGTCGTTTTAGCTATTGCAAAGTTTTGTTGCCATATAAAGGAGTACAGCTTATTTTTATAGTACGCAGGGCTGTAATATTTTACTCAGTAGACAACTTAGAGGATGATTTCACTTTTTGCAGAAAAATTACAATAGAGGAAATATAATAATAGAGAATATAATTTTTTCAAAACTAGTTAGCATTTGATTTTGTGTGAATTCCATGTGGATTTTCAAGTTTCAAGAGATTCTTGAATGAATAAATTTGTTCACTAAAAAAATAATTTTTTCTTCTACTCCAGTACTTTTATTTCTAACTTCCTATGCTCCAGTCGAGTTATTTCAATTTTGATGAACCGAAATTAAGTAATGTTTCATTATGTTTGCCTGCATGCTTCTCTTGTCCCGTCTCGCTCAAGCGAGCGAAGGAGTTTGTCAAGGCCAGAGTAGAAACCCGAGGAGTGCGCGGATATTTAGAAAGGATTGTTGCTGCCACGGTAAGCCTATCGAGACTCGTGCCGCCTTCTGTGTCACTGAAATTATTGAATATCTAGTGTTATCGTTGCAAGAATGTTCTGGTCATCGCCCTCGCATCTCTCAGCGTGACTCGGGGTGCAGTGAACCTTCTGGATCAGCCAGAGAGATTAATTAAGCCACGATAGACCTCAGAGCTGTTGGTCTTGATTTCGGATGTTTGCACGTCCTTGAGAGTCAGGCGTGCGAAGAAAGTGAAGAGACGAGTCAGTGAAGCGACGAACCAGTGAAGTGACGAGACAGAGAACCAACCTGTGGTGACGAGAGTGGCCAGCGGTAGTGAAATCTGCGACCTGCAAACATCGGTACCGTGGAGAGTGGGACCGGAGGGCGGGACTACTGAACTTGAAGCGTGAGTGACAGACATTTGGAATGATGGCAATAGAGAGATTGAATATGTGTAAATAACGAGTGTGAATTAAAGGACTGTAAAAAATATGGGGACATTGATAAGGACTTTATTTAAAAGTGAGATAGACCTTCAATATTGCGCTCACTGGGAATAAGAAGCGTAACAGTGGAGATAGGTACTTTTGTGTTGTAAATAACAGTTGTGTGAATATTTAAAGCAGTTTTTATAAAGTAAAACTAAATTTAATGCTTTAATTTTTATCAAGACTGCCATCACTCACGAACTCGGATATGCCCCTACTATCTGGTAACAGTAATTTTGAACATTTTTATTTAATATTTGTTATTTGTTTTCTAAGAATTTTTATTGGTGCTGATGATGGATTGTGGTCATTTATTGAATATTTTTTATAAAATATAAATCACAGATTTTTATAACTTTTTCCGAGTTTGTATTATTTTCAAAATAAATATTAAAATCAACTTTGATTGTTGAGTATTTTATAATGTATTATGTCTGTATAAAATGTCTTCTATTATAATCTTTTCTAAACTGCCTCTGACATGAGGCATGTGTGTCGGAATGACACTGAGATATAAACTATATATTGTGACGCAAATGGTTTTTTATATTTTTACTATTCGTCTCTTTTCCATTGCCACTGCATAATTCTAAACTAAGATTTACATAAATATATATATGTTATAATTACGATTCGCTGTAGTACAGCAGCTAGAATTGTGGTACAGCTTACTTGTGGTCAGTCAAGTACGATCATTCTAAATCTCTGCTTAGTTTCTTCCCACCGGAAACTGAGCATCCTTTCATCACACATGGAAAAATAGACACTGCACATGGCATAATGATTATAAAGCATGCTTTAATCAAGTCACACTGAGAATAAGTTGAGAACATTAATATGTTTTAGTTGTTCCCATCAAATTGGAAGTATTTTTTATGTAACTTTTATAAGTCGCATGTCATTTGAGTGATATTTAATATAACGCTATTAATAAGACGCTAGTCACGAATATACTTTTGCTGACTCACAACAAACACTCTACTGCAGTATATGTTATGTTAAGATATTTGAAGTCGTCACAGACGGAGAACTTTCTAAACATTGATTCCGAAAGATCTCAGCCAAATATCTGTGTGTAGAAATATTCTTTATGACGATTGGGGAGGGGGGGTGTGATCATCTTTGCCATGCACAAGACCCTGTGTTTGCATCTGTGTCCATGCACATATTAGTACACACACCTCAAAAATGTTTTTCACCACAAGGATTTCTCAGTAACAAGGTTGTTCACAGACCAAGAGAAAGTATGGGATGTAAATACACCCTGTCTCTACAGAATACCACTAGATATGACGAACATCATTTGACAATGCATCTTCTGTCACACAAAGAACATCCTTCAATTTCAACCAATTACAGGTGGTGCAAAACGTATTTACTGGTGTGTATATGTGTGATAATTACATATTCAACTGAAATGATAGGACATATTAATTTTTATTCCTTTTCCACAATTTCAGACAGACATGTTCAATGTTTTGATATGTATGCACTACTTTTCTACGTACGCTTGTAATGTTGCNTGATATGTATGCACTACTTTTCTACGTACGCTTGTAATGTTGCAGCTGGATACGTAATCTTCAATCTAATTGTGATTACAAAAAACATATCAATAAATTCAAATTAGTGGATATGTTGCTTCTTCATTAATGATACACGTATCAACTACCAACCTCAACGGAGGAATTCCCTACAGCAAGTGCACGAGATTATGCGTGGTGTTTGATATAGGTTATGTGTAGAAACAAATTCGTTAAAGAATTTAATATGCATGCCACTTCCCAAGCAGCCATTGGTAATATGATGGAGATTTTAATGAGCAACAAAATTATATGCTGCTGACTTACATGTTACTGTCAAGAAAATGTTACCAAATATTGATTTTCTGGAAGAGGAGGAGGGCAGGCCACTTGCCCCACACCCTGAATACGCCCCTGTGTGGAAGCATAGAAGAAAAATAAGTGGCCTGGGGTGTAATAACCTTTTACTTATCCGCTGAATGACAGCCGATTTACGTGGTGGAAACAATAAGCGGGGTGTAATTTGCCGTGGCAAGAAGTGTACTGGTCACATGTCTGTTGCAGTGTCTTCAACTCCGCCACACCTGAAGAGTGACGCTCACATGAATGAGCTTCCGAAAAGCGGAGAACTGGACGAAACGAGAATCGCGGTATCTGGTTGACGCCACAGGAACGTATGAAGCGCGAAACTTTTCAGTAGCTGCTAAAACTCTCATTCACCATCGGGCACATACAATGTGAAAACGTTACATCCGGATGCAGTCAATGATGTAGAAAATTACTGTTGTAAAACTGATAGTACCAGAGGTACGACATAACTAGATTCTAAATTATTGCTTATTGTCAACCTGTGGAGTGTACACATATGATCTGAGGTCAATCTTCATGTGGTAACTAGATAAAGTGAGTTTGGTTAACTCACCGGCTGAAAAATTTTCAATACAATCCACCCATTCTCTGATTAGTTACGCGAAGTCCTGGGAACGGGCCTTGTGTCCGATTGGCTACTGCATGCTGATAAAGTTTCCCTATTGGCTTGGCTGCCGGCTGGCAAGTACGCCACCAGGCGCTGATTGGCAAATTGCGTTCCAACATTTTTCTGGCCAATGACGCAATTTTGCTGGCTTGTGCCGCTGGAGTTCGCGGTATAAGCAACTCTTTCACAACTATATTCTTAACTAGGATGTGTCACCGTGTTGACTCACTGCTACGACCAAATGAAGCGAGTGCACGTAAAGTTGGGACTACATCGCAGACATGTTTAATATGAGAAATCCTTTGTTATTGGGTCCGCGGTGGCTGAGTGGTTAGCCTGCTCGCCTCCCACCAAGGTCAACCGGGTTCAATCCCCGGCTGGGACACTCATGGAGTTTCGCAAGTGGGAATCGTGCCGGACGATGAGGCTGGTTGGCGGGTTTTCTCGGGGATCTCCCGTTTCCCCCGTCCTTTTATTCCGGTGCTGCTCCATACTCACCTCAATCACCCTCATCGGCTATAAAGACCTCGTTTTAAGAGCCACCCAAATCTCTTAACTCACTCCCTTGGTACCAATAGCACCTCCTACAAAAATGGAAGTTAGTCGCTAAACGAAACGACAGGGTAATTATTGTGGATTGACTGCTCGATCTCATAGATCTACAACCTAGGCACTCACAAGGAATATCAGTATGGCACCTTTAAAATACCACATATATGTACGAATTATTTGATCCTTTTACTAACTGCCTAGCCCCTGTATGTGATATAACTCTATCATGTCCACAATGAATGAAACTTTTCCCAAATACGTGTCGCATATACACCAATATTCAATTTGCAGCAACCTGCCTCCGCGAAGCAACGTATTACTTATGATATTTTAAGACAAACAGCGTCACACTCAGAGGTGTTTATGTATTTTTCTGACAAAATAAGAATTTACTACTAGTCATCATAGATACTTATAAGTTAAAACTTGGCTAAGATTTTTGATGCAATGGTTATGCATACAATTGTATTACCTTGTCGGTAGTAACTTTTTTAAATATAGCTGTTTTCCTATATAATTCTTTTATATGTTCTTTTATATAATTTATGGTATATTTTATGTATTGTCATCGTAGTTGGTTTATAAAAGACTGGATTTGTTTGCAAATCTTTTAGGGCTTTAGATTACATAAAAATTTTTTTTGCTGGTAATGTTTTAAGGACTGCTTGATTGTAAAAGTTTTGCTAGCATATAGACAATTTCTGCAATAACTAAAGACAAGTATGCCATGTTTATTTTCACGTATGCCTCAGTTAAATTAAGTTTTTTATATATGTATTATTGTTATATTTTACAGCAACCACAAAATTCTAAGTGTTTTACTATGTCTGTTCATTTGTAATTGTTGTCGTTATCATGGCATACTATCTCTGGGTAACAGTTAATCATACATAAAACAAGAGATGATGCTCAGCTAACCAGGACAGCGGTGTTCCCTTAAAAAAATAATTTCTTCCACATTCGTGAACACTATACGTGAATGAAATCGAACAAATCTCTCTGCGAGATTCCCCTCTTATATCATAGAACTCGGACAGAAACATTTTTCTCACTCTTTATTCTTACCGTTAGATATATCTCACCATGTTTTCCTGGCCACACCCTTCAGCGTTTATTGCACCATTAACGGAGTTGGCATAGAAAATACCGAGGCGAGAACAACGGAAGTTATTCCCGCCGTAAAATTTTCCACCCTAGTTGCCACTCTCTTCTCACCATACATATATTTCATTTTTATTACGTTCTGTTTGTAGACGTATATAACTTTAATCTTGTAAAGTTTAACGAGACGTCGCTTTTAGAATCAGAATAGGGACAATGGGTCTGTGTTCCTAAACGATTGTAATACAAAAAGTTCAGAAAAAATATTATCAACTGATATAGGTGCTGCTTCGTCGTCTATATGAATCTTCTATGGTAGCTATTTTTATTGTAATACTTCCAAGAAATTTGTAAGTAACACAAAGTAATTTATATTTATATACATTTAGGCATAAAAGTAGTTTGTTTTAGTAAATATGTATTGATATCTAGAAAATGTTATTTTCTTGTAGAATATCTATTAGTAACCAAATATAATTATGTAATTTATGTAAATCCTTTGCATCATGATTTTACCGTCAGATAATTAAAAAATGTATGCTCATTCGAAAGTGGCTGCTTTAAACAAAAAAAACCTCACAGAATTCATTCTTCTTTTTTTTAAGTAAATACATGCCACAATAAAAATCTTAACTCTCCAAAAAACCGCTTTGTAGAAACTGATGTAATCAGAGATTATTTGCAGACAGCAGCACCGACGAATACATTTCGACACCAAATATGAGTGACGTATATATTTTCTTTTCTTTTAAGCGCAAATTCTATTAGGGTATGTTCAACAACGAACTTTATCATTCGTTACTAGAAATGAAAACGGGAAGCCGAATGTGAAGAACTTGTGATATTGGAAACAGCATGAACAACTCAATGCAAATCTGGAATGATAACATTAAGACTAAAAATGCTCGGAGCACAGGTACTGGGTAACTGTAGAGTTGCATGACTAAAGTACACTCGTTGCCATTAAAATGTTCGCACTTAGGATAAAAAACCAAATGTTGTTTTTATTGTGGTACAGACAAAATAAAGAAGTTGTTACAATATTGTTGCATGATAACAGTGTTCTGCCTACCTGCAACAAAAAAAGCTGTAATTATTAGCCAGTTGGACTTTGTTACGCCTAAATAAATACGATTATGCTCGTATACGAACAAACAAATTCCGTATATTACCCTGCGCTAGATTTGTTCACAGTTGCTGCAAAATTTTCTCCAGGTCACGGGCACTTCAACAAAGGCTAGTGATCGTCAAACGAGATCCCAAAAACTTCACACGGGCAAAAAATTAGGTGATACGCAAATAAACAGAAATGCTTAGGTGTGTATTGCATAAACACTCACGGGGAACCCAAATTGATGTAAGAGCGTTTATTTTGCTATACACCCGCTCGTGGGTTTTCATCGAGGGAAAATAGCACAACACTTTTTTTTTTTACGTTTAGCTATGCATTCAGTGACCATCATTTCGTTTCCAGTGGCAAAATACGATAATATGCATTGGCTTCCCGGAACATCAAACAAGTAAAAGGGCCCATGAGTCGCTGGAATAAAAGGCAGGGTATTAAAGTACTTGCCTGATTTCCTTAAAATTCTAGCATTATTCATCCACTCACAGAGAAAAATTAAGATTGGTCGCCAAAGATAAAACGTCGGCAGTTCGTAACAGTCCATGTTTCTTTTTGCTGACGTCACTGCATGCCAAGGCCACAGTATTCAGAAAAAAATGCCATAAAATGTTAATGCCACCATTTCAAATTTTCTAGTGACATTCATCTGGAAGTGCTTCTGATAGAGATACGGTACNCATAAAATGTTAATGCCACCATTTCAAATTTTCTAGTGACATTCATCTGGAAGTGCTTCTGATAGAGATACGGTACTCTAGCGGAGTTGCCATATGTCCCTGGATGGCGAAGAAGATACCTTGTAATTCTATCAGTGTCTTTTTAACGTAATTATTTACTCTCCTGGTCGCCCGTCAGAGTCCTCCAGAACCGACGGAAATATATGGGTACCTTCACTTGTCTATTGCTGTAAACACCACCTAATTTTTAAGTTCCCGCTGCCCGAAAGACGGACGATTCGGCGCGCCATCAAACCTGACTCTTGTTTCTCTATTATACTGCCTATATCGTACTACATCAAATGTTCGCACGGCTGTCACTTGTTCTTACGACTATCACTTGTTCGTACGACTTCCTCGTACGTCTTCTCGTCATGGTAAGTACTCATTCACGGCACCTGGCAAGTATTGCGTGTGTCACGTCAATTGCACTATTCTTTAAATGTCTATGTGGGCCTACATTATAAAACAATTTCCTTGCTGCAACACAATTTTTTTTGCCGCTAAGAAATTTGTCATTAAATATGAACACTATAAATAATTTTTTGCTGCAAACGAATGTTTTCTTTGANTTTTGCCGCTAAGAAATTTGTCATTAAATATGAACACTATAAATAATTTTTTGCTGCAAACGAATGTTTTCTTTGACATAAATCTTAACGCTAAATATAATATTTCATCGTTGGTGCAATAATTCAGCAGTATTTATTCTGGCCAAGTCAGTTACTCTATTTCGAAGGTTAAACATTTATTTTGACGATCTGGGGAAACCAAAGGCTCATGCATCTTATTCATCCGGGACCTCTCCAATAGCCACCCCAATCATTAGCGTCATGTTGAATATTGTGTATCCTGCTTACTGTATAGATTTTGGTTTTGTATTGTAACTTTTCTCATGTCCACAGAATTATTTCTGAAAATATGCCATCATTCTTATTCTCTTTAATTTTTTGTACAGTTNCCATCATTCTTATTCTCTTTAATTTTTTGTACAGTTGACTAGGATTTCTTTAGAAATGTCAGACTGCTGAGAATGAAACTAAAACTCTTTCTGCGGTAGATGGTTTCCCTTGACAATACGTTTTATTTCCAACATATTCANATCCTGCTTACTGTATAGATTTTGGTTTTGTATTGTAACTTTTCTCATGTCCACAGAATTATTTCTGAAAATATGGCATCATCCTTATTCTCTTTAATTTTTTGTACAGTTGACTAGGATTTCTTTAGAAATGTCAGAATGCTGAGAATGAAACTAAAACTCTTTCTGCGGTAGATGGTTTCCCTTGACACTACGTTTTATTTCCAACATATTCANTGCTGAGAATGAAACTAAAACTCTTTCTGCGGTAGATGGTTTCCCTTGACACTACGTTTTATTTCCAACATATTCACCATACTCTGTATTTTATGCTGTATATTTTCTTATATTGATAAGTGTTTTACATAGCTTGGATTTTGTGTGACGATTTGTAGATTTTTTTTCCAGTTTCTGTGACATGTACTTCCAATCACAAACCAGCAAATCGGTTCCCATCATGATGACTGACTCACTTCCCGTGAATATTGACCATTATCTAAAGGATTCAGGACCGTAGCTTTCCGTCTAACCTCTGACTCATTTCGACTACATGTGCGATCGGGAAAATGAGTGAATGGCCAGCAAACTCGACTTTTTAGAATGACTTTCTGCACATGCCGCAGAGTTTATGAGCCAGTCCTGTGCATAACATCAATAACAGCATGTTATTTTAACTATTTTGAACACACCCAGTAGCTATTAGCTTGAAGTCGTGGGTACATTTTTAACAGACGGCAGTACATGTCAGAGGTTGTTGGAAAAGTTCTATAGAATATTCCCTTTTGATACTGATAAACCCTCACAAACAGAAAACTTGTAGATATAAATTTCCATCACATACAATGTAACAAAAATTTTAGTTGTTAGTTATTTTTTAGTAGTCAGACGTTATAATATTTTCAACTACCTTCTTTTCACGAAACGAATGAAAAAAAATTAATCTTTTACTTTGTGAACGTTCAAAGGCATCAGGAAGTATGAAGAAAAATCTTCGTTGGTGAAACAATTCAGATATTATATTCTTTATAAAAATTTACAGAAAATTCGAGTTTACTAGCAAGTCTTATGTAGTTATTTTTCGTTTTACGCACACTGCATACTACTAACGGTTAAGTTACTGGGTAGGTAGGTACTGGCGATGGCCATATTTTCCTTTACAGTAGCTGGATCAAGTTACTTGTATGGTATTAATAAAAGATTTCACGGACTTCTTATTAAGGGAAAACAATAACCTTTTATCACCGACCTTTACTCTTCAAATTTGTTGCTAGCCATCACGAATTATGCGTAAGTTCATAATATTATTGCATTATACACATAGTGTTTCAGTGAACAGTTTTTTACAAACTAATACACTACTTAAATTTCCATTGCGTGTATTTGTAATAAGACATTGCGCTATTGCATATTTCGCATTTCTTTGCATCGTTGCGTGATATATGATGCCATGGAGATGTAACCGACATTTATTTACGTATGAAGTTGTATTTGTAATAAGACATTGCGCTATTGCATATTTTGCATTTCTTTGCATCGTTGCGTGATATATGATGCCATGGAGATGTAACCGATATTTATTTACGTATGAAGTTGTATTTGTAATAAGACATTGCGCTATTGCATATTTTGCATTTCTTTGCATCGTTGCGTGATATATGATGCCATGGAGATGTAACCGATATTTATTTACGTATGAAGTTGTATTTGTAATAAGACATTGCGCTATTGCATATTTTGCATTTCTTTGCATCGTTGCGTGATATATGATGCCATGGAGATGTAACCGATATTTATTTACGTATGAAGTTGTATTTGTAATAAGACATTGCGCTATTGCATATTTTGCATTTCTTTGCATCGTTGCGTGATATATGATGCCATGGAGATGTAACCGATATTTATTTACGTATGAAGTTGTATTTGTAATAAGACATTGCGCTATTGCATATTTTGCATTTCTTTGCATCGTTGCGTGATATATGATGCCATGGAGATGTAACCGATATTTATTTACGTATGAAGTTGTATTTGTAATAAGACATTGCGCTATTGCATATTTTGCATTTCTTTGCATCGTTGCGTGATATATGATGCCATGGAGATGTAACCGATATTTATTTACGTATGAAGTTGTATTTGTAATAAGACATTGCGCTATTGCATATTTTGCATTTCTTTGCATCGTTGCGTGATATATGATGCCATGGAGATGTAACCGATATTTATTTACGTATGAAGTTGTATTTGTAATAAGACATTGCGCTATTGCATATTTTGCATTTCTTTGCATCGTTGCGTGATATATGATGCCATGGAGATGTAACCGATATTTATTTACGTATGAAGTTGTATTTGTAATAAGACATTGCGCTATTGCATATTTTGCATTTCTTTGCATCGTTGCGTGATATATGATGCCATGGAGATGTAACCGATATTTATTTACGTATGAAGTTGTATTTGTAATAAGACATTGCGCTATTGCATATTTTGCATTTCTTTGCATCGTTGCGTGATATATGATGCCATGGAGATGTAACCGATATTTATTTACGTATGAAGTTGTATTTGTAATAAGACATTGCGCTATTGCATATTTTGCATTTCTTTGCATCGTTGCGTGATATATGATGCCATGGAGATGTAACCGATATTTATTTACGTATGAAGTTGTATTTGTAATAAGACATTGCGCTATTGCATATTTTGCATTTCTTTGCATCGTTGCGTGATATATGATGCCATGGAGATGTAACCGATATTTATTTACGTATGAAGTTGTATTTGTAATAAGACATTGCGCTATTGCATATTTTGCATTTCTTTGCATCGTTGCGTGATATATGATGCCATGGAGATGTAACCGATATTTATTTACGTATGAAGTTGTATTTGTAATAAGACATTGCGCTTTTGCATATTTTGCATTTCTTTGCATCGTTGCGTGGTAAATGATGCCATGGAGATGTAACCGACATTTATTTATGTATGAAGTTGTATTNTCTTTGCATCGTTGCGTGGTATATGATGCCATGGAGATGTAACCGACATTTATTTACGTATGAAGTTGTATTGTTTCTACAATTCCTGTTTCGTCCTTTGAATACTTTGCATGACAAGTGAAAGACCATGGAAATGCTTTCTTTGTCGCTGCCATTTGGGATCTTCGCAAATGCCCTACATGAGTACGTGTTATACAATGAAGAGCCAAAAAATCTGCTACACCTTCCTAATATCGTGTAGGGCCCTCGCGAGCACGCAGAAGTGCCGCAAGACGACGTGGCATGGACTCAACTAATGTCTGACGGTATGCAGAAGGCATTGAATTTGAGAAAAGGTTGCACGTCTGTCACGTTTAATGATTCTCGTCAGTCTTCGTTTATCCCGTTCGTTCACGATAATTTTCAGGCCGCAGCGATGTCGAAGATTTGAGGTTTTACCGGATTCCCGATATTCACGGTACACTCGTGAAATGGTCGTACGCGAAAATCCATATTTTATCGCTGCCACGGAGATGCTATGTCCCATCTCTCGTGCGCCGACTATAATACCACTATAAAACTCACTTAAATCTTGATAACCTGCCATTGTAGCAGCAGTAACCGATCTAGAAACTTTGCCAGTCGCTTTTTGTCCTATATAGGCGCTGCCAACCGCATCGCGTTACTCTGATTGGTTCCATACCTCTGTTGTTTGCATATGCACGCCTATATCAGTTTTTTTTTAATCTTAAAGCCACGCCACTCGTATTATATTGATAAATATAAAGTGAAAATTGGCTCATAATCAAAATAATACAAGACCTGTTAATATTTATGATACAAATAATACTAAATGTTCAATTCGCTTTACTGTGAACGTTATATTTGAATTTATACAAACCGTAATTCTGTCCTTATTCTCGACGCAAACCTTACCTTATCTGATATAAGTATATTAATTTTGTCCATTAGACTTGTGGTGCAAAAGTGATTGAATTTACAGTATTTCATGTTTAATTTTTTTTCGATTTTCAAGTGAAATTTAATAATATATTAATATTTGTGTAAATGAATATCTAGCATACAAATTCTGACTACAGGCAAATATTTTCTCTGTAATTAACCAGTTCATTAAATTGTTTACTAAATAAGCAGGTTTGCAGGTTTAGCAGAAAACATTATAACAAAGACGCTTTTTCTTTATATATACACTACTGTTTGTGAAAAATTAAAAACTTATAAAGGATCGGCTGAATGAATACAAACTCGAAGGATGTGTAGAACAGTACACCAACAATAAGTTAATACGACTCCAGAGAGATGGCATTCACGTAGTCCCAGCAGCGCCCTCTCTTGTGTGACCGAAAAAGCATGTGATATGCCAAGCTCTGTCAGTGAAGAGCCGTCAAAAAAAGTGAAAGCAAGTGCCAGTATGACTCGTCGACGTCAAAGAGTGCCATATCAGCATGCGAGTGAGGTTAAGCGGGGCAGAATGATCGGTCTCCGGGAAACGTGTTTGACATACCTTGACATTTCGGCTCGTACAGAGCATGCTAATGTAACAGTGATGCGTGTGTGGCACAAGTGAGTAGAAGAGGGTCTTACGCAGCGACGAGCGGGTACTGGACCATGCAATGTGACCACAGCATGGGATGACCGCCATATTTTCCGCATGGCCATAACGGACTGTATAGCCTCGTCCGCAGTATTGACTGGACACTGGAGTACTTCAACTGGCGTGGACCTGTCTGCGTCGACGGTTCGACGCCGTCTGCTGCGGGCTTGACTGGTGACATGCATGCCATTGCGTCAGCTTCTATTGTCCAGAAACCACAAAAGCCTCAAACTGCAATGGGTTCGTGAACGCCATCACTGGAGTGCTAAGTGGCAAAATGTAGTGTTAATGGACGAGTCCCGCTTCAACCTCTCCTACAGTGATGGCCGCATATGTGTAAGACGCTACCGTAGTGACCACAATCTGACAGCCTGCATTATGGAGTGCAGAGCGGTCAAATGCCAAATGTGATGGTTTGGGGCGCCATTGGATACAACATGCGATCTCTACTACTACGTATTATGGGCAATCTGAACAGGAACCGCTACACCAGGGAGGTTTTAGAGCCCGAGGAACTGCCCTTCCTTCAGGCAACTCCACATGCCATATTTTAGCAGGACAATGCCCGGCCACATGTGGCGAGGAATGTGCAAGCCTTCTTCAATGAACGACGGGTACCACTGTTTTCCTGACCTGCATGATCGCCTGATATGTCGCCCATCGAACATGTCTGGGACATGGTAGATCGGCGACTTGTTTGTCACGGACCTCCAGCAGCCATTCACTGTTCATGCTTTGTGAACTATCATACAAACCGTGTGGAGGGAGATTAGCCAGGAACATATACACATCTTCTTTGATCCATGCCACGACGTAATTGGGGTTTTGATTGCAGCTCATGGGTGCTTCACACCGTACTGAATTTTCAAGGACAGATATCATGTACAGTTCTGTAATCTAAAGCATTTGTGAGTTGCCGTGCACCTAATGTTTGGTATAAAGTTGATTTCAGTCACATGTATTTGCTAACCATGCCGCAGAAAAAAAGAGCAAATAAAACAGCACTTCCTAAAGTGAACCTATAACGAATTAATAGTTCGTAAGAGAAGTGCAGTGATATTCACGATGCAGTACGAAAAACTGTCTAAAAATCCATCATGCAGCACAGTAACTCAATTTAACCAAAATAATTCAAAATAATCGAGCTATTTTACAGAAAATATACACAAATACAGAGATAAATAAATTACTTTTTCGATAGGGTACCATACCCCGCTCAACACAGCACATGCCACGTCATTTTACAATTTGGACAAAACAGGGTCTGGAACTGTACTGGCAAGACGACTTCCTCTACAGGAATGAGAGTTTTTGGAACTAAAGATTTCCTTTTCAACATGACATGGACATTAAAGAGACTGAATACTTACATAAAATTTCATATTTATTTTATTTGGTAAATTATAAGCTTTGTCTGTATAGAAACAACTATTTGATATCTTTATACAGTAACTCATAAGAATCGTCACATGTTTTTAAAAGTTAAATTGTGCACTACAATGACCTCTAAAACATAGCGCAAATACAACAGTTGAGAATTTCAGTGAAAGTAAAATATTTTGAAATAGTCCACTGAAATGTAAATAACGTTTTACAAGCCCACCTTAATTCCAAAAAGAAAATTATATGGACTGTAGCTAAGCTATCAGCTTTTTAGAAGTAGACTAACGACTCATGGCATAAGATATAATTATTCTTGTACAACGACGAGGCAGCTTGAAGTACGACTGACATAAGGCTGATAGTTGGCTTGTAGCGGCTAAACAGTAGCTTCAAAATATAAGAAACTCAGTTTCTTACCACAGTCCCTCATATTATTACACACTAAGAACATCGGTCATGCATACCTACTACGTGATAAGCTGAAACAGCGCACTCAAGGAACCTACGGCTGTAGTAGCCTTTGCTGAACCAACAGGCGATAACTACACTATTTTCCATATGTGGGCATCTCTGCTGTAGTAGTAGGATAATGTTTCTCTGGGCACAAGGGCTGGGGGCAGTGGCGCCGTGGCACCATCCGCTATCTTGGGTGATGTCACTGCCGTCATCTTGTGTCCTTGTCCTTGACCTTTGTCGACTATCTTGGTAGCCCATTCGTCGCCATATTGGATGACATCACAGCAGTTATATTGTTTCCAGGTGCAATCTTGTTTCCAGCAGCCATTTTGTTTCCAAAAGTTATTTTATCGCCTGCGCTGGTGTCGCTCTCACTCGGCCGTTATATTGGTTCTAGAGTTAGCCACTAGAGGCGCTGATTTTTTATTTTGAAGCTTAAAATATTGTTTGGAGGAGTGCAGAGTCAAACTGCCGAACCGTGAGTCGGCAAACAGACTTCTTAAACCACTCAGTTATCGGGAAATGTGCTGGGACAAAGGTTTAAAAGAAGTATAAGTAATATCAAGTGTATGGGGAAAAATTATATTTAAAAATAATGTAAGTCTTGGTTGTCATTATTTCGGAATAATAATATTTTTAGTCTCATTCCTTAAATATTTTTTTCTTATATAAATTATGAAAATATATACTCAAAACATATTATAGATATTTTAACAGCATTATCGATTAAATAAATTAATTTGTTGCATTTTAAATTAGATTTTTATTCACGTGTTTTTTTTTCATCAATGATGACATCACCTTCGTGTTGGTAATCCATCCTTCGGTTTGGGACTGCTCATCCATGCTAAAGATGTCAGCTAAAAACCTGAAGTGGGGGTATTATTAAATAAATAATACACAGCATATTTTCTTTTATAACTATTTTTATTCGGTAAAATAAAACATGAGGAAACACACAAAACCTTGAATAAAAGTCTTCAAATAAACATCGACCTCTTCCACGGCGCGTTCACCTCTCGATGTCAGCGACCCAGGAAATGTAGCGGGCAGGGAAACACTACCTTTTAACTAATGCCCTTCCTTCACTTCGTTTCAGCACCTTCTCGACAAAATACACACCTGGAAACTTCGTTGGCTGGAACTCCTCTGTGTAAAAGCCGCCATGGGTGGTTACGCTGTTCAGATCTACGAGAGAGTAGGTCCTCGGAGCGTAGTTGCGCATACGTCGCACATGAAACAGATCGAGGCTCCATTTTGCTGGGAACCCTTTCTCGAAGATACCTTTCTGTTTATAAATCTGCATCAGGTCACCGATTTTGGCTTTAGACTTGCTTGGGTCCTTCCTCTTCGGAACAACATACACTATCCCCACCAGGGAGTCGTCCTATACATCTTTGGCCTTCATGTGAGTGGTGGAGTGCACTGTTAAATTATACTAGCTAACGAGTTTCGGCAGTAGCTCAAGCAACTTTAGGCTGCCATTTGGCACGAAATGCTTCCACATCTTGCCCTTTAGAGTCCCGTTGTACATATCGATGACAGATGTTTTGAGATTGCTGTAAGTGTAATAATGATTTATGTTATGTTCCTTCATCAGGGCCTTTAAATTTGCATTGTAGAATTCCTTGCCTTGGTTGGTTTGCAAATAGGTCGGGATATGTTGTACCCGCAACACATCCACCACAGCCTCTGTGATATTATGTGCATTCTTCGACTTGACCGGCCTGGCCTACGCGAATTTGCTATAGGCATCGATGACGGCCAACAAGTATTTATAGACCTTGTTGACCCGAGTATACGGTACCATCTCCACGAGGTTGGCTTGAAACAGGACGTGCATCAAACAAATAATGACCTTGTGATGACGGTAGTTGCGCCTGGTGGCCACATACAGTTCGTGGGCGATTCTCAACCAACACATCTTATGAAGCCTCCCTCCTTAAGTTCTTCGACGATGGATATAATCTCGTTGGTGTGCGAGTAATTTCCAACCCTTTGCGAAGCGACCAGTAGTCGTAGTCTATCCACTAGTTCGTTCGGGTGGTCCCAAAACACATTGTTGATGTTATTGTCACCATCTATCTTCTTCAGGCCATCTCCACTTTTCAGTACTAGGCCACTGAAGAGGTCTGCAAGAATTTAGTTTTTTTCGTGATCTTCGTACTTACAAGCACCTGTCTCGAGACGGTTATCTTGGTAAAGTGCATGCATGAGTGTAAGCATCGTCTTATATTGCATTAGGTCGGATCCTGTAAACTCCCTGGGCTCCTTGCGAAATAGAGGGTCGTAAAGTCAGGGTGTCCCATGCATCTTGTAATAGCATATTTGTATTATCCCACCTGGTAGAAAATCAATTTCATCAGCACCGAGGAACAATTTATCTTTATGCCTTTATAGACTGTATGTCGTATCATTATTATGAGATATGTACACTTGTAGGTAACTTTGAGCGAGAGCATTAAATTTCAGGGCTTTCTTACGTAACGTTTTCTTATGTGCCAAATCCACATCCGATACTTTATCCCGATCCGTTTGTACGTCATCATGTTTATTTATTTTCGTAGGACCGGCATTATCGTCGACTTCGGTCCTCAAAACTATGGATACTCCATCGCTCTCTTTGAGTACATTGATATGGAAAGTAATGGGATTAAAGATTTCTTCATTTATAAAATCGCGCGATATTTTGGCTCTCTTGGCAAGCAAATACTTCGAGTGAACCGACTGTATCACTTGTTGCGTTTCGCTAGCAATGTCCGACATCGTACTGAATAAAATTTGTTACTGTTGCTCTCTTTTATATGTTTAGTCGTGAGTCTCCAAAAAAACAATTTTAGATCCTTTCCAGGCATTCGCTGCACATATCAAATATGTCCTTGCAATGGTTTTGAATATCCATTTTCGTGGCGAGGCAGAAAATCGAGTTAGCGAATGTAGGCTCTATGGAATCTTTAAGCACTTTTATATTTTCACAATTTTGTGCAGATGCCACATTCTCTCTGTCGGTAATTTGTCTTTAAACAGTGCTCGTCAATTGACATAAAATCGCGAATGATCTCGGTCTTCACACGATCCATCTTCGCCCCGAGCTCGTACAAGTATGTCGGAAAGAATTCGTTCTGATCAGCACACAAATTGAGTAATTCCGAGATAAAGTCGTTACCAGTTGCGAGGGCCAAATGTTTAGTAGCAGCATCTTCGGATCATTAGGGTACGCCAAATATCGAATTATTCTTCTACCAGCATCGCAAGTTCCATTGTTTCTTGGTACTAGGCAGCCTCCATCTTCGTCTTTCACAAGCCGCAGCTTGAGGCAACTCTGCCCGAATTTTGATTTGCTATAACTCATTCTCGATGGTCAAAGATAAACTCATCGAATCCACATCCATACCTGCCATTATATAGACGCCAGTCTTTTACAATCACCAAAAATCCACGTGTCTTTCCAGCACAAAGAACACAGGTTTTTGAAATCTGATAATGCCATGTCCGTACCGATGTGGTAGTCATACACATGTCACAAATTCATATCTTATATGTGAAATGTCATCAACACATTAGTATTGTTGCGAAGAAGTTGCTTGAGTATGAGCGAATAAGTCTGGTCGAGGTACACACAGTCCACATTCGCATGCCATCCGACGCTAAAGTATTCTTGAATACGAGTTTGTTTCTCACAGGCAATGTCATTCTATCGATAAACAATAAACCTACATGTAAGTTAATCAAATTTCCAGATGTCTTTATTCCGGACATGGCTGACATACTCTCCCAGGTTTCCCGTAATATACAGACACGGGTGATGTTACGAGAACGGCCGCATTCACATTATTCAAGTTGGAAACCCATACACGCTTCACGCATTAATAGAGATGATGTCATGCTTCAAAAGCAGAGCCTTTCAACAAGAAACATATCCGAGCTTTGACGTCAACATTTTGTGCACTGATATCTGCAAATGCTCATGTGGGTTAAAATCCCCATCCCTCCATGAGTATTTTTTATATTTTTTTAATGCTTCCAAGTGTCACGGGAAAGTGTAAAATTTAACTTATTTAACTTTCATAAACCGATTGTGCATTAAAAATACATTTTCGATACCTTTTACTGTATTTTTTTATTTTAAGATTTTGGTATTTTTGAAATGATAAGTAAAATTAATGATAATAAAATAATTCCAAATTTTATAAATGGATCGATTCTTAGATGTCTGATCGTTTGACAATTGTTTTAAAAATGCCAGCTGCCTTGCCTGTCCATGCATACTCACTAATTCAACTCCAGAAACCAAAATTAAATAATAAAAATTATATTTCTTTTGTCAACATTTTTTATAATTTTTAATAAGAAAAAAGTATTTAATAAATGTGACAGAAATATTATTATTCTTAAATAATAATAACAACAAACCTAACATTTTTAAAAATATAATTTGTTCCCCATACACATGATTANCAGCTGCCTTGCCTGTCCATGCATACTCACTAATTCAACTCCAGAAACCAAAATTAAATAATAAAAATTATATTTCATTTGTCAACATTTTTTATAATTTTTAATAAGAAAAAAGTATTTAATAAATGTGACAGAAATATTATTATTCTTAAATAATAATAACAACAAACCTAACATTTTTAAAAATATAATTTGTTCCCCATACACATGATTATTATATGTAATTCTTTTAAACCCTTATCCCAGCACATGTCACGATAGCCGAGTGGTCTGAGGCATCTGCATGCCGACCTAAGTTTCGGCAGTTCGGTATAGACAATATTTTGACCTCCGAGATTAAAAAAAACCCAGCGTCCCATCTCTAGAACCAACATGGCGGCCGAGCGAGAGCGACATCAGCGCCCCTAGCAGGTGATGAAGGAACTACTGGAAACAAGATGGAAGAAGTTGGCTGTTACGCCTACCAAAATGGTGGACTGCATCGACTAACATTGTCCATAAAGGTCAAGGACATAATATAGCTGCTGTGATGCAATCCAAAATGACCGACGGTGCCACAGCCACCAGCCCTTCTGCCCGGAGGAACATTATCCTACTACTGAAAAGCATTGTCTTTTTCGAACGTATTATTTAATCTTTTTATACGGTAACTCGTAGGAACTGTTAATTTTTTTAATGTTAAAGTGTTCACTACTATGACCTCTAAAATGGTTTTTTTTAAATAGCCGATTGAACTGTAAATAATGTTTTAACAAGCCCACTTTAATGCCAAAAAGAAAATTGTAAGACGTGTAGCTATCAGCTTTATAGCAGTAGATTAACGTCTAATGTAAATAAGACCTAATTATTCGTGTACAACGTCGAGGCAGCATGAAGTACGACTGACCTTAGGCTGATGGTTTGCTTGTAGCGGCTAAATGGTAACTTCAAAATATAAGAAACTCAGTTTCTTACCACAGTCGCTCAGATTATTACCCAGTAAGGCCACCGGTCATCCATACCTACCACGTGATAAGCTGAAATAGCTTACTCAAGAAACCTACGGCTGCAGTGTCCTTTGCTGAGCCAACAGACGACAACTGCACTATCTTCAAATATGCAGGCATCTCTTCTGAACATCCCAATCCTGCTGTAAGCTGAGGATAAGCCAGCGCTAACTACGGGGCTGGATGAAATCATTTTGCCTTGAATTGGTTTTGACTAATATCTTTCACGGCACTGTTAAGCGTGCTTTCGGCAGCGGTTACAGACTGG
Organism: Clitarchus hookeri; assembly: GCA_002778355.1. NCBI lineage: Eukaryota > Metazoa > Arthropoda > Insecta > Phasmatodea > Phasmatidae > Clitarchus > Clitarchus hookeri. The sequence continues at coordinate 269,368 of NQII01002559.1, forward strand.
CAATTGCTGCGGAAGGGCCGAGGATGTTATAGGAAACATCCGGAACGAAATGTAGCAAGCTGTGGCGTAACCACTATTGCCCCTCCCCTAAATTTAGTAGTCTTCCAGAATGGGAGTAAATGAGTGTAGTGTATTCGCAGTAACGTCACGCGTTTTGAATTAAACGTTTCTAAACTTCCGATAACATAAAGTCGTCGTTTCTTTTAACTAAAAAGAGTTTAAACTGTTATTTTAACTATAAATTATAGTTCTTCATTTATAGATTATATTAATAAAAGGAGTTAAAAAAGGCGGGTTGGTAATTCCTTATAAGAATATTTCTTATTTAATAACACTCACATAAAATATTCTTACTCTGAATGCTCACAAATGCAGTGTGTTACCCCTTTGGTGTAATTTTCTAGACTCAGTCAAATTTTGTTTGCAGGAGGCGGAAGAATAGTCTGGAAGTATGACTTCAGCCGGACTTCTGAAAAGTTAGTAACAAAGATTTATGGACTGAACAGAAACAGTTCTTGTTCACCGAGATTGCTGTTATTTTGTATACAATTTTTAATGAATTGTTGGCTTCTGGGTTATAAATCTGGCTTTATTATGTAGAATGCAATTTAGGTTTTTTCGCACCAAAATTAAATATGAGGATGGTCCAGAATTCTGCACGTGACTGAACGACATCAGAATAGTATCAATGGGACCACGGTGGCTGAGCGGTTAGCCTGCTCGCCTCTCACCAAGGCGAACCGCGTTCAATCAACGGCCGGGTCACTCACAGATTTTTGCATGTGAAAATCGTGCCCAACGATGTCACTGATCGGCGGGTTTTCTCAGGGAACTCCCATTTCATCAACGACCAAATTTGTGTTTTGCCTAAATTACTTATAGGCCCCATACACAGTTTCTTCGCAAAGTATATTTCCGGGTAAATAAAATATTGGCAGTGTTAGGAACTTAATATTACGTCATACGTATACAGCAAAGTTACATGGAATTTTCCGTAAGGTAACGACATCCAAATTGCTTTAAGACATTTGAGGGGTAATATTACCTCGCCAGCTGTTCTCATGGCTTACACTGATTGTAATAACACGTCTGCAGCACTCGAAGTGTAAAATAATCATATGAACACAATGGATTACATACTATGTTACTAAGTAAAGAAAATTTTACAGGAACATAGACATATCGTCATCAAATTATTACATGACGCCTGTGGGCGTATCCGAGTTCGTAAGATATAGAGGTCTCAATAAAAATAAAAGAAATAAATCTGATATTTAATTTATTTACGCAGTTATTTTTACAGCAAATATATATCAATCTTCACTATTCATTTTTTATTACTCAGTGAGCGCAATATTTAATGTATATTTCAACTCTGATTGACGTCCTTCTTAATGTCTCTGTTTGATTGTAGTAAATTAACTCTTATCATCTCTAACACACATTTAGTCTGTCTGTTGCAATAATTTGCAATGTATCTCACTCACGCATCCAGTCCAATAGTCCAGCCTGCCAGTCGTACTCTTCACTGCCCTGATGCTCGCAGTAGCATATTTACCTCCAGATGGTCACTTCCGGCGCGACTCGTTCTTCTCCTCGTCCGTCGTCTCTCCCTTAACGTCGCACGATCGCGCAGACTCCTTATGCTCATAAACTCCCAGCTCGGAAGCCTGTCAAAGTCCTATACTATCGCTGGCCTTGATCTGGAAGGTTCAACGCATCCGAAGTCACGCTGTGAGAATCAAGGGCAGTTGTAATGACCAGAACATTCCTTCAATGATTTGTTTAAGACATCCTATACCCAAGGTCGGAATCTGCGCGCGCCCTTATAGGCATAACAGGTACACTTTGTAAATATTCCTTTTTGAAAAGCCGCTGCGTCTCCGGTTGCAACTGAAAGCGCGCGCGTACATAAATCATCCGTGCCTGGCTCACTCGCAGAGCGGCTATCTGTAACAATATTGTCTGACCGTTGGCTAGTGTTGAACATAGTACAGTAAGGTGTAGTGTATGGTGTATTATGGACCAATAGGATGATGGTAAGTGAGGACTCAGAGACCTATAGAACTGGGGTCCATGCTGGGGTAGAAATAAGCAACTTGATTCTACTTTGTCTGGAATTTCTGCAAATACGTACCGCACTCAAAGTGCCAGTACCGAAAACAGGTTGTGGCGGCTGTCATACCAAGTGAAGTTTACCTCCATATGTTCGCCTACAACGTGTGGGCGCCGGCGTCTCACCAGGTGTCGACTGGGAAATGGGGCCCTCGAGGCTGTGTCACGATGCTTGGGTTGCCTTCGTTAACTGGACGCAGCACCGCCTGTCTCAGAAGTAACGCCCCTCCCTTCTTCCCTCTACGTCTACCAGCAGAAGTTCCGGCTAGCGCGGTGTAACATATTTTAAAAATGGATCTATGATCTTACATGGAAGAAAAGGAAAGAAATATGTTTCGAGAGAGTGGCAGATCAGCTGTTTTCGTGTATAAAAGACTGTTTCTTGAACTTAAGAAGCAGAATTCCATAGACGTTAAACACACCTGAGGGGAAGCTCCTCGTAAAATAAAGAAGGAACTTTAAAGGAAAAAGATACACAAAACAATTTTAAATGTTTTAATGCAACTTTTAAGGACTATATTTAAAAAATATTTTATTCGTGAGGTTTTTCGAAGTGAGGTTTACACAAAATTATTTTTTATCATAAATATAATTGTAAAACTGAGATAGTTCAGCTCGGTTACCTATCACATCCCACAGTTTACCTTCTTTTAGTTGCTGTAATCACCGCCTCCTGACGGTAGTAAGTAGAGAACTTTTCCTCCACCGTTTTAAAAAAAATTTATTTTGTGTTTCGCAAAAACGGAAAGACGCATGTGCTGAATGCTTTCGAATTGAGTATCCGTTACAATATTTTAAATTAAATATTTACGTGTTAAACTAAACTTCAGGTCTCTACTATGTCGAGAATCGCGAATGAGTCAAACAGACGATTCTCTCCATGCTGATGTTTTTAAATATTTGGTGATATGGAATTGCTGTCGATTCACGGCTTGAGCACAGCATATACTAGCGCACTTGTATCGTTCGGGGTTTTAAAAACGTGACGTCGAACCCGCGGAGCAGCGAGAAGCTATTAGTCAAATAACTGATTGACGGTTCTCCTTTCTTCCATCGCCACATTCTTGAGCCGTATCATAATAAGTCTGCTGTTTTAAGGTAGTTGTTATTTAACTTAAAAAAAATAAGAAAAAATATAACAACGGATTAAANTTCCATCGCCACATTCTTGAGCCGTATCATAATAAGTCTGCTGTTTTAAGGTAGTTGTTATTTAACTTAAAAAAAAATAAGAAAAAATATAACAACGGATTAAAGTTATCTACCTTCCAAAAATGTATTTATTTGTTAAAATGATAAAATTAATTAGGAAAATCATTAATTAAATGCACATTGTCTTTCAGGAAACTCAAAAACCGCCAAAATTATTCTCCACGTTTTTAAACGTATTATCGTAAAAATAAATAAAAACAGAAGTGTCGCAAATCATAAACTAATAGTCCAGGAACTAATCTTTGTAAAAAATGTAATTCACCGTAAGTGTTACACGATATCTAAAAACGCCTGCCGTTCATGCAGTTTATTATCATGGAATGAAAGGAACTCAACAAACAATTCTGATGCGTGCCGAAAACCTCGTCAACTCTACGAGCAAGAGACTACAAGCCGTATATGGGCTGAGTGAAAAATATTAGTGCCAATTTTGCAATAATTATGGGTTAGTCTGGATTTTATTAATTTTTTCTTACTACTGTAGGAATAAATTAAACTGGAAATATACATTGAAAGGTTTCTTATATAAATTTTGTTATAAATCCTTAATAAATCTTGTAAATACTGTTTATATTATTAAAAACTTTAGGTAAATCTTTATGTGTAAAATTTTATGTGCTCAAAATACATAAGATTTGTGTGTAAGTATATAATCTAATAATATGTATAATCGATAATGAGAGAACTCTTGTACTCTATTCATGTGCAACTTGTGTATCTAATTTCTGACGGGGAAAAATACACCCTAAGAAATTATTTGTAAATTTACCATATCAGTGTATATTTACAGTTAAAAAGCACGTCTGTTTAATTATTTTACCATACATGCATGACAACGTTCCTACAGTTGTTCAGGAAAGAGTAAAATGCTTGGGAAAGTTCCCAACTTTGTATAGTAGCGATGCCTAATATTACCGTTTTTTCAGCCTGACATGTAGTATCATTGCCATATATTTTAAATGTGAAACTTCCATAAGAGTTTAGGAAGTTTGCCAAAAAGTTTTGTACAGTGTACCACTGACCTCATTAAGCTGATACATGGCATGCACTGATCTGAAATTGGCAATGTATTGTCAGAGCTCGTGCCATTCTATCGATAAACAATAAACCTACATGTAAATTAATCAAATTTCCAGGTCTCTTTATTCCGGAGATGTCTGAAATACTCTCCCAGGTTTCCCGTAATATACAGACATGGCTGATGTAAGGAGAACGGCCGCATTCACATTATTCAAGTTGGAAACCCATACACACTTCACGAATTACTAGAGATGATGTCATGCGCCAAAAGCAGAGCCTTTCAACAAGAAACATATCCGAGCTTTGACGTCAACATTTTGTGCACTGATATTTGCAAATGCTCATGTGGTACATGGAAAATATATACAAACCATAAATAGTAATGCTATTGTTATGGCAATGGTGATAAAACATTCACGATTAAGTTTACGTTGAATAAAAATAGCGATGCTGCAATGATCTGGAACACAATATAGAAAGTTGAGAGAAATAATATTTACATAACTTCTATCTGGTGATTGCAATAATTATTAATATATCAAAATAGTTATTGAATATTAAGGAATACGTAGCTTAGTAAATAAATTTTACAAATTTTTGGCACATAAAATTTATAAGATTATATTTGAACGTGAACAGTGGAATATTGTTTAGTAATCACCTGGGTATATACAAAACTCGTAACTTTAGAAAATAATTTAATATTTTATGTTTATATTTTATAGTTTGGTCATGTCTTATTTTATTTTTGCAAGCTGTTTATTAATTGAAAAATAAATGCACTGTAAAAATGTTATTCGTCATATATATATATATATATATATATATATATATATATGTACAAAAATATTTTAATGAAAACAATTTCAGTTCATGGGTTGGCAAATTCGTAAAGTACAAAAAAAATGAACACTGCCCACATTTATTTCTTAAAAATTCCTACATTTTATATAATTAGGATTACAGATGACAGATAAATGTAAGCATGCAGTCATTATATTGTGTAACGTGCAAGTATATGGACTGAAGTGGCGATTCTTTCAATACTGCCAAATTTTTTGTATTAAATTTGATTGCAGCTATCTGTACAAGTTTAACGGAAATTATTTAGAAAATTTGCAGGAATGACAGCTTTTATAAATAATATTTCTAATAGAAACTCTCGTAAACAATATTTACATTAACCAAGATATCCTGAAAATGGTATTTCTAATTCACCCCAAGTGTGTGTATTATTTTCACAGGAAGAGTGAAAACAACTCTTAAGTCCTGTAGTTCTATAGCAAACTCAGAACACCTTCAGTGTGTTTTCTTTTCTCATACTCATCAAATACTCACCTGTGCAGTAACTTAGGCTACATGTGTGTTACAACAAAATATTTTTGATATTCCACTTTCGCCGCCATTACTACCTTGCGCATTCAAAAGACACACGTTTCTCAGAATAAAATATTTAATGAGAAAGTTATGGGAATATATGTAATAACAAATTTACTCTTATGAGCTATTCATAAATATTGCCTGGTGCGCCATGTCAGTATATATAATTTAGCAGCATGTAGGCAGAACGTTTTCTCAATAAAGACAAACGATATAAAAGGAAATTTTTATTAAGTGAAGAGGATTTTCAGAAGCAAACTCAGGAAACTCATTACTCCAATTGATACATAGTTCAGATTTTCATTTTTATTATTACTTGAAAAATTTAGAAATTTAGCGTGATTCCTCCTTTCCATCCTACATTCTACGCTCATCGATGATATTAGCGAGAGTGCATTTGTGTTCACATGAAAACCATCGTTGTGGCATCTTCCCATCCAAAAAATACACCGATTGCCGTAAAATTTTTGGTCGCTTGTAAAAATCACCAGGTACATCTTGCAGGTTAGAATGACGTTAAACATTCAAACGATAAAAACTGTTTTCACCCATGCACATACGTCGTACGATGGGGCTGCCATTGCTCTTCGCATGATATACATAGGCAGTACTCAAAACAGCTCAAATTATGTGGCTTGCGTGATTAAAATTATATGGGCTCGAGAGCTTTCTTACACGCTCAAGAAACAGAATCAAGGTAGTTATGCGGGCGATACTAACACATACGCCAAACACTTCATCACTCTTACGCGCAAGGTGCAAGCTTTGTTTGCATTGGTAAACTGAACTGTGCAAATTAGGTATGTAGGCCTAACTGTCGGACTTTATTACACGTGATGAAAGTCCACAGATTAAACTACGTCCTTGTGGCTGTGCTCTTTTTCTACCTACTAAGGAAACTGTTAAGAAAAACACTTAAAATTAGTTTTTCTCAAACCAATTCACGATTTTTTCTTGGAATAAAATTAATATGATAAAAGTAAAAATACGGTCTCATATAATAATTTTTTAACTTTTGTGGCGAAAATTCTTAATCTCAGGCTTGTTATAAACTGAGATGTACGTAACCACGTAAACAACGAATAAAACTAAGATATTTCTGGACCACTAACTCTTAAGAAGTAATCGAAACAGGAATACTCAGAAGACATACGAGACAGGCGTAGGAAAAATGTGATGGAGTGTTTGTGGCAGGACGGATAATAGGGCCGTGTGCGAGAGTTGGCCGGTATGCAACCGCCCGTCATTTGGGCAACTCGAGCCACACAGTCAGATTGTGTTGAAAAAGTAGGTGGCATTTTGGGTAGAGGTTGCAATTGTGTTGTGCAGTAGCTGTTGATCTTGTTCCATCATCGGACCGCTTTTCAGCCAATGGAACTATCAAGTCAACGTGAGTCTAGAACGCGTTATGAATTCAAGTGTTTTCAAATGTACACATTCTCGAACCTTGTTTTATTGCAATCATAATATATTCAAGTAAGTCAAAGTCACTGAAACAGTGGGCCTGTAGAAATTTCAAATGTAAACAAACGCATTCATCAATGTTGACCATGTGACTTTGATAGTTGTACTTGCGATGCGTGAGTGAGTGAGTGAAGATATTTGGGCGACTCTTAACAGCGAGGTCTTGAGCACCGATGAGGATGATTAAGGTGAGTATGGAGTAGTGCCGGAATGAAGAGGCATGGGAAACGGGAGATCCCCGAGAAAACCAGCCGACCAGTGGTATCGTCCGGCACTATTCCCAAATACGAAAATCCGAGTGGCCTGGCCGTAGATTGAACCCGGTTCGCCTTGGTGGGAGGCTAACCGTGCGGCCACCGCGGCTCTATTAGCGATGGGCGATTCAGTGTTGGGGACATCCGAAGAAGACGAAAATCGGTCAAACATATATTTATTCCATGTCTGGGAGCAATTTAAACATGAAGATGCTCATGCTAGGTAAACTTGTTCTGAACGGCACCTACAGACCATCTAATAAAGGAAAATTACATGGCCAGTCAGACACGAACAAAGCCAACGGCTTCCTTTTCAACTATTCAGCCACATGAGGATATTTCGCTACAGCACCATATATATACACCCAAACCGTCTACAGACACCTAATACAGATAAATATTTAATATCCCGACCACCTTTATGAACTATGGCGTTGACATCTCAACAAATGCGCCTTCGTTTGCAGTGGTGCCATGAGAGAAAATACCGTTTTTACCGATGGATCACGCATATCTTTGGGATTGTGTAACACACGTGGCAGAGTCTAGAAACTTACAAGTGAGCGCTGCAATCCTTGCCTCACTTAACTTCCCTTCTTTTGTACTAGTATCGGTTACCCGTATAGCCATAAGCAAGACCTGGTGCCAAATGTGCCATTTGTAATACTTGTGTTTTTTATAGGTTAGCGCTCACAAAAACAGCAGCAGTACAGTTCTCTGTTCTTCAAGAGCAATCTAGTTGGTACTGCACACTATTAGGAGAGCTACTGAAGTGTAGATTTATAGCGGTACCCGTACCGTCTGCTACTTCTTACATGACGGTCTGGAAATTAATCACATATTATTAATATTTACTTCAATGGTAGTGATATGAAGATCACTACCTTCACAGCGATATGTTGAACATATTTTGCGGTCTCATGATCTACGTTTAATTCCTGGGTGCCCGAGTACACTTTTCCAGAAAGATAATACTCGTCACCTCATTCATGTAAGTTGATTACTAGGAGAGTCTGCGTCAATTTTCAGCACTTTCTTGACGTGCCTTGTCGTCTGATAGATGGCCCGTGGAAACATTGTGTAAACAAATGAGATGCTTTTTTCCCTCCATGTAGGTATTAAAGAGGTGCAGTGAAATTTGGCATATCTCTGGGTATATCTACCGTGGTATTACCTACGGCACATATTTGATACCCTACATGCTCGAATCATTACATTTTTACCCAAAATGAAGTACTTCCAAGAAGTACTTACGATGCCGTTCTCCTATGTCGCAGCCAGGTGGACCATAGTCCCAATGAGAAGGTATTGTAATCCCTTCTTTCTTTATTTTCTTCATCATTAGACGAAATAAAAGTTCCAAACCCAGCTTTTTAATTTTTTGGTGTGGTAATTTTTGTCAATGAATGTACATAGCCTCGTTGATGTTACCTCTTAAATCATTAAATTAAATTGTATTTTTTCCAACACCAAACAGTTTCAAGACATGTGCGTGAGAGACGAACGGCATTTTGTTTTTAACTGCTGCTGTGTTCCTAAAATGGCTGGATGACATAGAACGTGGCTATCTCTGTTTCACATTTGCCATATTTTTTTGCTCAGAAAAAATTACTGTGGGTAACGTAAAACTGAGCTAATACGAACTAACTTGGTCAGTAATAAATGTATTCTAAGGCGTTAAATATCTTAAGTGGTTTTGAGTGTCATGGAATGTTTAATTTTGTGGAATTTTTTAGTTATGTGATATTAAATAGTTTTAACGTTGTAAAAAATCCAAAACCATTCGTAAAGTTTTTTACTCTAATGTATTTTTTTCAAAGTTACTTCTCAGAATGGAAATGTACGAGTCGTTGTTATATTGGACAAGTCATAATAGTATAAATAGTGTTGAGAGATTGCACTACAATGTAAAAAGTTTTTCTATATAGTTCTTCAACTGAATTTGCAATGTTCCTTAATATTTTATGAACTCTTTACGTTACAAATTTGATCTCAGGTTTCAGACATTCCTTCACTGTATATTGTTATTTCCTTGAGAAGAATTTAGCGTCTTTTCTAATGTGAGCTTCACCCAGATTTGCGTGAACCAATGATGTTTATAAAGCCGTGAGACACTACACGTGGACCATATTACTGGTGGGAGCGAATTGTGAAATCTAAGTTATGTCATAGTGATTAATAATGTCATAAAATTTTTGTTATTTTTATCTAAATATGTAGTTAGCATAAGTAATTTCTGAAAATGATGTAAAAACATGATTTAGGGTTCACAATCACATCAAAAAATGATGTAAAATTTTTAAGTCATTTTACAGAAACAAATAATTTCGAACATTAAATGTTTTTTTACGTGATCTGTTTATGTAACTATAGAAGTATGAGATAGTAGTTAGCTTTTCAGGTGGATTAAAGGTCAAAGTTTTAGGAAAAATTATAAGGCACAGAGGTGGCACAACGCATTTCTGATTATGTTAGTGGCTAGTTCTTCTGGAAACGGTTTTCTGTGTTGAAAAGTTTGCTTAGTGAATTGAAAATCAGAAATTTTAAATTTTTCTATAAAAAAAAGGTTTAGTTTGATTTAAAATGTAAATAAATTTTTTTATTATATTTTTGTAAAATAAGTTATTATTAGTCATCCTTCAGCAATGTTCAAATACTGCAATTTTCAAAAAAGTCGAAATTATAGTATATAAATAATTTTGGTAGTTTAGAAAATATCCTTAGGAAATGAAACTGATAGCTGACAACATATTCTGCAATCATCTATTAGCCTTACAAACACTAAACGTGTCTTCGATTGCAAACAAATAAGGAGAGATTTGAGTCTTAAAGTTCATTCAGTGTACAACAAAAAATACATCAACTAGTTTAGAAATATCAAAGGCAACTATAAATAGTTATTAAATTGCAGTACGTAAAATAATTTTTAAGACATACTAAAAATTTAATGTGGTCTGTTGGATTGCAGCAAAGAATTAGCTGAAAAAGGAGAAATATTTGTGCTCTCTAATTTCCATTGCTAATTAGAGAAATGGTTAACGGAGTATGTACCTCATGAGCGGGAAAACCTAACAAACGTACTAGTGACAGGTGAATACATCGTGACAGTTTCTTGTTACCCATGGGAAGAAAATATTTGGACAAATTTATCCCTCTTCCTTATAGCATGGTGGCTGTTATTGCGATCATAGTGGCAGTTGATACTTTTCTCTATAACTGTGTCGTTTTCCTACTCCGCTTAATGTGGAGCGGAGAGTTTGGCGCGGCTCGTAACATCGAGGTCTTGAGACTTGGCAAGGGTGACTTGAGGTGAGTACAGAGCAGCGCCGGGATACAGGGGCGGGGGTACGGGAGATCCCCGAGAAAACCCGCTGACCAGTGCCATTATCTGGTATGATTCCCACGTGAAAAATGCAGGAGTGACCCCACCAAGAATACTATTTAATTTAACAAAAAATTTGAAAATATATAAATATTAATACAAAGGTTTTTAATTTTTGTTTAATGCATTCCGTTTTAGTTACAGCAGATTTTCAATATTTTAAATCAAATGTAATAAAATCTAACGTTAGGGAGAGGGATGGAGAATTAAAGTTAATGCAAGAACTCCATATCACCTTCAAGGAAACTATGCAGAAAGGTACGACAGATAAATAGCACTTCACATTTTCAAAAATAATGTTCAGAGAAAATGGCATGGCATTATACGTTTAGCGCGGTGTTCACTAACATAAATCAGGCAACGGATCATGCGTTTGGTGAAATATTTTGACAGGTTTTTCCTACAGCCACTAATCAGTGTTTGTTCTTTGGGTTTTTTTTTAATTTTTGAAAGTAAATTAATTAGCTGAAACAAATGACACGTTAATTTCCAATAAACATAATCACATATTTATAGAACACATTTTTTAAAGATGTACGTGACCAAGTAGAGTTTAAGATAGGGAATAAATATGGGCTAAAGGAACTAAGTGAGTAGGAACAACAAATTTGTGAACACGGTAAGCATGATTTGACATCTGCTATCTGTGAAAATGTAGCGAATAACAACACCGTCCGTCATAAGGAAAGTAGGGATACCGTGTCATTAACCAAAACGTGGGTTTTTATCGATTTTCTTAACGTAATAATTACGTGTCTATTAAAGGAACACAACGCGCTGCGTTGGTGTAACACACTTAGCTGAACGATACTCGGGAAAAAATAGTAGATTCTCACATTTTCCAAAAAAGTAATTTCATTCCCATTTTGCGAGGGCATATCTTCCCTTAATAATCGCATAAGGTTGTAAGTCACACGAGGTATTCTAATTCATTCTTCATTACGTATCATCGCACAGAGTTTGAGCCTGGGTTTCAGGATCATCTTATATCATGAGTAATATTCCACCACCTCGCCAGGTTAGGAAATTTCGCATTTCGTAATTAACTGTACATTTAACTGTATCAAGACAATTGTTTAAGAATATTACTACAAAGAGAATAAATGAATTGTTATCATAAGAGATTCCGTAGGCAAGACACTTTTTTTTTTTTTTTAACAATTTTCATTGCGATAAAAGATCTTCAATTTTAAATTAGTGCAGGTTTTAATTATTCAGACATATGTTTCAAATTAACTAAAATCATTTTAGTAAATAATGGTTAAAGAGGATTTTGTAAGATGACCCACGAAGTTAACGATCTTATATATTTAAATATATAAATATATCATTATGAAGAAAGTTAGATCGTGTAGTAAAGCTATGTAGCTACATAACTGACCAATAAATTTAATTTGAACAGTTAAAATGAACAACTAATTCCCAGAATTGCAGATGTATGCCCATATGTGAACTTAATAATTACGAACTTTACTAACTAAAATAAATCAGCAGAAAAACTGTCATTTTAAAAAAGGGCTGCGGTAGCTTAGCGGTTAGACTGCTTGCCTACTACGAAGGCGAAACGGGTTCAATCTCCGGCCGGGTCACTCCCGAATTTTTTGCAAGTGGGAATTTGCCGGACGATGCCACTGATCAGCGGATTTCCTCGGAAATCTTCCGATTCACACACCCTTGCATTCCGGCGCTTCTTCATTCTCACCTCATTTCACCCTCAGTGGCTCTCAAATCCTCTTTGTTAAGAGCCGCCCAAATCTCTCAACTAAACTCAACTCAAAAGGTCAAATATTGTTTAAAATTGCCGCTCATTCTGGAAGGTTCTAAAGTCGTTGAGACATCTAACATAATCTCTCTCATTTGCTAGAGCAAGATATCTAGACTGAAGACAAAATTCAAACTGCCGTTACAAAATTCAATTTTATACAGTCACTTAAGTCAGCAGAGTATGGTTATTTCTTCCAAGACCTTTGAGTATACGGTAGCTATAATACTTTCTGTCATAGTTAAAAATGTCTGCAAGTTTGTTAAACTTATATTACATACAAAATCAGTGTCTTTGGTAGGCTGGGAGATTTTTAAGGCAAGCAACAGTAATGAAACGACACAGTCGATGATTGTTGGTACGCAAGTTACTCCAATACAAACCACTAATTAATGTTCGCTAAACAAAGGTCAAACGGGCCTTCCTTTTCAGAAGTACGTAAATAGAATAAGGACTTTGCTTTCCTGTTTGAAGTCGCGTATCCGCTGTGGCTGAGAAGTAAATAGTTTGGGTCGGATAAAGTTGTGATTTCCTTCGCTGGTTGTTCTAGAAAACTATTCTCGCCATTTGGGTACCATTTATTTATGAAATAATGCTAACCGCTGCATTATAACAGCCGTAAAATGAGCCTGTAAAGGCCCTAAGAGTCTGGGGGCAGTTCTAGCAGGGAATGTAGACACTAAGGTTTGCAAAACATTTTGAACAGAGACATTTTAACAAAAAACATGTATGCATTATATTAACGATTTTGGTTACCCAGCTCTAACAACGTAAAATTTTGTTAGAAGCTCTTTCGGACCAATATAAGTGCAGATGAATTTAGAAATAGAGTAAAAATTATTCTGGCCTTCTAATGAAAGACAATTAATTACATGGCAGAGGCGCTGAAGTAGATTTTAAGAGAATGAACACCATAATGACCTGACAACTATAATGAACAATTGGAATGAAAAGCTTTTAAGCTCGTTTTATCTGACCTGTGCTTGAACAAGGAAAAAAATATCCTATGACAACTAAGGATTGACATCTTTCAGGTGTTTGAGTTCTGAGAATTTTCCACTCTCGGCATTCAACTGACCTGATTTATCGTATTATTAAAGAAATCTGGAATTCCGCTTATAATATTATAATAATAAAAACATCAGTTGAATTTTTTAATTTTTTAATTTAGACTTCTCAAAAATCCAATTAAATTTACAGAATGATTCACAATGAGTTACCGCCACTCACAGGGCTCATTCCTTACGTTATTTGTAGCAAAATATTTCTTATAAATGTGGGTCCTATTCTTAACATTTACACAGTAATTCGACAATCAGCATGCCCACCTTACAGTGGAAAGGAGTTTTAATTTCCGTTTCAGCATCAATGTGTTGTGTGGTGTCCTACACAATTAGCTGATTGGGACATTCATTTTCCCGGGACGCTTGACTGATGTGATGTATGTAATATTTGTAGAAAGAACTGTCGGTGTTACTTGAGGCTATTCCGTTAGTAGTGAGATGTCGTATGATCTTCCAGCATGATGGTGCACCTCCTCACTTCCACCGAGCTGTGGTTGAACACTCAAATGTTCATTTCCCTGAGAGGTGGAAAGGACGAGGCGGTTTTCACCGCTGGCCTCCTCGATCACCAGATTTATCAACAATGGATTTTTGTCTATGGAGATGGAAGGATATTTTTTACCAAAGAACTTCACATACATGCGAGGAACTACTTGCGCGTATCGTGCATGAAGTTACATAAATCAAAACAGCCGTGTACAACTATGTAGAGCAACACGTGCAGTTCATAAGCGTGCGGCCAAGTTTATGTAGGTAGACGAAAACATTGTTGAACATCTTTTGTAACCTTTTAAGACGCAATTGTGATGCTCAACTGTAAACAATACGGTCTGATAATACATCAATGTATTTATTTCTGAAAGGGTTATTATTTTATTCGTAATTTTTCAAATGTTTTAAATTAGTCTGTAAATATTGGGAATAGGACCCACATTTAGGTATATGATATATTTTGCTCCAAATTATGTAATGAATAGGCCACCTGAGTGGCGATAATTCCTCATGAATCATTACGTATCCAGATTTCATTGTTGACAATAAGCTATGAAAAGCAACTAAATTCAATACTTTTTTAAAAGTGAAATAAAAAATCATCATCAATAATATAAAACGCCTGCAATAAAATACCTTTCCGAAAACAAAACAAAAACAAAAAAAAAAAACATGCAGCCGTGCTTTTATCGCCAAGGAAAAAGTTTACACCTATATATTCAGCACGCTGGAAGTGTGAACCAGAAAGTAATGAGTTAAACATCCACAGAGTTTAGTAACCCTGAAATCTCGCTGCCTAGACATCTGAACTTGCGTTGAACTACATATGTCAAGGTTGTATTTTAGTGTCTGCAGTTAATAAGTGATTTAATAAAATGTGATTTAAATAACAAACAAATANATATGTCAAGGTTGTATTTTAGTGTCTGCAGTTAATAAGTGATTTAATAAAATGTGATTTAAATAACAAACAAATGGTATAAATTAATGTGTCGTTAGTTCCTGATATTTCCACGCAGCGGTAACTCATTAGCTTTTACTCTCACCATATCTCACCATATCTCACCATAACAAGCTGGGGACCTTACCTATATAATTCAAGTGTTCTATAATGTGCGAGCCATCTACTTGTAAGCCTTTCAAAGCATTAAGCAGATGGTGTTAAAATTGGCTAATAACAGCTTTACTAAGCTGGTGTGGGAAAAGGGGTTGTGCTTCGCCCTTGCCCTCTGTGGGATATTATAGCCCCTACCCAGTCCCTCCTTACTAAAAAAAACATCCCACTTGTTTATTATNCCCTTGCCCTCTGTGGGATATTATAGCCCCTACCCAGTCCCTCCTTACTAAAAAAAACATCCCACTTGTTTATTATAGTGTATTTATAACTTGAGTTTTGTCTCCCAACACAACGCAAAATACTTCCTTTACAGTTTTTAATCAATTCTGTAAGTTCTACATTTTCATTTTCACTTTCCTTGTGAACTACGATGAGTTAAATTCCGTGATTGGTCGGAAAGAAATGGGTGGTAATGGAAGTTGTAACTTGGCCAAGGCTACTGGGCAGGATGAGTCAGTGTGTTGTGGTTTATCGTTGCGTTCCGCATAAAGCAAACAACTCACTCCCATCAAGCTCTTGAAAATATTCCAAGCGTCGGTACAGGGGACCGAAGCAAGATCGCCCGGGTGATGAATGGCAAAACGTTTACCCAGTACACCCCGGCTGGGGTCCATTCAAGTAGAAATTGTTGCTAATCTTACTTCCTTGATTTTCATCACAAATATCCCACAAAGTTGTAGTATGTTAAGTATGAATTAAATACTAAATATTATTCACAGCGGTACAACTACTTGTCCGTGCAATTCGAAACGTACATACACACATGTGTAATTTTTTTACCTATTGTACTGGGTCATGGCAATAAATTACTCGATAGTAATCGATTTAATTTGAAGGGAATTTAATGAAGTCGGTATCCATACTTTATTCCTAGCAGCTAATCAGGCTGTCATCACTCAACCTCACCCGCTAGATGAGGTTACTAAATAGCCGGTCCGGGAAAAGCAATGTGCTGGTGGCCTATGGTTTACGTATCACCTAATGTTGTCACTATATTTCACGACTGTTGATTAAATCAGAAACACATATTACCAAAATCTTGGAGCCCGCAANACCTAATGTTGTCACTATATTTCACGACTGTTGATTAAATCAGAAACACATATTACCAAAATCTTGGAGCCCGCAATTACCTTTGTCTTCTCAGCTTTTTCGCACTTCCATGGCGCTTTACGCAGAAACGTATGGCGTTACGCTTATGCAGCGAAGAGACTGGACTGGTGATGATTAATGTCCAGTGCCCGATGTCGAGTCTCACAAAGTTAAGAAGCACCGAGTTTTCAAATGTGGCTCTTACAATATAAGTACAAAATCCCGTCCATTTTAATTAATTACGTCCTGAACTATGGAGTAAAACCAAATATTTCCATATAATTACACGGTGATCCTAAACTGCCTATCCATTACAAAGAAATACTTATCTTTTTCTTGTTTCTCTGCAGGTGCAGTTAGTGTATCGGTGTACCATGATAGAACTTGTTGCTATTAATAGTAAATGGTTAGACGAAATATCAGATGAAGACATCAAGGCCAAATAATCCCTTCACTCTAAGCCCGAATCAGTGTTATAAATCAGGGAAATAACATTCAGTGAAAGTCAGTTGAAAGGCTACTTCAGAGTGGCGAATCAAGTAAATCTACTGGAAACAAGTGACTTAAGGCAGTGATTTCTCGATATTCAGTAGAAATCACAAATAAATTAGTTATATTCAGCTGTGATACTAATTATTTATCATGCACTGATTACCAGTCGCTCGATTTTCACTTTTTCCAATGATTTGGCNATTCAGCTGTGATACTAATTATTTATCATGCACTGATTACCAGTCGCTCGATTTTCACTTTTTCCAATGATTTGGCTCAATTCTCATTGTTTCAGATTTAGAATGTTGAATATCATAAACCAGCTTCAAAAAGGACACACATTATTCAGCTGGTTAATAAAGTCGGAGCACTCATACAGTGTACATGAAATAAATGCACCTGGCGACCATGATAATCTACAATAAATGTAGAGCAGAAACAAGATGCTCGTGATAGGAGTCGAAAATCATTACACTATCACTTTAGTAGGAACACTCGCACCACAGGGTAGAAATTCTACGTTACGTTTTAAGACACAATGCACCTCATATCGAAATTTAGCACTCATGCAATAAGAATTCAGCATTCATCAGGCAAAGCATTGATGAAATTCTTCAAGTTTTAAATTACTTATTATTCCTTTTACAAAGCTCTGTTACATGTGTGTGGGGATATGATCACACTGTTAGTAAAAGTGTCCGTAAAATTACGGAAAGTATCGGTTACAAATTATCCAGACATCTTCCTGAAATTACGGACTCTTCGTTATTTTCAAACACGGTCTCTCAGTAAATTTTACATAAATCCCCGTGAATTCACGAAACGTGTCCATTAACTAGCAAGTTTGTTTCTTTAAAAGATCTCTTTATAAAAAGAAGAAACAAAAAAAGTTTCGCTTTCGTTATGGAGGTGTTTCACTATGTATAAAAATGACTGTAACAAATTAAAAAAAATNAAACAAAAAAAGTTTCGCTTTCGTTATGGAGGTGTTTCACTATGTATAAAAATGACTGTAACAAATTAAAAAAAATAAAGCTTTTCCTGTAGCGGGATTTGAAATCTGAAAAACAATTTGTCAGTTTTATGCCTTATCGACTCACCTACCACACTCTTACAAGAAAAAGTATTGCAAATAAGAGATACATATGGAATAATGTATGTACTCCTCTCAGGAATGTAGGAGTGCTTGTGAGATTGCTATTTTATTTTAACTTTACTAACAGGGATAAGAAAAAGAGATTTTATTCCGTAATATATTTCACTGTATATAACAGAGAAATTAAACAAAGCTTAAATGTTTTGTCTTGTAGTGGGATTGTAACATGAATCGACCAATTAACTCTCAATAACTGGAATCACCCACATACCACATTATATCCATTAGATATTTGAATTACATCAACAATATTTTAGTTATCTAAGTCCTGAAGTGAATATCTTCAGGATTTATGTAAGATATATAATAGTAGATATCAGTTCGTACCACTTTCTGGATATTCATTAGATGTTACGAAACCTGCAATNAAACAAAAAAAGTTTCGCTTTCGTTATGGAGGTGTTTCACTATGTATAAAAATGACTGTAACAAATTAAAAAAAAAAAGCTTTTCCTGTAGCGGGATTTGAAATCTGAAAAACAATTTGTCAGTTTAATGCCTTATCGACTCACCTACCACACTCTTACAAGAAAAAGTATTGTAAATAAGAGATACATATGGAATAATGTATGTACTCCTCTCAGTAATGTAGGAGTGCTTGTGAGATTGCTATTTTATTTTAACTTTACTAACAGGGATAAGAAAAAGAGTTTTTATTCCGTAATATATTTCACTGTATATAACAGAGAAATTAAACAAAGCTTAAATGTTTTGTCTTGTAGTGGGATTGTAACATGAATCGACCAATTAACTCTCAATAACTGGAATCACCCACATACCACATTATATCCATTAGATATTTGAATTGCATCAACAATATTTTAGTTATCTAAGTCCTGAAGTGAATATCTTCAGGATGTATGTAAGATATATAATAGTAGATATCAGTTCGTACCACTTTCTGGATATTCATTAGATGTTACGAAACCTGCAATAACTATTATTTATGGTGTCTAAATATAAAGATTTTTTTAGTATATCCACAACATATATATCCTTGTATGGATATTTGGCGGACATTTGGATATATTTTGGCAGTCTTTTGGATGTAACCTTGCTAATCCTGGATGTACCTGGATATCCAGAACATCCGTGGAGACATCCATTACATATTATTTGGATGTCTGTGTGCTATATGGGCACTCACCTACCACGACTGTACACGAAGTACTGTATTTCGTAAAAATGGATTTTACACGAAAGTGAAGAATGCGTCTCTCTTAGTTTCAAGTCGTGTTAGAGCGCTAGCTATTTTGTTTTATTTGCGGTTCATGAAACGAGGTTAGATAAATAGTTTTATTTTCGTTGTTTACGTAAATTACAGTGTATACAGAAGAATTTGTCCTGTGGTGGAATTTGAAAAAGAATCAAAGAATTAGCACTTTATGAGTGATTTGCCACTCCTACTACTATTATATACGAAGTGGTATTCTGAAGATGGGACATTATAATCTTCAAGTATCATGTGCATTGTTCGTGTCTCAAAGTCGAAGCTATATGAATATGAAGAGCTTCCGTATTTTATATTTACGGAGCTCATTTCCGTTTATCGTTATTATGGAGTGCTTTTCCGTAAGACAACACTACATCTCCGTAAAAGTTTCCGTAAATCTACAGAAATTGCTAAGAGTGCAGCCACATTAAACTTCGGATTGGGAACGTGAGTAAGTGAAGAGATTTGGGTGGTTCTTAACATCGAAGTCTTGACACCCGATGATGGTGAAGAGAGCTTAATGAAGAGCAGCATCGGAATGAAAGGGCGGAGGGAACGGCAGATCCCCAAGTAAACTCGCTGACCAGCGGCATCGTCCTGCACAATTACCACTTGGAAAATCCGGGAGTGACCCACCGGGGATTGAACCCGGTTTAGAAAGGTGGAAGGCTTGCAGTCTAACCACACAGCCATTGCGGCCCCTGTCCTACATTGAAAAAATATAAAACCTGTATGGAAAATATCTGCATATGTTAAATTCATAGTTAATTAACTCAATTATAACCAAACTTTGAAATAAAATTCTCCTTTGTAGCTTTAGCATTATTTGTTTCAGTGTGACTACTGATCGATATGGNTTTAGAAAGGTGGAAGGCTTGCAGTCTAACCACACAGCCATTGCGGCCCCTGTCCTACATTGAAAAAATATAAAATCTGTATGGAAAATATCTACATATGTTAAATTCATAGTTAATTAACTCAATTGTAACCAAACTTTGAAATAAAATTCTCCTTTGTAGCTTTAGCATTATTTGTTTCAGTGTGACTACTGATCGATATGGCAGTGATAATTCGCAGAAAGTTTTCGAGGCAAGATACAGTTCAACCAGCATTTTCATTAGCTGAAGCATGTTCTGGTCCGTGTCAATTGTGTGAGCACGAATCACGAAGGTTCAGTGTCGGAGTATCCTAAGTGGCTTGGTCACATGAGGAAACGACACCAAAAGCCAACGTTGGCTATGACCAAGTCCAGATGTTTATATAGTATTGAAGTCTAGAGTATGATCCAATTTTTCGCAAAAAATCACTGGCCTTACTGATCGATATCAGAAAAATAGTAATATAAAAGAATTAGGAACAACGGTTTTAGTGTACAGCATTAACTTATAATAACATGACTTGTAATGATAACCACAAATTTTATTATCCAATTTAATTATTGTACAATAATAATTGTTCTAAAAAATGTTTAGTTTACTAACATTGAGAGAGTTTTGTATGTTTGCTCGTGGGTATATACTATCCTTTAATTTTACTTTAATGTTTATGATTACAAATTGATGAAATCTACATAATTTAACTAAAAAGGGCTTGTTCAAAGTTTCGATCAACTATACGCGTAAGTACAGAATAATAAAACTGCCTCAGGTACCAGAGGACGTGAATAGATATCCTTAGGAGATACTGAGAATGGGTAGGCCAGTGTCTGAACTCATCGTGAACGCACTACGTCAGGAGGCAGCACGCAGTGCCCAGAACGCCGCGGGCTTTTCCAGTAATTCAAACCCGCTTCCAGGGAAACTGCGCGCCCAGCAAGATCCCGCTGGTCTTGAGTTTCGCTTTTCACGTTGCGCTGCAAGCACGTGTTTTCGAACCTTCGCAGGAGAAGCCTAGAGCTGAAAATGCCCCGTCGCTAAATAACACGCAAGTTACACGCGACAATTTTCACTTGACGCTACGTTGGGCAGGTAGATGAAAACTCGTCACTCTTCAAGAAATATCAATCTTTTTTTCTACAACACTCCTGCGAGACATGTTTAGTATGCCTTCAGTTTCGAGTATCATAAATTAAATTTGTAATTAAATGATTTCAGAAAACGTTTTATAATGCATGTTATGAGACCAAATGATAATATCTTACGGAGGTGAAAAGTCGCAAAGTAAAGTCGACTATATTATGAGTCGGGTAGTCAAGCTCAGCTAGCAAATAAATTTTACTTATATAAAATTTTTGTAGTAACCTGAAAAGTATATTGGGCTGTTTCTTTGTCGAACTTTTCAAAACGCCAGTAAGAACGTAGCTTACNTAATTTTACTTATATTTTGTAGTAACCTGAAAAGTATATTGGGCTGTTTCTTTGTCGAACTTTTCAAAACGCCAGTAAGAACGTAGCTTACCACATTTATTTCTGTGCCTGTGTTATATACAGGATGATTCTTAAATCATGGGACAAACATTGAGCGGTGGCAGAGCTCACTAAAAAGAAACAATTATTGTATAGGAATATATGGGCGGAAGTGACGCGTTGAGGCACAAACACAAAAAAAAAAAAAACTCATTAACGGAAATATACAATGTTCATTATCAGCATACTTAACGAGTAATTTCGTACAGAAAATGTTAAAAGAGTTGCTGGAAATGCATCCACCAACAGTCATGGATGCTTGGCGACCTCTACATATGGCGTGATTGGCTGAAAATGGTGGCGTGCGTGAAATACCCGGCGTATTTGAATCTGTTCGCCAATCACTCCACCGATGCTACCAAGCTTGCATTACTGTCGGTGGTGGCAATTTTGAGCAATTATTATAAACATTGTTTTTAAAGGCATTTAGCGGCGACGTTGTAAATAAACAATGCGTTGCATTTCATGTGTTCTTTTTTTTTCTTTTGTGCCTCACCGCGTCACTCCCGCCCATATATTCCTGTACAATAATTGTTTGTTTTATTGAGCTCTACCACACCTCAATGTTTGACCCATGATTTTATAATCAACCTGTATAGCTCTAGGCGTAGCTCTAGGTGACCTGGAGTCATCTACTAAATGCTTTACTGGATTTCACTCAAAATTAAACTTTTAATATCAACNGTAGCTCTAGGTGACCTGGAGTCATCTACTAAATGCTTTACTGGATTTCACTCAAAATTAAACTTTTAATATCAACAAGTTCAAATGTAGTGAGTGAAGTAAGTGAAGATATTTAGGTGACTCTTAACAGCGAGGTCTTGAGAGCCGATGAGTGTTGTTGAGGTGTGTACGGCGCAGCGCCGGAATGAAAGGGGAGATCCCCGAGAAAACCCGCCGACCAGTGGCATCGTCCAACACGATTCCAACTTGTAAAAATCCGGGAATGGCCCGGCCTGGGATTGAACCCTGTTCGCCTTGGTGGGAGGCAGGCAGGCTAACCTCTTAGTCACCGCGGCCCCCAAGTTCAGGTGTAGACTTTTTTCTTACTACATATTTTAATCACACTGCATGAAGGAGAGGTTTCGGTATCAGCAGTTGCTCGAGATCTGTGCCNTTTTTCTTACTACATATTTTAATCACACTGCATGAAGGAGAGGTTTCGGTATCAGCAGTTGCTCGAGATCTGTGCTGCCTTTATGGAATTTCTCATGTCAATACGGGGACCAAGACGGTGTAGTGGTTAGACTACTACCCTTCCACCTAAGGAAACCTGGATTGATTTCCGGGGAGCCGCTCCCGTATTTTCGCATGTGGGAACCATGCAGGACGATGCCACTGGTCGGTTAGCTTTTTCGGGGATCTCCCGTTTTCCCCACCCATTCACATTCCGTCGCTGCTTCATACTCACATCGTTTCACCCTCCTCTGCTCTCAATACCACCCAAATCTCTCCACTCATGTCAATGCTACAAATAAANCACATCGTTTCACCCTCCTCTGCTCTCAATACCACCCAAATCTCTCCACTCATGTCAATGCTACAAATAAAAGCTTTTTCATGAGTATTTCTTAGCCCAACATAAAAATCTTTGCTTCTCCGCGAACAAGAATGCTTTATTACCTTCAGTGCAAAACTACCACAATAAATGTTTTGAATAACGGTAGAAATATTTTAACTAGTGGTTAATATCCAAAATAAAAACACGACAAAATGCTGTATATTCTTTACAACCAAAAGAGCTACACGCAGACACTTAAACACTGGTTANCGACAAAATGCTGTATATTCTTTACAACCAAAAGAGCTACACGCAGACACTTAAACACTGGTTAAGATATGGAAAAATTTTAAATTTTAAATCACTCTTACATTTAATGCATCTGAAGTTTGCTTTTCTCTCGATCAATAATTTAAAATAAACATGGCAAATGCTATACAACAAGAAAGAGCGCTGAATATACCGAGCTAATAGAGGAAATTGTAGTATTATTGAATATACGGGTAATATATAATACCTTTTCCCTCGTAGTTAAAATGTTCTGAGATACCTGTAATGTCCTGAACTACTTCTACATAATTTCAGAAAGTGCAGGTAGAGGCCCCAAAATGCAGTGGTGAAGTATGGTTGTTCTGTGGCAGATTTTCCATTTTTCGTGGTTTGAAAACTTTAGTAGGGTAGAATTTGGAGAACGTTTTACGTTCATTAAAGATTTATTAAATCTGCTACTATACTGCTTTAATGTTCGCCCTACAGTATGCTGTTATTAGTAACAAATATGTAATAATTTACTCTAAGCTGTAAATAAGGTAGCATATGCCGAAATGGCCAGGAGGGCAATTTGGAATACTATCCTGTAATGCCCACTAATTTTCCTAGATATCCCAGATTTCATGAAAAAATTAATAAATACATTTTATTGAAATCCAGCCCATTGAATAAGCATAATAAAATGTAATCAAGTTAATGATAAGTTCAAAGTTTTTTAGTTGCGTTTTATTACGTATTATCACCTAATTTTAGGCACGTTGTTCTCTGTACTTAATTNCTAATTTTAGGCACGTTGTTCTCTGTAATTAATTTTTTTCCACTTCTGATATGCCATCAGTCAAAGTCTGGAAAACAAGCTTTGAGCCAAGATAGTAATGATACGAGAAGACGACACGCGCTGTTAAGTTTGGTTACCTTAAAGGAGCCAAAATGTAAAGAGTATTGAGGAGTACTTTATTTCGACTTGCTTCAAAGATTAACATCACCAAGAACACAAATGAAGGCGCATCTACGGTACAAGGTAACGTTCTGTTATCTTCAGTCAATCCTTTAAGCAGTAGCACCTTAGGATATGTAACGCCGTCAACCAGTTCCTTTGATCACGTGTTGGAATTTTCCAAGGAATGCTAGTCTTGTCCCTTCACATGACACTACGCCTCCACTGAAGAAAAAGAAGGGATGAAACAGAGGGAGAAGGCCAGGAACACCAGCAGTCATCACTGACTCTCCATCCAAAACGAGGCTTGAATAGTCTCTTGAGCAGGATGGAAATGAGGATCTCTCTTCAAAAAAATCGCAAACAGGAAATTGAACAAAGACGATAAAACGAAGGAAAGTCCTAAACCACGTGCAGACAGCTGAATCAGGGGTGAACATGCCTTTCATTCCGATGCTTCAGCAGTATCTGGTTTTGAAATCCCAACAAAAGTCAAGTAGAGGTTGAACAATGCATGTTTTATTGTGGATATTATTTTCAGGGTACTAGAAGGAAGACATGAGTACATTGCAATNTGTGGATATTATTTTCAGGGTACTAGAAGGAAGACATGAGTCCATTGCGTTCTGTGCAGTCAATGGGCTGGTTTAGACTGTACATCCAAAAAGAAAACGCAACAAGGCTTCCAGTTGCTATTTTTGCCACAGAAATTTTTTTGATACTGTCTCTCAAGATCTGCATTTGTATGTAATTTTACTAATAAACGTAGGTTTTTTAACAATAATGTTAGTGTCCCATATTTCCCTCTATACTTCATTTTAACCTCTATTTAACTTTCTCCACAAAATACTTTTACAAAATATACGAAGTGCTATATTCATAACACGATAATGAACAATATCACACTTTCTTACTTGTGACTCCTATGCGACGAACCAAACATTAAGTAATGATATTGTTTTGGAATTTGGAAAATAGTCAATGGTAATTCATAATACCAAAATTTCTTCTATATATTTATTCTTCTCATTCTAACAGTCTTTTGAATTATTTGCGAAAGTAAAGAGTGCTCTCTGCGAAGAAGTTCTGAGATAGTCGCTAGAACCATCACAGACTAAAATTTTATGTATTTTATGAAAGCCTGTAATAGCACAAATTAAAGTGTTTGCGCATTATGTGCACCTCAAGTTAAAATACATAAACTATAAGGAAAAACGTCTCCACCCTAATTTAAAGATTGACATTGCGCGTGTGTAACATATTTATTTTAGCAATGAACGTCATTAATTTTTCCTCCTATTNCTAATTTAAAGATTGACATTGCGCGTGTGTAACATATTTATTTTAGCAATGAACGTCATTAATTTTTCCTCCTATTCTCTTCTAAAATGATCGTAAAAAAGAAAAAAGTTGTTTTTCAAGACTTATCATATACTTAAATTTCACTTCCCGTGCGTGAAATAGTAACTACATCATAACGTCACAATATAACCATTTTTACATGTTGCTAACAGCATATACCTTCAGAATTTGTATGCAGCTAANTACATCATAACGTCACAATATAACCATTTTTACATGTTGCTAACAGCATATACCTTCAGAATTTGTATGCAGCTAACTACTTAAGTTAATTAGGACTCAATTTCTTAATACAGGTTTTCTTCGTCTGCCTTAAAATGATGATGGCAAAACCTTATTCTAATCATTTAAGTTTCAAATTGTTAAATGTTTTATTCGACTGTCTGGTTATATGAAAATAAAAAAAAAACATCATAGCCACAAAAACCACCGCATTCAGAAGGACATACAGGAACTGGATTAAACTCTTTACATGCAATGAGTACGACGNAAAAACCACCGCATTCAGAAGGACATACAGGAACTGGATTAAACTCTTTACATGCAATGAGTACGACTATAACAAACAATTGTCTCCAACATAAAGGAAATGAAGCGTGAACAGTACATTTAGTGTAATCATGCATCACTCCTANATAACAAACAATTGTCTCCAACATAAAGGAAATGAAGCGTGAACAGTACATTTAGTGTAATCATGCATCACTCCTAACATGGGTGTATGCGGCGGTACAATCCGGTATGGAGTCACAGAGGCTCTCTAACAGATGATCGTCCCGTAGTTGTAACTGCTGCTCCAGATTCTGCATACCTGTTGATGTCTGAGCTGGTGTCCCACTTGGCTCCTTTCATGTTCCATAGGCGACAAGTCTTTCTGACCAGGCTGGATAGGGAATGGCGTAGACCGCATGAACACAATTCTGGGAAACCCATGCTGTATGTGCGGGTACCTAATCCTTTATCTAATATTGCCTGTAAAACCAGCGCCAATGAGGGAAGCCACTTCGGACTGCAAGATCTTTCCAACATACCGTTGTGCCTTCATTATCCCTCTGATCACCATCAGGGAAGACCGTGAATCATTTGTGATTACACCCCACACTATGACACAGCAGTTCTGGTGGTGTGTCGCTTGACATTGAAGCCCAGATTTCAAACAAGTCCAGTGTCCCTCAATGTTTCTGTCCAGAAAAAAATCTGGATTCGTCACGCTGTTGTCTGTGTGTAACGTAAGATGGCATACGGAANCTCAATGTTTCTGTCCAGAAAAAAATCTGGATTCGTCACGCTGTTGTCTGTGTGTAACGTAAGATGGCATACGGAGTGCAATAAGTGGCTTCGTTATAGCACGAATGGAAACGGATGTTACTAGTGATGCACCTCCATGGCTCTGGATGACAGAAAGACCAACTGGTGTTTGTGTTCGCACCTGCAGATACACGATGAAAAGTTCTATTCTGCTTGTATTACTGGGATGCACAGGGCCTTCGAAAGAGAGCATTTGTTTCGCCATGTTCCCATTGCTTTCAACATTGTTCCAAAGTTCGGTAGTAATTTTCTAGGTGGCGGGCAATTGAACCAAACGATCGTCTTCCTCCCTTAGTCTAGCAATTACACCTCTCTCAAACTCTGCAATTTGTTCATTTATTTGTTGAATGCGTCGCTGAGGAATGCTAGCTACTCACAAATGCACTCCGTATACGCATTTATACTTTATTGCATACAGCTGCGTCCTATGTCATAAAAGTTCCCTCTTATCTGAAGAACATTTACATCGTGGAAATAATAAGCAGCGTGGAGTATGCCACGGCACGAGATGTAGTTGTCAACTACCTATTAGAATATCGTAAACACCGCTATGCCCGGCTAGTAATGCCGTAATTGGACTCAAGATGACGGAAAAGTGAATGAGAATCTTGGGCCACTATTGTGGTGTTGTGAGAGGCCACTGGTAGCAGTTCTACGCGAACGGCCGCAGTCAAAGATAATCAGTTGCAATACTCCCCGTGAAGGTTCTGTACACCAACTTTCANGACGGAAAAGTGAATGAGAATCTTGGGCCACTATTGTGGTGTTGTGAGAGGCCACTGGTAGCAGTTCTACGCGAACAGCCGCAGTCAAAGATAATCAGTTGCAATACTCCCCGTGAAGGTTCTGTACACCAACTTTCACCTTTTGTAGATAATTCACCATGCGTGCGACTATGATTGTGTCAATGAGTGTATGTGAACAAACATATTTTAAATACTACATTTAAATTTGTATCCTTACGGGTTGTGAATTTCCACTAATCACATTTAAAACTCAAATAAGATCAAGAAAAAATCCTATGCAATTTTACCAAAAGATTTATTTAAAATTTAAAATTCTGACATGAAAATATTTTACGCCGTGTAA
Organism: Clitarchus hookeri; assembly: GCA_002778355.1. Classification (NCBI taxonomy): domain Eukaryota; kingdom Metazoa; phylum Arthropoda; class Insecta; order Phasmatodea; family Phasmatidae; genus Clitarchus; species Clitarchus hookeri. Next base: position 297,455 of record NQII01002559.1, read on the forward strand.
TTGTTAATTAAAGTTGTGTTAAATATTAATAAATTACGTATGTGTATATAAATATAATGCATATGTGTTTTGACGTATTGTTCAAATAATCTAGTTAAATTGTCCGGCAATTCTTACGATGTTCACTAAATTGCAATACTCATTTATATCAACATGTTACTTATTTAAGTCCAAAAAGATAATTCCGTCTCTGGTTTGATGTGTCTATATGTTTGCCATTTTAAACTTTCAATGTCTCGTTACTTAGCACAAAGCCCTCGAAAAACATAAAAAAGAGCATATCATTGAATCTGTTTCTTGGTCTAGATCACAGGGCGAGAAGATATTTAAGCATATTTTACTTACTAAATAAAATGTATCTACCCTCTTAGTCAACTATTATCATATGGACAAGTAGTCACATGCACAAGTAGAAGGCCGCAGGCGTAGCTGCATACCCACTGTATCATGTCATTAGGAAGATAAAAAATAATGTTGCCAATCTCATATGTTCACTAGAAAACCTGCGTGTTTGGAACGACTACTAAATTTCAAATACGTTGGATAAATTGTAGAATATTTGCTATGAAGGTGTTTATATATATTCTTTAGTTGTACTTTTGATCCTATTAATGTGGATCTTCGCTGTTTTGCTGTTTTGGTCCCAAATTACCTATCCCTATGTAAGCCTTATATATATGTATATACATATATATCTATATGCAATCATACGCATATGGATTCATATCAAGTCCATTTTCGGTTACTACAAAAGATTCTGAAGCCCAGCTAACATTCTATTTTCAGACTATTCCTCCGCCTCGTGCAATAATGCTTCAAATGAAGCCCAGAAATGTACACCAATAAGAACAACGCACCTCATTTGTGCACACTCAGTTAACTGATGTTTTTCTATATTTTATTTATGTTAGGTATAAATGATATACTATAATGTGTATAAATAAACTATAAGTAAAATTTTACCAAAAATAAGTTAATTTTACGTTGACAGAAATATAAAACCTTCATTATTGGTGATATATTTAACAAACTACCAAACACGTCATACATGGCACGATTTTACAAAGGTTGACTCAAAGAGTGTGAAGATATAACTATAATCATTAGCCGACAAGTACAAACGCGTATGGTTCAAACACCCGTATACTAACGATGAATACCCACAGCAAAATGGTGAAGCTAAAGTGGCATTTGAAGTGTATATATTTTTCCTACGTAGTTAACACTTTGATTCTCACATTTGTTTATTGCTTCAAGTGTTGCAGATAAAATTTTTTTAATGCAAAACGTACTAGAACTGGCAAATAACTTTTTTCCTTTGTCTCAAAAAATAAGCCATAGGCTTTGTGTTCGGCTGCAGTGATGTGAGCCAGTCGTAACGCAGCGAAGCAGCACGGTTCACGAACCACTTACCAACAGAAAAGAACATTCGACACCGAGTCTTGCAGTGTACAGCACTGGCAGAATATAACTTCCCGGTGTAACGTGTGGACAATTGCACACAGTGGGGATCAAGGGTTAATACGTTAGGCACGACATAAAAGTGGGCACCTTTGCCAGTCTCCATAACGTAACCACCGGGCACTGGTGGCGACAAACTCGAAAAGCGCGCATGTATTTAGGAGCTACGCGAGAGGACTGTAAGGAGACCAGCAGCCGTGCAGTCAGCACACGAGCTTGCACGTCACTTCCGGCTGCCAGTCCATGCTGTTGACAATAACTACACACAGTCTCTTTACATTAATTCAACACTCGAAAAATCACCCCATGTATAACATGTTTGATTGTTACCTAAATATGTCACGTATAAAAACCGTTCTGTACTTCTAGTAAAAATAACATTATTTCATTTGTGATTACATTNTTACCTAAATATGTCACGTATAAAAACCGTTCTGTACTTCTAGTAAAAATAACATTATTTCATTTGTGATTACATTGACTTTTTACTTTTCCTTTATCTATAAATGATAATATTTCATTTGCAATTAATATGAATGAAACAGAAGAAAATATATGTATTTGTAGTTCCTAGTAAGCAATGGTTCTCTTGCACAATAATATAAAANAGTAAGCAATGGTTCTCTTGCACAATAATATAAAGTCGTGTGCGCACGAAAGCGGCACATTGTCACTTTGGTGGAATTTTCTGGACAGAGTTCATCTTCGTTTACGTGGGGCGTAAATAGAACTGTGACAGGGCTTCAGAAAAGTCGGAAGTAACCATGAACGGCCTATACCTGGATAATCGGCGAGGTCATTAGACGGATAGACTGCACTCAACAGCTCTGCACACATCACAAGTGATGTCATTTGTTCACTGGCCAGTGTCTTCATATTGGGCACATAACCCCATGTTTACTAGGTGGTACGTGACTCGTTCTGCCTGTTTCTACACGTGCTTTACTGGTTCACAGTTTTGCGAGTGCATGTTGGGAAACGAATGACCTGGTCATAAATATTGCAAGAAAATACGTGTATTTTAAGTCCNCAGTTTTGCGAGTGCATGTTGGGAAACGAATGACCTGGTCATAAATATTGCAAGAAAATACGTGTATTTTAAGTCCATCCTAGTACCAGTTGAATTCGCGAAAATCCGTGGTCTGTACCAACCACTCCAAGAAACTGGCCATATTCCATTCAGGGTTACTTTGAGCTTTTACAAAGGCCTGCTTAAGTTCTACTTTCTTTTCATAAGAACTATTTCTTATTAGGTATTACCAACACATATATTTTATCACTGTTTTATACATATGAATTATAAATTAAATATTGTAATTTAGAAATAAAATATAAATAATAGTACAATTTAGCCTGAAAGTAATACAACTGTACGTTAACACATGTATTTGACGTTTGTGATACGTGGCATATTTAGGAAACAGTCAAGCACGTCATCAATGGGGTATATTTTTCAAAGGTTTGATTCCAAAAGTGTAAATAAACAGCGAATTTACTATACGCACCCTGCATGAAAGCTACGTATTTAAAAAAACTTCATAGCGCGGACTATCGTCGAAGTTTTTCTAATCGAATGCCGTGCCAAAGACTACGTAAATACACAAAACCTAAATGGCGCGACTGTTCCTTTGATGGGGGTGTAGCCATTTGCCTCCTGGCTGTGCACGGCTGTGGGGAACTGGCCAAGTGTATGATTAGCTACCGCGCGCTGCAATAGGTCCCATATTGGCTTGGTTGCAGGCTGGCGAGTAAGTCATCAGGCACTGGAGTTGGCGAGCGGCGTTCTGACATATTCCAGGTCAGTGTCACCTCTTTGTCGGCGTCGGAGACTGGAGTTCGTGGAACAAGCCGCCATTTTATCTCTGTACTAAGTACTACTCGACCAAGACAAGTGTGCAGCCGATGAGGCGTGACACTGGAGCGCCGGTGTAGCTCTTGAGAGGGGAAGAACTACAGCCAGTATGGGAAATTCTTTACCATTAGCTGTCTGTGCTCCCGCCAACCTAGTGCTTGACCTGTTTTGCAGAGTGTTTGAAATACACGTTTTTCCACAGAACTATTAAACGTAGGTCCTATGAGCTGATTCATGAAGGTAACACACACTTCAGACGAGGGCTGCTGAGTNCCACAGAACTATTAAACGTAGGTCCTATGAGCTGATTCATGAAGGTAACACACACTTCAGACGAGGGCTGCTGAGTGCTTTTAAAAATTCATGCATGTTAGAAACACCATTTGAAAAAACTCCATAATGGCTAAAAACGGCACTTTCAAAGCACTCTAGCACAAAGAATACTCATCAGATACAAACAAAAACTGCAGGGCTTTGCACTGAACCTTTCTAAAGACTTCCTGACAGTAAAATAATAGGGTCACCGCTGAAGGTCCCATAGATNCAGGGCTTTGCACTGAACCTTTCTAAAGACTTCCTGACAGTAAAATAATAGGGTCACCGCTGAAGGTCCCATAGATACACGCAGTGCGACTGTAACACAGCATGTCAGTTCAGTGCCTTGCGCTTAGCGGCGATGGCGCACTTGATGCGCGTGGCATTGCCATCCTTATCGTTCCCGCGCTTCTAGGCCTCAAACGCAGAAAAAATCTGTAGATAGGCGGGAGCCTCGAGCAACTTCTAAAGGCACCAGCCTACACCTTAGCATCGACACGGCAAAGGGAATTAGTCAACCCTGTGCCATAGTTTATGGTCATTCGACACTTGACACGCGCCGCAGAGCTGTTTATCTTATCCTGGAGAAGGAAGGAGTAAGTAAGAAGAAACAAGAAAGTTAACGCCGTGACCTAGTGTAANAGCTGTTTATCTTATCCTGGAGAAGGAAGGAGTAAGTAAGAAGAAACAAGAAAGTTAACGCCGTGACCTAGTGTAAGTTCACATGTTTCCAGGGGCCACGGTAGCTGGACGGTTAGAGTGCTCGCTTCCCACCAAGGCGAACTGGGTTCAATCCTCGGTCGGGCCGTTCCCGGAATTTCGAAAGTGGGAATCGTGCCGGACGATGCCTCTGGTCGGCGGGATTTTTTGGAGATCTNCGGGCCGTTCCCGGAATTTCGAAAGTGGGAATCGTGCCGGACGATGCCTCTGGTCGGCGGGATTTTTTGGAGATCTTCCGCTTCACCCACACTTGCATTCCGGCGCTGCTCCATTCTCCCCTCCTTTCACCCTCGTCGGCTCTCAAGACGTCGGTGTTATGAGTCACCCAAATCTCTCAACTCATCTCAACATATTTCCCGAGTGCACACTTGTCTTGATCGAGTAGTAAGTACTCTGTGAGTCCGCTGTGCGTCGTCCCTGCTACGGCGTCGGCCAAGCTACGTGATCACCAGGAGCGCGCGATGGAACAGCAGCGGGGACAAACTGCCTGAAGTTGGCCGGGGCATGTGTTCCCGCACACGTCCACGCCGAGGGGATGACGACTAGTGGTGGCAAGATCCTAAACGCGTTACGTACTGCCCTCGCTCTCGCGCGGAGGGCCCTACCATCGAGAACTTTGTTCGGCAACTGTAATTTAAGTTGGTGTAAGGAGTTGTTTCTTCCGCGCTCGAGGCGAGGTTCAGGAGAGGATGCACGACATAAAAACACTGTGGTTTGCCGCAACGAGACGACTGCGAGGTAAATTGTGCGGAGACGCGAAGAAAGAGCGAGAGACAGTTTTCTTCTCTCCCCTCCCACGCTACGTGCAGCTGTCACGGGCAACCCCGCCATGCACTCGGCACGTCACACATCGTGCCAGCTGGCGGCGATGGCTCTGGTCGCCCTGCTTCTTCTCATTGGACGACCGTGCTTCGTGCAGCAACTATCGTTCAGGCATGGTTATCTCCAACTTTTTCAAAGCCCTCTAAACTACTACTTCCAGAATATTCCTCCGCTCATACAAATAAAGCTCGACCAAGTCTAGATAATTACACCTAAAGGACACCGCTCCGTCACTGAGTAGATTGACCGAAAAGGGAATATTAACGTCCCCCGGTGTTATGCCTGAAGGCTTATCAGGGGACGGCTTACAAATAAACTTATCACCTTACTTAAACAAACACCCATGCCCTACCTGGGATTCGAACCCAAAACCTCCCGCACCCCATTCCGGCGGCGCCCCAACCGACTGCGCCACGGGAGATCGGCGTCACCGAGTAGAGAAGGACTCAGATACGAAATGACAAGGTGGTTCCTTTGATGTTGGCGTACCTACTCTGTGATCAGCTCCTCGAATATCCGAGAAGAGAGATTATATCTGATTAGCTAATGCATGTTGCGAAGTTTCCAGGCGCTGCGCTGGTTTGGTGAATGACATCCCAACATTTTGCTGTGCCAGAACGCCATTTTTCTGGCGTATGCAGCTGGATTTCACGGTATATGCGATTGTTTCGCTTCTGTTTTCTTAGCACTTTCAGACCCACTTCAATTGACCGTTTCAGATGTCACAAACAAAGCATGTTATGATGCTTGCTGTAACTTAAGTCGACCCAATCCTTGTTTCGTTGTCACGGCCAATGTGATGTAGGCTATATGTTCGGATAATGTTAGATTCACCAATTATGTCCTAGGCCAGTAAGACGGTTTGCGAATCATTAACCCAAGGTAAACTCACTGCACATTGAGCTACGCAGTGAGCGGTACAAACCAAAACTACCTTCCTGGGCGTAAAGTACACGATTGTGTCCACTGGGTCAGAATGGGTTTAATACACTGGGGTACTGCATTCGTGAGCACTTAGTTTAATAAATTTTTGGTAAAACACCTGGCATTATCAAGACTGCTGCGTTATCTATGACTTATTATTAATATTTAAAAAATAGTCATTTTTATAATATATAAAAAAACCTTCAATTTACCAAAATAATGTACTTTTATGTTTACAAAATTACAAAACACTTGGAATACCATACATATTTAGGAAACAGCCAAACACGTAATACTTGAGGTGAAATTTTCAAAGGTTTCACTTGAAAGTGTGAAGATACTGCGAATATACTATAGTCAGGTTTCCTCTCTGCGTTTCGTCCTGCCACCTTCAGACCACAGAATAAATAAAAGTACTGCTACTGAAGGCACACCCAATGCTACTGAATATTCACGTTTTATTTTATATTCTAATTTGTTTGAGATTACTCAAACTTTTCAGTCAAGAAATTTGAATTCGCTCCTCCTTAAAAATAATATTTTACAAACAATGAACCTTGTAACTGTTAACTATTGGTTTTAAATATAAGTACCTACACCACGTGTGTTCACGCGCATTTAAACTAAAAAAAATTATCTGAAATCATTGAAGAACACCTGTCTGCCGGTCGTTCTGCTACTCTTCATTGGACGATACAGTTCCCGTAACAGATATTCGTGATTTCCTCTAATCCAGCAGGGGCTCCAGGATCCAGACAACTCCCGAAGGTAAAGACATTCTCCAGTTGAATATAAGGAAAAGTGAATNTCCAGCAGGGGCTCCAGGATCCAGACAACTCCCGAAGGTAAAGACATTCTCCAGTTGAATATAAGGAAAAGTGAATAGTCAGAAATAAAAGTTGTAAAAAATGTAATTTTTAGCCGAGATGGTCATCCTAATGCTCATCATTTGGTTTCTTTCTTCTGTTCTAATTATTATAGTTTTTTATATTTTGTGAGTGCTGGTATGAACCAGTCAATGTTTTGATTCTTACATCTGAAACTTCGTTTATTATAATCAAAACAATCTAAATTATCATATAATGAATTTAAAGCCAGAGGTATCAGTTAGCATGACTAGTTATTTTAACAATGTAGCATGTACGTAGAAAACTTACTACATTTGAAATGTGCCGAAATCCAGTGTAAAGGGGTATAATTCTATCATGACCAAAATTTTCTTGCACCACGTATCTGCCAAATGTAGCTTACATAAAGGGCGTTTTAGTGTAAGAAAGGCATCTGGCGACTCCTTTGTGGATTTGTTGTGTCCAATACAGCAGTATTCGTTTTCTAATATTGTAGTTCAGGCATAAAGCTTTGCCAAATTAAGGCTGCCGCATACGTGGTGCTTGAACTGCGTTTCAGTGTGTTAGAAATACTAGTTTTCTCCCAGAAACTCTTAAACGCGCGTCCAATGTGCTGATCTACGAAAAGAACACACACTTCAGACGAGGGCTGTTGAGTGCTTTCAAGAAGTCACGTACATTAGATACACCCTTAAGAGTACTCCGAAATTGATGTATAAAAAAAGAGCTTTTTTTTTTTTTTTCAGAATACACGCAACAGATATATACAAAACTACTGAAGCACCCTGCATTGAACCTACCTACAGCGTTCCCATAAAAAAAATATTAGGACTACCTCTGGAAGTCCCATAGGTACACGCAGTCCAACGAGAACACGACACGCCATTTCAGAGCCTTGTGCTTAGCGGCGATGACGCAATTGATGCGCGTGGCAACGTTTTCCTTATCACTCACGCGCTTCTCGGTCTGAAACGCGGAAAAAAGCACTAGGTAGGCGGGAGGCTTAACTTGTTGACAACTAAGGAAATGTTTTTTCAGCTTACATTTCAAAATTTACTCGGCTTAATAAGTAACTACTAACGCCACTGGCCGATGAGAGAATACTGCGCTACGGAACCGGGTATACTGCACAACAGGCGCTCATTTTGCCAACATAAACACCAGAAAGTTGGCTACGTCCGTTCCGAATTTCGGCTAGGAATTACAGAAATTAAGCTATGCAAAACATGAAGAATTAGCATTTTACACTTGTTTTATTAATGGCTTAGTCACGCATTGTTAATTTAACAAATTAAAAAATAAATTTAATTATTTTTCAAACCACCGCGAATATACTGGAGGACCTCTTCCTGACAAGCAATAGCAGTGATTATAACTTCTAAAATTGGTGGTACTCTTTGTCGTGTGGCGTTTATAATATCACAATAGAACACTTTGTATTGCGTACATTACTATTTTAAAGGGTCTATAATATAATGTACTAAGTAAAACCTGTATTTTCTCAAGAAATAGTTATATTTATTAAGATTTTACGTGCAGCACGAACAACATAGCAATACATTGTGGACTTAAAAATATCTCTTAAAATATGCCCTATATTCTGTTAACCCTCGCTTTCAAATATTTGATCTGAAAAACAAATAATGGTGAAATACAAATAAATCCAGAACGGGACGGGCACTATCCTGTTTGGATGAAGAACTTGAGTGATAATGGTGTATTTTATTGGCAAAAGAGGAAATAACTGTGAGATAAGAGTACGTAAGAATATATGGGAAAAAAAAAATCACGAAATAGAATTTTAATTTGTGCAAATTTCAAAATTCGACTACACACATTCTGCTACAATTTAAAGGAACAGGAAAATGTCGCGTTTAAGACGACCTGTAGGCTTGTATCTACGGTCATATGTACGTTCAAGCCTCAACTTTCTGTTCATTGGCTGCTGCCCCAGTGTATAGCCAGTTCCACCTCACGCCTGGTGGGACGGGATTCGGTGCTTGTTTCCTTGCAGGTCTGTAATTGGCTCATAGTTTACCTTGGCGTGTCTAATAAACTGTGATCCAATTGCAAACACAGGAGGAGTACACGCGTGTTTGACGTCTAGCTTGTCCTCAAATGAATTCTCGAAATGTTCCAGTCCCTAACAAGGTATGTGATCGGAAAGAAGGCTAGGTGTGGACCAGTTGAAGTAGGTTTGGCAACGCTGCGCCTCCACGAGGAGTTTCCCGTCGCGCTTCGAGAAGCGGGCGCCACTCTCACGCACTTGGAGATGTCGTCGCAGCTTCTGGATGCCCTCGAGGCGAGAGTGCACTAGCAGTTCCGCCGAGGTTTTTGCTTTCTATGTTTACCCCGCTGCGGTGCTGCCCACCGCCGACGCGACGTCAGCCACGGCGCTCAAGTACCCAGGAAATATAGAAACTCGAGAAGTTAGACGCGCAGCTCGCAAAGAAACCGCGTAAGTTAAACAGCCTGCAATTAGCCGGAGTTGTTTGCCGAGGTGGGCTGTGTTGTCGGTCGCGACCGCACGTCTCACTTACTTCCCCGCTGTCCTGCGCGGCAAACTAAACAACCCGCCCTTCGCATGGAAATTAAAAAAAAAAAAAACTCAAACATTTCACGTTTTTAAATAGCCGAAAAAAATTTGAATATAATGACTATTTCAATATTTTCTTATTTTGGAGAGTATAAATAATGACACATTGAATCAATATTTATGAACCGCCGAAATCCACCGAAATCTGCGACACTTTTTTCACGCTCTGAAATGTTTACATCCTTTTAAATTACCCTGAATAATTCCGTACAGTTAAAACGATAAATATTTCGGCAGTACTTACAAGTATTGGTCATCAGAAAAAGCCATAATTTTTGTACGAAATCTGTTTAACTTTTAATGGATCACGCTTCATTATAGCCGCAAGTTTTTCTTAAATGAAATGTCAAAAAGTAAAATTTTAGTGTTACTGGGACGTACTATACTAATGATAAAATTTGACTCAGTTACCGAAACGAGACTATTCACACTGAAATAAGATAGCATGAGATACTTCAGTAAATCTTAAAAATAACGCTAAGAAGTNCCGAAACGAGACTATTCACACTGAAATAAGATAGCATGAGATACTTCAGTAAATCTTAAAAATAACGCTAAGAAGTATTTTAGCGATTTTTAAAAAATTCGAAAAATAAAGAAGCTTTTGTATATTTTGGATTTAAAGCAGTCTATAAGTTTTTAGAAAATTAATTTTTTTAAGCTTGCCTTAAAAAGGATTAAGACATTATCTTCAGTAATGTCTGAACGTACGTATGTTGAGAGGTTGTTGTTCGTTCCTCTCAAGCCAACAATATAATTCTCCATTTGAAATCATGAAAATTGAAATGTGAGTAATGAACTCTTTATCTGAATGCTTAATATCTGTTGTAATTGGACTGCCCTCAAGAAGTTATTTTCAGGTCCTGACGTTAGTGTTATCTACTAAAGGTTCTTCGAATAATACATTTGTAGAAGAAGGGAGCTGGTCCATTTGGAATCCGCTTCTGTCTCTTTCGTGGGATATTAAAGTTGGNCCGAAACGAGACTATTCACACTGAAATAAGATAGCATGAGATACTTCAGTAAATCTTAAAAATAACGCTAAGAAGCATTTTAGCGATTTTTAAAAAATTCGAAAAATAAAGAAGCTTTTGTATATTTTGGATTTAAAGCAGTCTATAAGTTTTTAGAAAATTAATTTTTTTAAGCTTGCCTTAAAAATGATTAAGACATTATCTTCAGTAATGTCTGAACGTACGTATGTTGAGAGGTTGTTGTTCGTTCCTCTCAAGCCAACAATATAATTCTCCATTTGAAATCATGAAAATTGAAATGTGAGTAATGAACTCTTTATCTGAATGCTTAATATCTGTTGTAATTGGACTGCCCTCAAGAAGTTATTTTCAGGTCCTGACGTTAGTGTTATCTATTAAAGGTTCTTCGGATAATACATTTGTAGAAGAAGGGAGCTGGTCCATTTGGAATCCGCTTCTGTCTCTTTCGTGGGATATTAAAGTTGGCTTCATTGTGATAGTCAATGGCCCTGCANTGCCCTGTAAACATAAATTTACAAGTATTTGTTGGCCCTATTATAACAAAATTGTTAACTTTCTGTCTTGCTAATTTTTCTGCAAACGTAAAAACCAATTTTGACGTCACAAAAACATTTAAACTTGTGATTTTGACATGTTACCAGGCCAAAACTGTGCGATCTGAAATGTTCACGTGCGAGGAAACAGGACGTGCAAGTAATGTCTACATGTTGGAAATTTTTTTGAAATACTATACATTTACGCATTTACGAAGTGGAAAACCTTATTTATAGGCACAACACTGACAAGCTCATTAAAGTNGCACGCTCATTAAAGTTTGTAACTACGGAGGGAGAGTAGCTCCAAGTCATAACATTTAATTAAAATTGTCGGGTAAACATTTGTGGATACTGAAATNTCATTAAAGTTTCTAACTACGGAGGGAGAGTAGCTCCAAGTCATAACATTTAATTAAAATTGTCGGGTAAACATTTGTGGATACTGAAATTATTTGTTTTGCTGTCTGCTTTATAGTGCGTAAAGTGAAAGGGTTTTCAAAATTGTAAAATGTTAGTTTTTTTAAATATTTTACAGTTTGACTTTACTGACTCGTGAATATAGCAATTAGGCTTATTTCAATGTTAATTATACGTATAGTGGAAGAAATAATATGTGTATACAAGTACATTTTAAACTGTGTTTTCAAAAGTGCTCATTTAAACGTGTCCTGCCTACAATAATACGAAGATATAAAAATCAAATTTCCCACGCGGGAGTTACTTGGTAGAAATTCTTGAAAATTATGGTTTTACTAGGTAAAAATTTAGATTATAATAATACTAATTTCCAATTAAAATAGACAATAAAAATATATAACCAATAAAATACAAAAATAAACTGAAATAAAACTGAATTAATTAAATTGGACCCAACAAAGTGCTCGACAGAGCAAACAGAGGTCAAACGGTGGTCAAACATGATTAGACCAGCGTAAACAAACATATTAATCGTAATTTTGCAATAATTTAACACGACGATACTCGGCTACGGTGATTTAATTTAATATATGCTGGAAGGATACCTTTGAGAAGGGCTTTCAAAAGTGCTCTCATAAGTGGCCCAACTAGCTGGCACTTGAACAGCGATGCACTGTATTCCTTTTTTATTTTTAACGTGCGGATAATGTGCTGATGTGCGATACTATCGCAGACCTCAGACTATGCCTGGATATTACTTTCAAGGCATCATGCACATTGTAACCAACATTCCATAACACTCCAGCTAAGTAAAAAACTGCTTCTTCGAAGCTTTACATAACCTATGCATAACACCAGCACTTATTCTGAATCATTTTCGGTGGATGCAATGTGAGTTTGGAATGCACTAGAAAAGCCCATTTGGCAACAAAGTCTCACATATATATATATAATTTAAAAAAACTGATTTTGTAAAATTATAACATAGTGTACATAAAATTGAATTTTGCCTCACACACACCCACGCACACACACATATATATATACATATATAACTCTATGACTGTATTTGATGCTGAATGGTTTCTTGTTTTAGTTAACTTAACCCATTCAACCCAGTGTAAACATTTGTGTGCATTACGCACCTGTAGTTGATTTCTTTTCTGTACTGCACACTGCGAAGCTCAGCGACCAGTGATATTAACTTTGGTCAAATGATTCGCAGACCATCTTACTACTTTAGATCATAATTAGTCAATATAACTTTATCCGAACATATATCATGCAGCTCATTGACTGTGACAGCAACACAAGTGATGTGTCGACTTAAAAACAGCACGCGTCATAAAATGCTGCGTTTACAACATTTGAAACCGTAAATTAAAGTGGGTCTGAAAACTCTACTTAAATTCCTCTGTATTTTTCCAGAAATTTTGAGTGGTTAAATTAACCATTATTATCAGATCTTGAGTAATTTTTTTATTTTTGCTTATTAATTAGTTGTTGGTTCAACTTATCAACGAAAAACATTTTTTTTCCTCCTTCCTTTTATCTCAACATAATCACAAATATATTTTTCTCATACTTATTTGTTTAGTATGTTTAAGTATAATTTGTTTAATTACATGGCATGTAGTGTTAATTTATACATTTTTAACATACAGCCTAAGTATGTTTACTTTGTATGTAATTAAAAAAATTGGTTTTATAGTTTGTATGTTTTATAAATTAAACTCAGATTGGCTCTCCTGTTCCTTTCCTTTGGCTACGCGCGCGGACTCCTGCACTAGGCAACATGGGCGTCGTGATACTTCAGGGGATGGACCACCTCGATTCTCCCCACCACTAAGGCAGACACGCGTTCGCTACCCCGTCGCCCGGCGTCGGGGGAATGATTGGCAGCCAACCTGGCTGGCGTCACAGAAACTCCACCCCCCCCCCTGCAGGAGGAGTCGATGACTTGGGAGGATGCGCAAGAACATGCTTGGCGCAATGCGGCATTGCAAGAAGTTTTTCGGCTGTGGCCGACGACATTATAAATACCGCCACAGCTGGAGGGTCGTCAGTCTTTTGGCTGAAGTTCAGTGTGTAAACTCGGTCTGGTGGGATATCTGCGAAGATGACGGACGACGCCGGGAGAATGCAAGGCAATGGGGGAAGAGGTGTTTGTGGTGTGAACGGACGAGAGGGCGTGAAACCCGGCGAGTAAAGGCTACTGTGCATGAGGGCGCTCGGAGAACTTTGCGGGCTGGCAGGAACTGGAATTAACTGAGACGGGACTGTATGAACATGTATACTTATATTGGAACCGTAGAATATGGTCATATAATTTGGGCCTATTTAGTAGTTCAATAGGTTTTGATACACCGTTCATTAAGAATGAATGAAATTACTTAATTAAATGTATTTATATGGCGTAACTGTAAATTGTATTTATTGAATAGCAAGTGATAGCAATTTATTGTAAGATATTGAGTTGAAAGAATTTTGTTTGTAATTATTGAAAATAAATTAGAAATACATTAATACCTATTTTATTTTCTTAAGACCGCCATCCATAAACGAACCAGACTAAGCCCACTGGCTTTTGAGTAATCGTAACAATGTTGTTTTAATTCTCATATTATTATTTATTGTTGTTAAGTGGAAGCAAAGCGATGTCACGTTCAATTCACCAACACGCAGCACAACGAGAACACTCCACGCCAATTCAGAGACATGTGTGTAACGACGATAGCGCACGTGATGGAATGAGGGTAGAACGTTGTAGCGTAATAAAAAATACAGTTAAGTTCTTTAAATAGAATAACACAAAGCGTGTTTTCCGTGCACACGTGCGGGTACACGCACGGCCTCATGGGAGCACGCTGTACGACTACTTACTCACCACGACGTCTCTACCGAGGACGAAACTTCAGAGAAGCCGGCATGCATACGAGTGGTGGGGAGAACCAGAGATCAAAAAGAAACCTCCAGCCTGTGGTCGTGCGGTGGAGAGCACCGGGTAACAGAAGAGGCATGCATACAGAACAGGACATTTCGTGGCCGTTTCTTCTTACGTTGGCGTACCCACTCGCTGATTGGCGAAAAGACCTTGCGTATGGTTGGCTACCGCGTGCTGCGAAAAATTCTCTATTGGCTGGGCTGCCGGCTAGCGTGTTAAGTAACCAGACCATGATTGGCGAACGGCGTTCCGACATGTTAGTGGCCAGTGAGGCCATTTTGGTGGCATGTGCGGCTAGAGCTCGCAGTATACGCGGCTGTTTCGCATTTGTATGTTCTACTACTCTGTAGACTGATGGTGGTGCTTGAGTCGTTCTACTACGGAGCCCAGTCGCTGCGTCTGGATCTGCGCAGGATGTCGCCTCGAGAGCTCTTAAAAACTACAAAATTCTTAGAGAATAAGATATATAACGCTGGGCGGGACTTAAGAATGTAATTCTTCAACGATGGTGGAGACGAAGCGAGAAGATAAGCATAGACGAAATGCAACTGTGGACGAAACGGGGGTACTTCGATAAAACCCGTCGCCCAACGGCAAACGTCCACCATATTTTCCACATGCTGAAATCATAGTTCTATCCTGTATAATATCGAACACGGTGCACTGTGACAGGTGGAGATCTCACCGCTAACACTACCGCGACCACTGAGTATTTGGAACTATTCCAGGCGTGCCTAATACCAGAAAGTCTGGAGTTCCATTAACATAACCATAACTTACCTGGTATACTTGTAATGAGAGTCAGATTCTTGTGATTTTACTTCTCTACGTCATACGTTGAAAAAAATAACGTTAATCAACATTATTGGTAACAATATTGTCACCTGTATACAAGCTCTTTATTTAAAAGTAAGCACAATAACCACTGTAACACCAAAATAATATTACTTCTAAGAGTTATGCAGTTTCATAACTTTTTGACAATGCTTTTTAGCAGAGTTCAATAAAATGTTATATTTAAATCATGCATACCATGAATCACTATTTTTTGATTATGTCGTTTTAGTATTTTAATATGTAGCTGTATGGGGATGTCGGTTCAGAGTAATCTGAATTCCAAAATAATATTAAACACGTTATATAGGTTGTTCGTGTTCGATTGAACAAGTTAGGAAACTTTCCTGGTATCTACTTTTGTGCATATTATTTTATCCTTCCATCATTTATAATATTGACGTTGCGATGACTCTATCCATTTGCCAATCAAATGTAAATGCTAAATTTTTGACATTATAAAATTGTTGCAATCATCGATTCGTGGTTACTTCCAACTTTTCTGAAGCGCTGCTACACATGTACTTTCTCGCTAGTCACGACATATATTTCCGCCTCATTTAAACAAAACATATATGAGTCTGAAGGGAAAAATCATAGAAGTACCAACGCACCGAATTTGTTTGATGGATAGACAATCAGAATTAAACTATAATACTATAAAATGTATTCCAATCATGCTACATGAGAAGCTAAATAAGTCAATATGAAATATTTACTTTGTAAAAAGCTTAAAAAATACTTTTTAATAACAATTTAAAAAATATGGCTATTTCATACTAGCCATCACCAACATACATATTTTCTATGAGTTGTTGAATCATACTAACAACGAAAAAAATATTATAATTTATAGCCAAAAGAAACACAATATCCATTAACAAAATAAGTATGTTAATATAAAGGGAAGTATAAAACGCATGAGATATATATATATATATATATATATATATATTATAAAACTCAACGTCTCTCTTTCTCTTAGTGCGATTATCATTCGAAAACCACGTATCCGATTTACGTGTTTTTTTTTATTCATAGCTATGTCCTCTCGCCAGGTTTAAGTACATATTTTGTTACGTAAATTAACATAAGGATTAAGCAGTGACGATAATAGTGAATCTAGTCGTAACAAAGTTTGCCACCAGCGCGCTCTCTTGTAATACGCTCTCTTAACCGTTAGAGATGGAACAATATCATCTAGTAAAGAATTGTGTAGAATGAAAAGACTCGAAAATGTTCCGCGGTATTATATATCCATATATAACAGAGAAATACAAATAAGCGTTCTAACTATTTTATTTATAAGCATTATTCAATTACGAAGTGTGTAACATTGCACCCATTTAAATATAAAAGCAAGTGCAGACATTGTCAGCAAAAAGTATAAAAAGCATGTGTCTACCAATACCAGTTAACATAGTAGATTCAATCGTAAACAATGACTACATCAGGGAAACTTCATATAATATATAAGAATTGCACACCACCGCAACGCTTATTAGTATTTTTCTGCTAAATATAGATATATGCTACCGCGGAGTTTTTTTTTTGTCTTTTTATTCTACACAATATTTACTACATGACATTCTTCCATCTCTAAGTGTTTAGACAGCGTATTACAAGAGAACGCGCTCGTGGCAAACTTTTTTCCGAATTGATTCACTATTTTCGTCACTGCTTATTCCTTATGTTACTTTGCGTAACAAAATATATACTAAAACCTAGCCAGAGAAAAAAGCTATGAATTAAAAAAACGCGTATATCGGATAAGTGGTTCTCTAGTGATAAGCGCACTAACAGACAGACAGACAGACAGAGAGACGTTGAGTTTTATAATATGCATAAAAGACAAACACTAAGTAAAATTCAAATTTATAAAAAAAAAAAAAAAAACCCAAACAATAATTCTGTAGTCTACGCGAGCGGAGCCACTGGCACAGTTAGTTATTTATATACATGACAACAAAACATGTCAACGTGCGGTAATTTTTCAGAGTTTTGATTTAGAAGTGTGAAGATTACGTGAGTAGGATATACTGAAATAATTCTTGTATTTAGTTCAGAAAACAGGCAGAAACAAATACATTTTCGGTTCACAATTTAAAGGCCGAACTTTTAATATATTATTATGATACAGAACTCCTTACCCTTCCTTGCTCAAAACTTTAATGGGGGCACGAAAGTGACTATGAGTAATAAAAAAAATAAGGTTATGGGGCAAGAAATTTTATTAGTATGTTGTCTTCAAATTTTCTTAATTAATTGCAAACCACCGGTTTATGAATTCAAAGGATGTATTACAAAAGTCGTCCTACTATATATATTTTTAGTGTTGATTATTTAATACCCGCTCTCTGTTTATATAATAGCACATTCATATTAATTAACAACCTTCGATCTTAGAGTCTTTCCTAACTTAGGCCAATTCTCTATCCAGGAAATTCACAAAGGCTGGCTGTAAACCTGTTTTTGTTTGTGCAAAGATCGTATTGCGGACAGTTCAGGTCACGGGTTCAATACGGAAGATAAATTCAGTTGTGCCGAGAAGTGATGCGTACGCTTACCTGTAAATAAATGTTGTGGAAATACCAACGGCATCATTTCAGCACGATGTCTGGAAAGTTTTCAAGTCTGAAGTTACGTTCCTGGTTCCAGTTATTGCTTTGGTTTTGATTTCCATATGTTAATTTCGTTTATATTCTTCAGAAATTCTGTTCTCTTATAACGCAGTGTACTTGTGACATAAATGCGCATGCTTGGTAATTGTTATTAATAGTAAATTTGTAAAAAATATTATTTGTTTCTAATAACCCATCAGATATTGTCAAAAATACATAAAACATATTTCGGTAATTCGCTTTTTGCTGTTACGCAATCATATTCGTTAATGAACTGATGAATTAGGAGCAAAGGGTAACTGTGCACTGCCGAAAAATTTCTGGTAAACTTCCAAAACTGTAATGGAAGATTTTAACCTACACACTGTATCGTTATAATACCACTCATCAAGAAGCAGATATAGGAATCTTTAGCATCGCTACTATACAAAGTTGATAACTTCCCTACGCATTTGACTGTTACCTGAACCAATTAAGGAGCGTTGCAATGAATGAATAAGGGAAAATATTACCATCCCTGCTTTCTCACTAAGCGTACACACTGGTATAGTAAATTTCCGAATAATTTCTTAGAGTTTATCAAATATTGTTTAGTGGAAGCAAAGAAATGTGTAGGTTTTAAAATCGTTAATAACAACTAAATAAATATACATAAACAAACTTATAAATTCTACTTCTTAAATATAAATCGCAGTGTTCGATATTTGCAATTCTATATGTAATTATTTTGCTATCGATAAGTAGTAGAAGATGAGTTGATAAAGTTAAGGACATTTTAAATTTGAAGTACAATGTTTTGACGTACAACTCTTCATTTGGAAGCGGCACACATGCTTGTCTTAACAAAGAACTCGGGTCCTTGCGGTCTGTTCCCGCCTAACGCCTTGGAGACATCTTCCAAAGAAGTCAAACTGGCATTACCAGCAGTTGAAATATTGGGCGTTACATAATTTCATACAAAAATGCCTAACTGTCGGTTCGGAAGCAATTGCGTTTAACAGACAGGTACATAATATTCGGTATGTTTTCTTCAGCCGTCTACCAGTCATTTAAACCTTTCTGAATACACTGAAAAGTCAACATATTTACACAGATTGCGTGGGGTTGGAACTAAGAACTTAGAGGTAAATCCAGAAGAAAAATGTCTACAAAGATTTAAGTTTTAGCATGCAAAATTCGCTTTATTATCTGACAGTGTGCTGACCTGCAAGGTGTTGCACACTAACTTGACTTCTGCCAATGACATACAATTAGTGTCGTACGCCCAAAAAAAAAGACTTTTAACTGAAGATAAAAATTCAGCAGTGGAGTGACAGATGTACTAAAACGCGATCACAATGCGATGACTCAGTACAAATACCAGCAACCAATGGAAGTACGAATTGTGCGCAGGTGTGTGTATAAAGTAGTGAGGTCATCTAACGTGAATCTACTGTAAATAATAAAGATAATTTTGCAAATCTTCACTTAGAGATCTACAAGAAGGAAATCCCAATTTGAATCAGAACGAGGGGAGTGTTTTACGTTCACCGTTTAATTTCTGCGTTCACGTTGAATAATGGAGATGCTTTGTGTGTGAGTATTGAAAGGTTGTTCCTTATAGAAGATCATAAGGTTGCATTTTAAGAAGGATTGTGGGGTATGCGCACCTATAGTTAGCTAGGAAGCATGCACACCAGGACAGAGCACAAGGGGCGCGTCAATGGCCGGGCCTGGGGTCCTCAAGCCAGTCCACAACTACCATTGTGCTAATTCGGGAGCGAGCAGGGCAGCTCGACGTGCCGATAATCCGTGACAGACGAGTGGTCTCCCCCACCATTGTGAGAGGCGGCTCCGCTTTGTGGCCGGCCACAACAAGAGCCCATGACAATGACGTGCACTTACCGCAGATCGCTGGGCGGGCGCCGACCAGCAGCAGGACCAATCCCAGGACTCGGCGCAATCGCCGCACCGGTGACGTCATCCTGGCAACCAGTCCAAGGTCGCTACGCGCATTTTCGAGAAACCTGGCGGGCAAGCGCCTTGGCACCCGCACCTCCGCGAGGACGCGCGCACTTGTTCCTGCTTCTCCCTCGCCGGCTGGGTAAACTCACTCACGAGCACCAACTGAAGGGAGGGGATAAATTTGTTCTCTTCTGACTGCCGTCCAAAAACTCAATGTACCGTGCTCACTCTCTTCACATATATCTCGTGGAGCGGGAAGCGGTGAAAAGAAAACGAGGTGATGGCCACGGGGCGAAGCAGTTCCCTGGATAATTCCGTTACTCCACTCGTGCGGAAGATGGCGCGCATATTTCAAGATGCCACTTTACGCCACGTGAAAGTGTTTCGAGGCGGACGCACGTGAAACATTGCACCTTACAACCCGTCATCGCGATCCAGGGCGCATCAGTCTTCGGACCCCTACGTCTGCGCACTTCAGAAACGTCTGTGATGTTCAAGGGAGAGGAATTTTTCTCGTTAAAGAACTCCAGTATTCCTGATTTCCCACTTCGTGCTCCAGCTTTGGAAGGTTTCAGAAGATAATCCTCTAATTAAAACTATGGAAAATCCACTCAACTGTTCTCGAACTTGCCGCGTGCTTAATATAAAACACCAAGGCTTGTAAACGCAGAGGAACAGGTTTATTCAAAAATAGCCCTTAGAACCACACCCCGAAGATTTATCTGTCAGTCCTTTATCAGCTCTCACACACTCCTGACTAGTAACTTAAAAGTTTGAAACAAACACCACTGTTTAATCTGAATTATACAATGCATGCTGTCAAGATGATGGTATTCTGCACTTTCGTAACACACGTTTTTTAGTCAGTTAGACGTCGCCACTTGTGCCGGCAAATAAAATCCCCTCGTCGTTGGAAACACACTTAAAAGGTTAATAATTTACGTCGCACTCTGTCGGTCATCACGTAGTCGACGTGTCTCCTGCGCGCTGGTCGACCCGCAATGCTGTTCGTCGTCGTCGTCTGACTCCTGTCGTCTACCGGCGATACTGCATGTTCGACGGCAAAGCCACGTGAGCGGACGTCACCCCTCGTGGCTCAGATACCAGCGCCGAAGACAGCGCGCCTTGACCAGCCGCCTCGCGGGTCCATCGCGGCCCAACTAAACTGTCGCGGGGGGCCGCTCTCCCGTCCCAGCNTCACTATTTATGAACTACGCACTCGGCAGGGCCGCCCGCGGGGCTAGCCCTAAAGCGAGCGTTTTTAGTCGGCGCCGCATGCCTTCCCGCGCCCACATAACACTTCCACAGTTTACACAGCTCGCCGGATGTAATCCGCGCACAGCGAGAGGAATCGCCATCCTCGCAGACGTGTTATTGAACTCTCGTGTGGTTTCAGCACAGTTCTACGTAGGGGAATTGGAATTGGAATTGCTACTATGTGCTACACGCACACACACACACACATTATTAATTTATACACACGTGCGATTATAGGTGCATTCATAATATGACCTAACAAACAGGAATTGTTAATAAATACAGCTGTATGCTTAAACCAGCAGGAAGAAATAATTGCACATGCCTTTAGTGATAACCGGAGTTCATTTCCATAAAATTTCGTATCTTTATATCGAAAAATATTACTGATAAAATTTATTTTGAATAGTAAATTCCAATATTTTTGGCATTAGACATTCAAAATTATGTTTCTTGTATGTATAATAAATGTCGGTGTGATACTATTAACACGTGCATTTTTTCCAGGCCAGCGTTTCTGGTGTAAAAACCTTTCTCATCAAAATTCGGAGGAAGATATTCCTGTCGCAAGCAAACAGTTTGTTTAGGGCTACATGAAGATAATGGCATAAAAGTCAATTTTACACAGAAATAAATGTCATGATTAGTCAACGAAAGTTTTAATCATGACGAAATGAGCATGCCGATGCGTATTGTGGTATGTACGCCAGTTGCTACCAGAGAACGTCAGTCTAGTAAGAGAGGAATTTCCTGGTTTCTAAACACCACACATTTTTAATTCCTAGTCAGCAAAAAGCAGAGTGTATGCTGTTCAAAAAACGACAATACATGCATTTATATTTGTACACCTATCATCAAATTAAATTTGTTTACGCTTAACCACAAGGCATTTAATTGAAAACGGAGCACAACAAAATCAGGAATAGGTAAATAACTAAGGATTATTATAAGACATTCAAAATTTTTCTCACACATTAAGTGATTTTTATGTTTTTCGCTGACCTAATTAAAATAAAACTTGAGCTCTGTAAACCTGACATGACTTCCCTTTAATTACAAGTAAAAGTTCAACATGAGTTAAGAAAATTATTGTTAATAAATACGTGAATATTTTCTAAATAATTAAGACTACTGTTTTTTAACTAATTAACCAAAAGTTGTACACATCTACTAAGTGGGTTATGTTTAGAAAGTTTATGAAACAAGTTGGAAAATACTTCGTGTCCATGTGATAATTTTCACGTGGCAATAACATAAAATATAGAGTTAAAATGACCAGTACATAGTTCTTATTTATACTCCGAAATGTGTTTATGAAACTTTCACTCGCGTTCTATAGTTACAATACATTTACATTTTACCGTGTAGTGAAAAAAAATTTGCCGGGATAATCGACACAAAAATAAGCTGCAGATACTAAGGACCAACGATTGCCTGTGGCATCCCACAATTTCCTCCCCATTTAACATGCAGCCTCTAAACCTCATTGTTATAATTCGTTCTTTAAAAACATCCAATATTGACGAATATGACATGGCCATTTAAAACACACGATGTACAAGAACAGTTTGCGTTCACCAACACAAAATTAGCTTACATCCGTCAAATTTCGGAAGCTGGTGTATATCGATCAATGCACCACCTTGTGCGACCAATCTTCAAGTTTTAATTTCAAACTTTTCTTTATTATTTTGTATATTAAGTCAGTTACTTAGGCGTCTTACCGGACACATTGCGCTACTTCTCAGGGTGTTTCTTCTTCAGTGGTACCAACATCTACAATGACTCAAGTTATGAGCACCGAGTAAGTTTATAAAGGATTTGGGTTCCACTGTAACCGCAGAGATTGGTACATGTTTTCTCCCTTGTTGGCTATACTTGCGTGAGGTAAACACTAAATTTCCACTTTTGGTTAGACGTGCATCTTTGCATCCTTAGGACGTATTAAATTCATTCATGTCCAGTTGNTATACTTGCGTGAGGTAAACACTAAATTTCCACTTTTGGTTAGACGTGCATCTTTGCATCCTTAGGACGTATTAAATTCATTCATGTCCAGTTGGTACTTACTCACTTTTTATCGGGATCTGGTTTCGTGCACTTTTTCCGTTTAGCCACATCAACAGTATGCAGCAGAGTGGTTTTCTACCATGGCTTCCCGTCCTCGTCAAGAGGCAATGACTTTTGTAGTGCTTTGATCTAGTCACCTCCCGTATCCAAGATTTTTGATGATATTCTGGCTGAATTAAATTGTAAATGATAAATTTTTATTGAATAGCACGCTTTTTTCCCCTGTTGGCTAACTACGTGTGGAAGGTATGAATGAAACATGCGCTGAGCATTTTAGATAAGCAAAAAATAGACAATGGAAAACAGGTATTGGGACTTAAAGGTTTGTATGAAACAGTATAGTTAATTTCATTTAAAACTTATTTGGAAGACTTTCTATGAACAAATATTAAGTATTTACAGTGACTTTATGAAAGAATAAGATTAATTCATGATGCATAAAATTAAAAATTAAGGCATAACTATGCTCTGGCCCATAGTAAGTCATCAAGCCAAGCACGCCACACAAGTTGGCTACTTCAACTACGGAGGTCGCCAAAATCGAGTATGTATAGGAGCTTTAACGAAGGAAACGGTGCTTCGCATCCTGCGTGCATACCGCTACAAACATATGTTTGATAGAATAAACACGGTTGTTCAAAGAAGTTTTATAATTAATGCTTTTTATTTTAAGAGACTGCAAATTAATTATATATCACAACGCTGTACTTGCGGAGGAATAAGTTTTCGTAATAGCTTGTCAAGAATTATTGAAAATCAAAGAGAAGAGAGCAGGTCGAGTGCAATCGTTAACTACAAAATGATTTTATCCATGCCACAATGAATACATACTTTATTAAATGCAACACAGGAAATGAGATGATTCCAGCCAAAGTCACTTACATTTTTCACATATTGGTAAGGTTTACAAAAAATGTTGAAATAGTGCGTAAAGTTAGCGCAACACAAGTCTCCAGGCATTAATTGCACTATCATGTTTAGCAGTGTTGTAAAATTTGATCGGCAGCCACGTTAAAATCTTCAATGCCATGAGAGCGTTAGACGGGCTATAAGAGCGTTGGGCGCACACAAGGAAACTTAATTTTGTGAACGTGTATGTAACTTTAAAGTCTGCAACGATATAATTTGTTTTGATGTTGTTTTGAAGTTGAAAAGAGATTACAGTGAAATGTGACCGCTATAAATACATACGCACACAGAAAAACTGTCTCAAACACATACACACACACACACACATATATAATATATATGGGTTATACTGTTACATGCACGTAGTATGGTGCGATATCATTAAACACCCATGAATATATGTATATATATGTATATAGCAAAGCATTCCGCATTTACAATCTAACATATAGGCCTACAAATAGTAACACACAACGGCATCTGAAAATGCCGTCAAATTTAACTTGAGATTATTTATAGAATACGGAGAATATAATTGTGTTTCACGTAGAATTCCGCTCAAGGGAAACATTCCGGTAAGGTGGTTTCAAACAAAGAACATGCAATAAAATGTAGTGTTTTCCTTTTTTTAAAACATCTAAGATAGTTTGCAGCATTGAAACTCTGCTGTAAGAACATGCTTGCAGCACGAAGAACTGGTGTAGTTCATGTATGGGTATATATATGGACGCGCACTCTTTGGAGTTAAAAACGTAATGAAACCTGAAACTCATATTGGCTGAACCGGATAGGAAATGGAGAAACACTAAATTGTTAACTAAAAGTTTTTCACAAAAAAATTTCAATTAAAATAATAAGTTATTGCCACACAATACATAACTGACCTTCTTTCTCCGACACCTTTGTTTCCAAGAAATGTAATCGAGGTTCATGGTGGCTCAAAGATTATAAAACCCAACTCTTAGAGCCACGGGACATTTCAATAAAATGCAGGAACACAGATATTTCGGTTATAGTAAGTCAAAATTCCTCTTTTTATTTCAGCCAAGTTTTAAATATTTCACCTAGGACACAAATATATAAAAAATATTTTCTATCGAAAATAAATAATTGAAAATCGATGTAGTTCAACTCTTAAGTTTAAAGTTCTATAGCATTAGTTTATCAGTACGCGAGTTGGTGAAGACCAAGAAAATATATTTTCTGGGAGGGAATGTCAGACAGATAGAAAAGTAATTTCATGAAGTTTTTTTTCAAAATCATGAAAATGTCCAATCAGTGTCACTGTACTACGTAGGGGGAAGTTCCGTAACGCCGGATGGCACCTAGTAGCGGATACTCGTACTATCTCGGCCAGTCGCAACGCGTTCGTTTCAAAAACGTATAAAATGGTTGCGGGGGAGCGTAGCGATACACGGTCGCGGGACGCAGTTTGCCAGTGACGCGTGAGGCCAAGGTGGGAGCGGTCGATTGCTGCTTTTGGCGGGAATACACTGCGTCACGTAAGATCTAAGTGAGTGTTACTGCTTTGTTTTTGTGTTTAAATGTTTATGTTAATTATTGTTACACGTAGTGTTTCATAAATATTCGAAGTTTGTGAAAGATTTTGTTGATTTCCAGACACGTTTTGGTAAAACCACGTAATTTTGGGGATTCTTTCACCCCTGCTACCGGGCTCAAAGCCGTCCCTTAACGCCGTACAGTAAACAAGTTTTTTGTCGCAAATATATATATATATATATTTATATAATAATTGTTGAACGTTGTTTTAGAGGATAGAAGAACGGAGAGAAATTAAAATGGAAGAGACGAAAAAGAAAGGAAAATAGGACCAACAAAGTTTACAAACTGCGATAGACAAGGTTTTGCCAAATAAATGAGTTTGAGAGAAACTTCGTTGCACAACAACGTTCCAAAATGCACTGCACATGATAAAACATCGTTAGTGAACTGTGGACAAGAAGTAACGATGAAAACAAAGATCGGTAAATTCACTAACACCTTCTCACTCGAGTACGAAGAAGTTTTAGTGGAACACGTAAAAGATTTGTCCAATAGATGTCTGCCGCTGATGAGAAAGGAGTTTCTGAAGTTAGCTTTTGACTTGGCAGAAGCTTTCAAGATTACTCATCGATTTAATAAAGAGAAAGGTGCTGCTGGTAAGCATTTTACTAAGATTTCATGCAGAGACAACCTGACATATCGCTGAGAGCACCAACAATCAACAGTCCCAAGCCATCGACTAGCTTTGATCCAGATGTTGTCCAGATTGTCCATAGTTTGTCGCCATTGCCAGATGCTGCCAAAAAACGATCAGTTGCTCGGAAGGGAAAATGTGATAAAAAGTTAAATTGTAACTATATCACCATACAAAATTGCTGTTGAAGAAAAAGAGAATGAAAAGAACGTTAAGGACAAGAAGAAAGAAATCGGAAATAAGTTTAGAACAGCTCTACAAGAGAAGGGGAAACAAACGCTCTACAAGAGAAGGGGAAACAAACCAAAGGTTTAAAGGCCAAAGGAAAAAGTGGAGGTAATGAAAAGAACAAGGAACCGTTAACTCAAATATCTGACATAGGAACTACTTGCGTAGTATGCTTATAGGAGCACGACGAAGACTGGATACAGTGCTTCAGATGCCGTGGGTGGGCTCATGAAGCATGTGCAGACATCCCAGAATGTTCAGATGCCTACAAATGCAATCAATGCACGATGTTTTAAAGGTGTCTGGCGCTGGGGGCTCTAAGTTAAGTCCGTCCGGTACTAGGTGCCATTTGCAGTGATTGCAACTTATTTTACCAAAGTTTTATGCAAGTTTTTTAAGTTTGTTTATGCAGCAGTTGCATTTTTGTTAATTCATTTTGATTTCAAACTTTGTTGACGTAGTAAATTCATAAATAAAGGTAATGTCGCGAAGCAGGTTTTTTTTAATTGTCTGAAAACCTTAGGCGTCCGCCACTAGGGGACTTCCCCATACTTACACAGCTGGTTTGTAATAAGTTTAATTTTTTTTATATGAAGTGATGTAATTAGATATGTTATAAGTGTCTTCACTTTCTACAGTATCAAGTGCTCTGTTTAGAAACCCAAAATAACGCGTTGTTCTCAATTATGCTATATTATACTCAATTTGTTAAAATTTCTAAGCATAATTTATTTTCAAGTAAATAATGAATTCTTTTTTTTTCTTTTACTGTATATCAAATTTGGAGTAACTGAGTGCTTATCACTTATAAATTGCCAGATTTTAGATATTGCTTGTAGCAGAGCAGAATTTTATTGGTGAATGTATGTATGTATTAAGGTTGCAGAAATTTAATACAGTCAGCTTTCTATTTGTAAACAGATATTTTATAATTTTATTGTTTCCGGTTAAAATCTTACAATTATGACAAAGCTTACATACCAAATTTTACAAGCTACACAACACAAAAGTGCCAAAGTAATAAAATTTAAGTTTTTTTTTTTCATGCAAATTGTTTTCTTAGGAGGAGAATGAAAGAGCTATTGGTTTACAGAGTTAACACTTAAAGATCTAATTTTATTCATGGTCTCAGGTGTTGAAAACAAAATATTATATAATGCGTGCTGTTCTTAAGTCGAGACAACACTTATTTATTTGTCACAGATAACGAGCTCTAGGCTATATGTTCGGCTACACTCACATAGCCTATTCACAGTAAAGTGAGAACTATTTAAGGCCCTGCTACATTTTTCTATTCAATTTATGTCTATCTTTCCACCACTTTTCAATATTAACATTGCAATATGACTAATAAACCCAGTTTGTACATTTCATCACTCTCAAAAATTAACGTCTGAGGCTGTAATAAAATATATTAATTAGGAGTAAATGCCTTTTGAGAGGGCATTGCAAAGTGCTCACTTTACCGTGAATAGGCTGTATGAACCAATTATGACCTAAATTAGTAAGCCTGCTTGCGAATCATTAACGCGCAGGTAAGATATTTGGTCTTTGAACTTCTCAATGTGCGGTAGAGACTATCAATTACCTTTACGCGAGTAATGTACACAATTTTGAACACTGGGTCTGAATTGGTTAAACACAATTTGATCTCGCGTTTGTTTCATGTCGGTCAGATATATATTGTAAATCTGAAGGAATAATTTTATTTGTATATTTATTTATACTAAGCGTATGAAGCATTTTAATTTCATAAAACATAAGACGCCTTTCTTAGAAAATATTTGCAGGTTTGGGCGAAAAGACTTCCTTCAGATTTAAAAATGTAATATAAAAAAAACAACTTTTTGATGTCAACTTTTACTAAGATGATCGTTGCAAAGTGTTATAAATTCACAAATTTTAATTTTTGTTTTTTACTACCAACTTAATACATTTGTTTGAATTGCTCCAGTTATTGTCTATGAATAGCGCACCAGTACCACGAAAAAATTCATTATATCGCCATTCTAAAAAAAAGTTTTTAATAAGAATTTATTAATATAAATTGCTTTACATTTCTTCTTAACAACAAACTTTTTGGGAATCTTTAAAGTTTTTCCTTAGATATAATTGAATATTTTAAGAATTACATAATAATCAACTTGTTAAATAGAAAATCGATACAGGCGTTTGGGACAAGGAGTACACATGATTTAATTGCAGCTTAAAAAATTTTATTATGTGGGTTTTATTGTTTTTGAAGTAAGTATGTATTGTCACTAATAAACCGCTAAGATGTCGAATAAAAAAAAAAAAGTTCAGTGTTGTTTAAACATAGAAAGTCGGGGTGGTTCACTAATTCAATAAGCTATGTAAATTTCTCGGTTTGGTAAAAATCGGAGTATGTATTAAAAAAAACTATTATGGGACACACACATACACACAGGATTGTAAAATTTTGATATTTTTTTTCGAAAGAAACGTATTTAGAAAAAAAATAAAAAGGAAATAGAAAATGGATTGTAAAAGAAGCTATCAGTTTTCGTTACTTCGCGGAAAAAAAAAATTTAACAGAAGTTACTGATGTACTTAATGACCTTACTTTCCTCAAAATACGCGCAATAAGTTTTTAATAGTTACATGAAAAACTGTTTTAATAGGTATGACTTGTCGTTTCGTTGAAAGCAATATCATTAGAAATGGAACCAGAAACACGTGCAACAGTAGTGAGGCTATTACAAATACACACGTTCCTGACGTGGGACTCGAACCCAGGAAACCTCTAACCATAAGCAAGTGTGTAATCACCTGCATTACGGACGTCGGATACAATCATCAACATCTAATTATCTCAATTTAATGTTTCGAATCATAGGAATTACAAAACTATTATATTTACAAGGACATCATTTTGAAAATAAGACTGAGCCACTTAAAACATGCAAGTTTACATGGCCTACCATAGCGCTATTTGTGTGAAGAATATGGTGAAAATTGGTTATTTGGTCCTTGAGATATGGACTAAAACCTCCATATTTTTCATGTGACTATCTTGAAAAATTGAGGCCAAAAATTGTTGTTTACTGCTAGTATACAAAGTAAATATGAAAATATATTATATAATTTCGTAGATATAGCACAGGCAGGTGGAATTATATTATAGCTGCAATTCTGAAAATAAGTACCTGTCAGAGTTAAAAATTGTAAATAGATTTATGGCCTACCCCAGTAATAATTATTTGCCAAATTTTGGTCAGAATGTGTTGATTGTTTCGCAAGGTAAGACATCAAAACTAAATTTTTTTTTATCGAGCTAACTTACTAACTGGCAGATAAATGGCTGTAACTGATGCTGCCGCCATACAAATATAAGTTGTTATTAGTTTAGATAATAAAAATACTTATTTTAAATATTTATAATGCCACCATTTTGAAAATGATTACCTCCTGATCTACTTAAAAAATATATATCAGTTTATACCACCTGCTGCAGTGCAAATTGTTTGCCAAATTTGGTAGGAATCGGTCAATTGTTTCACAAGATATGACATAAAACATTTATTTATTAATGTGGCGATATCATACAAAATGGCAAACAAAATTGAACATGTGTTAGCATATATGATGCTTGTAATATATAATTTCAGCAAACAAATGTTGATCGAAATTGGTTAAATGGTACAGTAGATATACTAAATAAACCTAAAATATTTGTAAGGCTGCCGTTTTGAAAATAATTTNGATAATAAAAATACTTATTTTAAATATTTATAATGCCACCATTTTGAAAATGATTACCTCCTGATCTACTTAAAATATATATATCAGTTTATACCACCTGCTGCAGTGCAAATTGTTTGCCAAATTTGGTAGGAATCGGTCAATTGTTTCACAAGATATGACATAAAACATTTATTTATTAATGTGGCGATATCATACAAAATGGCAAACAAAATTGAACATGTGTTAGCATATATGATGCTTGTAATATATAATTTCAGCAAACAAATTGGTTAAATGGTACAGTAGATATACTAAATAAACCTAAAATATTTGTAAGGCTGCCGTTTTGAAAATAATTTACCCTAATCAAATTCAAGAATTTACATTTACCTTGCCTGTTGCAGTATTACTCAAATATCTTATTGAGTGAGAATTGCTGTAATAGTTTTCCGAGATATAATGTAAAGGTTTTATTTTGTATTTTGTTGCTATCTTCCAAAATGATGGACAAACCATAATATATATTTTCAATGTTGTGGTTATACTATGCTCCACCAGCATACAAGATTAGGTTTAATTTGGTTGAATGGCTCCGTGATATGACATATCACCCTAAATATTTAAAAGGCCGGCATTTTTTAAGTAAGTCCTCGGTGTGCTCAAAAAACTTTAAAAGTGAGGTGTCGTCACTCAGTACAATATATATGTACCGAGTTTGGTGAAATTCTGTTCACGAGTTCAAAAATTTAAAAAGGGGGACACACACGCACACACACACACCTTCATACACGCCCATATACAAACAGACACACAGACAGGAAAGTGATCTCATAAATCTTTCTTTCCTTCTGAAAGTAGGTTAAAAACGATTCAAGAATTACTACGTTATGGTTGTATCGTAATAGTTTATATTAATTGTTTTTTTCAAAGATCTGCCTAACAATTGCTTTAAATCATGATAATT
Organism: Clitarchus hookeri; assembly: GCA_002778355.1. Classification (NCBI taxonomy): domain Eukaryota; kingdom Metazoa; phylum Arthropoda; class Insecta; order Phasmatodea; family Phasmatidae; genus Clitarchus; species Clitarchus hookeri. The sequence goes on from NQII01002559.1 coordinate 328,614, forward strand.
TATTATTCAGTGCATCGAACAGAGTTATTACGTATAATATATGAACTTCGTCAGATATAAATACTTAGTATGGCAGCAAGTTATTAAGTATTTATTGAACGTTGCAGAGTAGAATTTATGTTATAATCCAGATTTCACTATTGACAAAATTACCTAATTCCCATCCAGTTACGGTCCAAACTGAAAGCTTTTACAGTACTTGAAACCGTTAGAAGTTAAGTCGATCCTTGGATGAGTTAGAAAGGAAATTTGTTTGTAAATGCAGAAATAATGTAATTATTACGTCTTTTGTAGTATAATATTTATGTTATTCAACATTTTTCTTTATTGCTAGTTAAATCAAACGTATGACTTTCAAATTGAAATAACTTTCGTTAAAAAATTAATCTGAAATGAGAACGTATCGCAAATATAAATTGTATTTACCAGATGTAAACAGCATCTGGAAATAATAAACCACATTTTTAGATTTTAAAAACTCGGAATTTATAGGGAGGATAAAAACATGAAAATATGACAAAGGTTACAAACGCCGAATGCGAGAAATAGTTGATTCCTGGAGACAAATAGAGAGTGATATGGGTAAAAGTAAAGGGAAATGTGTTGAAAAGATTAATGGACATGACTCGAGCAGGAGTTCTGAAAGTAATAAATTATATTTCTCTCTCTGCTATTGCATTTAAAAATTGTAAGAGCATTACAGTGGGGTTTTCGTTACTAGACGACGCAATACGATATAACTATTTTTTCACGTATCACTCATGGAACTTGCGTATCAAACACCTCAGATCCTTTGTTCAAAAATTTGTTGGATATTCATTTACTTTCGAAGTTAAACATTTTAATGGCTTCATTCAATGGGATTTCCATTGATACATCAGGCAAGCATAAAAAATTAAACTACAATAACGAATATAAGAGTGAAAAAAAAACGGTTCTAGTGAGACTCGAACCAACGTTGTCCTGGCAGGTACACACTGTACTCTGATATGTATACAACTGGTACCGCGGGAGTCAATAGTATGTAGTGTGTGTAAACTGAACTCAAATGTTGGTGAAAGCAGAAGAATGCTGGGATTCCTAAATGCCGCAAATCTAGGAGATGCTCCACCGGTACCCAGCTACAAATATCAAGTTTCAGTAAATACATAATTCTTTTTCTGAACGTCCGCAGAGTGAGTGAGTGAACAGACTTGGGTGGCTCTGAACATTGAGATCTTTAGAGCCAATGAGGGTGAAGTGAGGTATGTAGCAGCGTCAGAATGAAAGTGTTGGGGAAACGGGAGATCCCCGAGAAAACTCGCCATCCAGTGGCATCGACCGACACGATTCCCACGTACAATAATCCTGGAGCGACCATTCCTGGAATAAAACCCGGTTCGCCAAGGTGGAAGGCGAGTAACCTAACCACTACACCACCGCCGTCCCGCAGAGCTGGAACATGCAATAAGTTTGTTGTGCTTCGAGGTTAGAACCGCCGTAAAGAAATGATGAGATCTCTCTAACATCACGCTTCTGCCGACAAGCCACAGGGCTTCGAGATGCGGGTTGATTGTGATGTTTACGGAGAATTTGGTGGCCAATGGGTCAGTGCACCGTAGAAGTTTAGTGTACTGTCATACGGGTAGCTATCGTTATAAATTGTCACTNTGGTGGCCAATGGGTCAGTGCACCGTAGAAGTTTAGTGTACTGTCATACGGGTAGCTATCGTTATAAATTGTCACTGAGGATAAGGCGTGGCGGCAATTCTCCAGTCAAAGAGAGATAAACCACCCACGTTTCTTGGAACGCTTAGTTGCGTATTCCCTACAAAACAAAGCACGGGATATTTATCCTCAAAGAGATAGCTTTGAATGTTACAAGAAAATGTAAGTTCGTAATGACAAGTTGATCCCGATCAAATCAGTGTTAAAATAATTTTTATACCTATTAATACATTATTATTAAATATAGATTTTTCTTTCGATTTTAAAGAATTTGTTACTCATATTCGAGTGCGGGCGAAAAATAGACGCGTTACCAGTAATGGAACCTGTGTGTTGGTGTGATGTAACGTGAGGTAATTATATATAACTGTAGAAAATAATGGAATCAAATCCAGTGAAATTACTGAAAGTTTTCGTTAAATTAATCNTTAAGTCGATCCTTGGATGAGTTAGAAAGGAAATTTGTTTGTAAATGCAGAAATAATGTAATTATTACGTCTTTTATAGTATAATATTTATGTTATTCAACATTTTTCTTTATTGCTAGTTAAATCAAACGTATGACTTTCAAATTGAAATAACTTTCGTTAAAAAATTAATCTGAAATGAGAACGTATCGCAAATATAAATTGTATTTACCAGATGTAAACAGCATCTGGAAATAATAAATCACATTTTTAGATTTTAAAAACTCGCGATTTATAGGGAGGATAAAAACATGAAAATATGACAAATGTTACAAACGCCGAATGCGAGAAATAGTTGATTCCTGGAGACAAATAGAGAGTGGTATGGGTAAAAGTAAAGGGAAATGTGTTGAAAAGATTAATGGACATGACTCGAGCAGGAGTTCTGAAAGTAATAAATTATATTTCTCTCCCCGCTATTGCATTTAAAAATTATAAGAGCATTACATTGGGGTTTTCGTTACTAGACGACGCAATGCGATATAACTATTTTTTCACGTATCACTCATGGACCTTGCGTATCAAACACCTCACATCCTTCGTTCAAAAATTGGTTGGATATTCATTTACTTTCGAAGTTAAACATTTTAAAGGCTTCATTCAATGGGATTCCCATTGATACATCACGAGGCATAAAAAATTAACCTACAATAACTAATATAAGAGTGAAAAAAAAAAACTGTTCTAGTGAGACTCGAACCAACGTTGTCCTGGCAGTTATACACTATACTCTGATATGTATAGAACTGGTACCGCGGGAGTCAATAGTATGAAGTGTGTGTGAACTGAACTCAAGTGTTGGTGAAAGCAGAAGAATGCTGGGATTCCTAAATGCCGTAAATCTAGGAGATGCTCCACCGGTACCCAGCTACAAATATCAAGTTTCAGTAAATATATAATTATTTTTCTGAACGTCCGCAGAGTGAGTGAGCGAAGACACTTGGACGGCTCTTAACATCGAGATCTTTAGAGCCAATGAGGGTGAAGTGAGGTATGTAGCAGCGTCGGAATGAAATGTTGGGGAAACGGGAGATCCCCGAGAAAACTCGCCATCCAGTGGCATCGTCCGACACGATTCCCACGTACGATAATCCTGGAGCGACCATTCCTGGAATAAAACCCGGTTTGCCAAGGTGGAAGGCGAGTAACCTAACCACTACACCACCGCGGTCCTGCAGAGCTGGAACATGCAATAAGTTTGTTGTGCTTCGAGGTAAGAACCGCCGTAAAGAAATGATGAGATCTCTCTAACATCACGCCTCTGCCGACAAGCCACAGGGCTTCGAGATGCGGGTTGATTGTGATGTTTACGGAGAACATGGTGGCCAATGGGTCAGTGCACCGTAGAAGTTTAGTGTACTGTCATACGGGTAGCTATCGTTATAAATTGTCACTGAGGATAAGGCGTGGCGGCAATTCTCCAGTCAAAGAGAGATAAACCACCCACGTTTCTTGGAACGCTTAGTTGCGTATTCCCTACAAAACAAAGCACGGGATATTTATCCTCAAAGAGATAGCTTTGAATGTTACAAGAAAATGTAAGTTCGTAATGACAAGTTGATCCCGATCAAATCAGTGTTAAAATAATTTTTATACCTATTAATACATTATTATTAAATATAGATTTTTCTTTCGATTTTAAAGAATTTGTTACTCATATTCGAGTGCGGGCGAAAAATAGACGCGTTACCAGTAATGGAACCTGTGTGTTGGTGTGATGTAACGTGAGGTAATTATATATAACTGTAGAAAATAATGGAATCAAATCCAGTGAAATTACTGAAAGTTTTCGTTAAATTAATCACGAGCCCACATCATCCTCTGTATTAAAATTTTTATTTACTTCCTACTGATTCAAATTTAGAATGCTTTATTGATAAATGCGACAAATGAAGCTTAGCTAATGGGTTTACTCATCAATACAGACATAATATATGAACTATTTGCTATTCACGGTAAAATAAGCACCTTTGAAATTCCTACTTAAAATTTACTTGTATGCACGTTGTGTCATATTCCGCGTTAAGAAAAATTAACATAATCGGGGTCCTCAGTACTTCATTCATGCGTCGGTCAAGTAGAACAGTGAAATAATAAAAAATTAAAATATTTTATAAATCTGCTTATATTTACACTTAGATGTTTTAAACAAACAGAAAGCGAAATGAATAATTTAAATTATCACAGGTGGTTACCTTACACTTTTGATTCGACGTTAAGACAAGGAACTACTTTCCCTCCATCGTTACCAACTTTTCTGGGCGCATGTCACTCTGCATGTAGGAGCAGTGAATTTTTTGTAATGTTGATTCAAAAATGCTCACTTTATCGTGAACAGCATTTACTAAGGCATATTTATGCAACAATTAACTTAATGGAATATGCAATGTATTAATTCATTCTCACCTTTTAATGACAACTAAGGAACACCAATTAACAACCAGGTACAAAAATTTGTACAGAACTGTGAAATGCCATGCTTATATGATGACACTTTTTCAGTAATGACCCTGACTCTTCTGTTATGACGCCTTAATCATTAATTTCTGTATACGGTATTATACAGCTTCTTAAGACACATTCTATGAAACAGGCAATTATTAGTTTTCCTAAAGTCACCAGTATTTCGTCTGTATTTTAACTGGAGTCGAAGGAAACTAAGAGTTTTGTAAATAAATGTTACAAAATTTTTTAATAATTATTACTTTCCTTTGAGGATGGTGAACAAACCTACACGTTGTATATTGTGACCAAAAATATATGAAAGCTCGCTTTATATTAAAAGTCCACAGTGAAATAGATGATTAAAAACTCTATGAACTTCTGAAACATCAACTTCTGAAGCTTTACGTAAATACGCAAAGGTACATTCGCACACGAGAATAGACGCACAGGAAAAGTAAGAAACAGAGTGTTGCCAAGGAAGTGTGTTTCAAATGTGGACCAATGGTGTGACTTCATTTAATTTCGGGTTTTTGAGTGGTTAACATTATAATTTATTATCGCAACGCTGTTATCTCAGGTACGATAATTTATGCAGATATTTTATTCAAACATATTTAAATAAACAAGTTATTATTCTTGAGTTCCTTTAATAATTCTTCATTTCTTTATTTTTAATTTCTAATTCTTTGGTTTTTTCTGGCCTCAGTAAAACGTTCAGATGCAGTAAAATAAGCAAGTTAGTCGGGTTTGTTATTTATTAATTAAATGCATGTATACGTAAGATGAATACTTTTCACACCGACCTCCCGTGGCGCAGTTGGTCGGTGCGCCGCCGGTCTGGAGTGCGGCAAGTTCTGGTTTCGAATCCTAGGGAGGCATGGATGTTAGTTTAAGTTAGGTTATAAGTTAATTTATAAGCCATCCCCTGATTAGCCATCATACATAACACCGAGGGACATTAATAAGTTCTTTCCAATACATTTCACTCACAACTGATATAAAATTGGTGACATTTGGTTACACCAAACTGGCTTCGCGTGCGAGCAAATCTGAAGATCGTTTAGTGCGGCTCTTGGAATGCTATTGTCAAATACCTTAGTTAATTTTTCATACATTTGTAAAAAAAATTTGTTTTGAAAGAACTGCGCATATGTTGTTCGTTATAAGTATCTTGTTTTATAAACTAAAGACGTCGATAAGTATAGATATTTATATTAATCCTGTATTTGGCGTTATAACACACTCTGAATCATTTACACGACAGCTCATATAACACACTGTTAGATGTTTGAAATTCTTTTCTAGCCCATAGCCCATCACGGTTATCTTCTCTAAACAGTGGGTTCATTTTTAGGGAAATATTGTTCACTTCCAAAAATATTTTTCATAGAAACAAGTTTTCAGTTTATTTTTTGAGTCGGCCACTTTTGGCTTTGTATGTTCACTGTTTCGTGACATTAATAAGCTTTATCTAGAAGAGCTGCATTCCGAAAGGTGCTTATTGTTTCGATCTAACNACATTAATAAGCTTTATCTAGAAGAGCTGCATTCCGAAAGGTGCTTATTGTTTCGATCTAACATTGATTTATCGACTTTTTATATCAATGTTAGTATAAACATTAAGCGGTAGTTGTTTATTTTATTTACGTTAACAGTTTTCTTTTTTTTTTTGGTCATCAATTATATCCGTAATAAAGGCACATTAATACATTTTTTATAGACGAAGGTACCTATTATACATTTCTGCATAATTTTATATCTTCAAGTTTACGGATTTTTGCCGCAAATAAGATTTCCAGAATATCTTGTGAACTTATGCAGATTAAGTATAAATCAATATCTACACTACACAAATATATCTCACTTTTTAAAACTGACACAGAAGTTACTATCTCTCAGTTAAGTAAACATTTCCATTTCATATGTTGAGTGTTTCTGCACGTTTATACAAACATACAAAATATTAAAAACCAGCCTAGTTATTCTAAGTCACTGAATATTTGACAATATTAAACATTTTCCTTATTTAAGCGTTTCTTTGAACTGTGGCCGTTCTGTGTTTCCAAATAAACATCAGGTTAAGGGTTTTTTAACAAAGAAAAAGTAAGTTTTACGCCTATAATAAACATGTATATTTTTAATTTGTCTATTAATTAATATGTTATAATGTTGTACTGTTCAGTGGCTTATCTTAATTTGCAACATAACCGAAACTACACATGTTGCAAAATTATTGCAGGTATACAGAACAGCATACATGAAAAATGAATAAATTTCTGAGATTTGCATGTTTGATTTGAAAATTACTCCACGTTTCATAAAAAGATACATATCAGTAATTTTGAGAAACTAGTGAAAAAGAGATGCAAAGTGTGATATTTTCATTGTTTCTTTTCCCTTTATATTTCAAAACATTTTAATTCATCACGAGTTTGGTATACTCTCACATATTATTTCTCATGATAGTCAAAAGAAGGAAGTATTTGGTAATATAGACTTCAGTTATTTCGGTTCAGATAACTATTTGCTACATAAATTTGTTTTAAATATGAGAAAAGTATATTCAATCTTGAATTCATAGAGCATTATCAAACTTTATATTTACTAAGCATGATGCAATTTGGTACTGAAAATTTGTGACTTATGTTGTAAGTATTTTCATTCTGTTACGATTTTATCTCCAAAATGAGGACGAATTTAAAAGGAGATCGCTAACTTATGACTAAAGAAAATATCAACCTAAAAAAAATTTATGGATAATTTTAAATTTGTATCAAAAAAAGTTCAGCCAGTTGTCAGTGTAAATGTCTCTATACTTGTGTATTGTATACAACGTATTTAATGTGACGTCGCATAACACCCAAAACTTTCAGAATGTATGTTATATAGCTGAATGACACCTACAACTTGCGGCGATAAGCATAATTTGAAAATATTTAACTACGAATGTAAGATATTCATACTGAGTATAACATACATGTATTTCACCAACACATCACTTTGGTACTCTATTTGTAACATTAAATAGATAAATATAAATATAGTAAAATTTTCATTAATATTAATAAGGACATAGAAGAGTCCTTCATTATTTTCAAAATTTTAAATATTTTCACATTTTTTTCTATTTTGACTTAACATTAAAGTTTGAAGTTGTATGACATTAGTTGGAAAATTACTTAGCAATCATGAGCAAATTTTACTACGAAAATTTAGATTTATTTCTAATGTCTTACCAATTTCAAAATTTAAGAAATTTAATAGTCAATGATATAGTTCAGAATAATTTGTTATGTCATATAACAGCTTTACGATATATATTTTTAAGTGGTTTTATGTGGTTTGATAGTATTTCAATTTTAACTTTTTTGAAATAACGTTAAAAGTCACAATAACGTAAAGTTAGACCATTACCGCCGGTAAATAAAGTTTCGGATTGTAAAGAAATTGTAATATGACAGTCCTCTGACTTCAGTAAACATTTTAGTCGAAACCAAAATGTGTGCTAAAGGTCCTTTTTAAAATTTATAGGAATCAGTATTTTCACTTAAATGTCTTATATTATGCCAAAAAAAAGATGAACATAATTTTCCAAACTATTGGTTTTTTTTAATCAAGTAATCACAAAAAGAATATCGCGAACCTTTAAATATCGTAAAAACCGAGGAAACGATGTTGGCATTTTAACGACCTTTACTTACCACTTCGTGTTGCGATTGTGACTGAAATGCGAAAGAAAACGACAAATTCTGAATCCAGTGGGTTCTGAACCATGTGATACCGACTTCGTCGTCAGAAATATTCGAGTACTCACAGGGACTAGGATAGAGACGTCGTCAATCCGGCCTCCTAGTTATGTGAGAGCACAGTCTAAGAGGATTTATACCATGTGTGATTCATGTTGTAGTTCTAGGTTTAGTTCATTATGAACTGTATAAAATGGGTTTCTTATGGCGCTTCATGCTGTCATTTCAAGTTTCCACCATGCTAGGTATTCCATTTTATAGTAAATTTTTCATTCTTTATTTCTTTAGGGAAAAGTGCGGTTTGGTAAACAGGGAAACAATATCAAACAACATTTCCTTACATTTCACCTACTGATTATGTGTAAGCCCATTCCTTTCATAAACCAATTTCGCACCAGCGTCTTGAAATGCAATGAAAAATAAACGGGTTAAAACCAGACATTCCATAAAACTATATGCCGTTTGGACTGCAGCAGTTGAGATTTGTATTTAACTGGGCGGCTCATCCTGTATCCAACCTGCAACATCTGCAATGAAGTAATTTTATAATTCTGTTTTTTTAAAAAAAGACCGTTCATAAAAATACCTTTGGGCCTCAAGTCGTATTTCTGTAACCATTTCTGTGGTGCGTTGCCGCCATGGAGTGTTTGTTTTATTTAGTTACGCATGAAGTATAACAACGAGCGCGACTAATCCACGTAAGAAACTGTAGCCTATTAACGGGTTTCTTCAGACTTTTGGAATCAAACCTTTGAAAAAAACACACCCTGTGTAACATATTTGGTTGTTTCTTAAATATGTCGTGTTTCGCAAGCGTTATATACTCGTGTTAACGTAAATAACTTTACTTTTGGAGAAATTTAACTTCGCTTATATTTTATTTATAAATTGTAATATTTCATATATAACTAATATGAATAAATACAGAGAGGTAAAGTTGTGTTAGTAATGTCTAGTAAGAAATAGTTCTAATGCAAAATATTATTACACTGAGTGCGCACGAATGGGGTGCGTTGGCCCCTTGGTGTAATTGTCTATGCTTTGTTTGCATGGAACGTGAGAATATCATGTAAGTAGAAGTTTAGCAGGGCTTCAGACAAGTTGGAAGTAGCCGCGAATGACGTGTACTTAAAAATACAGAAGTGAAAGAGCCGTGTATATAGCTGACTACAGCCGCACACGTCGGTGGAATGGCGTCACTAAAGTTACATTTCAGTAGCTGCAACTTACTTGCCAGCCGAGAGCCCAGGCTATTGGAAACATTTCGCAGCACGCGGACGCCAATCAGACACAAGGCCCGTTCTCAGAAACTCTCGTCACCAATCAGAGAATGGGCACACCTTCATAAAAGAAACAGCCAAGTCTTTGCATTATACACTTACCTATTCTGTGACTAGAATTTCAATGGCTGCCCAATGGTGAAGGTTATTTTGGAAGTCTGTAAAACGAAAGTAGCTGAGCTGGACGCAAGAAAATAGTGTCAATATATCTGTTACTCTTAAAATTTTACTTGTAACAAAGCAGTACTTATGGTTNACTCTTAAAATTTTACTTGTAACAAAGCAGTACTTATGGTTAAATTGTATCTACGACCAATGGCTTATTTAAATCTATTAATTTACCACTTTTACAAACCGTGGGTTAATAATTATTTTGTTATTAATTTATACGTCAAAATAAATGTTTAGTTTTCTGCCTCGTCTGAAGACTCCAGTTACTAGCGGTTGTTGTATTACATTTCATACAATGCTCTACTTACTCAGTGCTTACAAAATAATAAGATATTCAGGTTCGGAAAGAAGAAAACACAGAGCATAACAAGCGAATCTAACTTGCCCCACCAAGCGAGGTTGCAGTATGGTAAACATTAGGACACGATTTCAGATTTCAGGGGGAGGTAGGTTCCATTCCTGGTCCGGTCATCCTGATATCGA
>NQII01002560.1:0-12640 GCA_002778355.1 Clitarchus hookeri
TTTGCAGGTTTCATGGCAACGACACCTTGCGGCTTCGAGATCGTCAGTTCAATGCGATGCTCGCATTTATGTACTTGTTTCCTGCGAAATGCAGTCCCATCAAACGAAGCGTGAGTTATTTACTTCGAAAAATGTATCAGTTAGTCGTTTGGCTCATGATCGAAATATTGGCTTCGTACGATGATCGGAATATAAATAAGCATTGTTTTTTAGATTATCCGATTTTATTACCAAGGCCTTCCATACGGCGAACTTTTATGTATTGCTTCCATGTTTTCCATTCACGTATAACTACAACTTGCCAAAATATAGTGTACTTGTGTCACATTTACCGATAATATGTTAATGGATCACGTATATATAAGTGTTCTTACTGTTTTGTACACTCTTTATTCGAACATCAGCATCGTTGTAATTATGTCTGGACGGTTTCGTGAAATCCTCATCAACACTGCAACATATTTCTGCCTTAGAAGTATTTCTTTAACTGCACATTTCAAATGTTATGTAATGTGGCAATAACTTTTTTATGAAGTTTTCAGTCTATGTAAGCCCATATATTCTGTTGAAAATTCTGGTTTCCTTTACGTTCCCCATAACGACGTACTAGAATAGCATTTTTATTTTCTTGTAATTGTAATCAAGTAAAGCAAAGTATTATTTTTAATTGCTTATACGATATAATATGACGACATACCTGTAGGTTTATTTATTTATATAGATCTAATTTTTACATGGCGAAATTAAGGCAAACGCTTTTTCTTACATTTAACTATGTGTTTGTAATAAAGAGATTGAACGTGTCCTGTCCATAGCAGTTATGAAACCAATTAAATCCAATAAATTTGGGCTTTCAGATTGTAATATTACCAGTGTGAAACAGAATTGTTCATGTAATAAATTCATACGTGAATGTCGAAGGAAAACTATAACTTTGCCACAAATATTTGTTGTTATTTAATTTTTCATAAAGTATAGAATTGGTTTTCTTTATTAATGTTAATAAAATTAAGTGTATCTATATTAAACAACTCAAAATAATATATCAATAATCATATCATTCAAACACAGAAAATACTTCCTTGGAGATATGTGTTTGAAAGTACAATTAAAAATGATTTTTCCTGAATTTTTACGTTTTTTATAATAATAACAAGAAATTACTAATATAACTGTAAAGCCTAATTTTCTTACGTGGATGAAAATAATTTTTAATAAAGTTCTTAAAAGCTTAGATGGTAGGTAGGTCTTGATGTCTCGTTGACAGCAATACTATTAGAGATGAAACCAGAAAGATATGCAACAGTACCACGACAATTACAAATACACATGTGCCTTACCTGGGACTCAAACCCAGAAAACCTCAAGCTAGACTGCAATCAACTGCACCACGGGAGTAGGATTCGGAGAATAGACTTTGGATGTAATCTGTCTAATATTTAAAGTTATAGGGTTCACTAACCTAAAATATTTGCATAGCCATCATTTTGAAAATAAGTGGTGTCTGAGCGACTTAAAACTCGTAAGTTTACATGGCCTGCCTTCGTACTGCTCGTGTGAAGAATTTGGGGGAAATTAATTGATTGGTTCCCGAAATATGCCATAGAAACGCAAGAGCGTGCATCACATGTCCGTCAAATCAGTGATGCAGTCCGCCAGGACTAGGAGAATTACATAGGCATTATTGGACTGGATCATTTCCGACCGATCAGTAAAGGAAGTAAAGTGTTCATGGAGGGTCCTAGGGTTCAACATTGTTGAAAAATTAACTGATAATTCTATAAAAATTGCATTAAAAATGCCGTTTCCCAACCATATTGAAATGTCTCTAAATGTAAGCATTGTGCACAAATATTGATTCCACCCTTATATGGTCTTTCTTCCGTTACTAACAAGAAACTTTGTAGCTTTGTTCTCCATCGCCACTGCGGAAAATTTCGAGTAATCATTCGAAAAAGAGCGTACTACACACACTTCTAGCGTATTGGAGGTGCACAGAAATGCTGTAATCTGATGACTAGAAGCTACTTGCCGCTTGGTATCGTCAACTGGCATTATTCTCCCATTTTAACTCCCAATTATGGCGTGAGCGTGCGCGCACATAAACGCAGATTTTCTTATTTGGTGATATCTTAAAAATTGCCTGAAAAAGATATTGTGTATAATATGATTTAAATAGATACTATCAGAATAAAAAGTACGATTGAATCTTATTAATTTGTTAAATCAATATGCCAAACTTCTCACAACATCAACACAGCCACACACTCTCCCATACACAGTCACACAGATAAGAAAGTGATCTCATAAGCCTTTGTTTTCTTCGAAAAAAAAAAAGTTAAAAATAGTGTAACTACATTCTTTTTCATATATTTGGAAGTATTTTTAATCGGGTACTGACATTAATGTATAACCACCTACTATGATAAATGTTTCTACAATGATAAATTCAAGCCTCGAACAACAATTTTTTGGCAGCAGCTAATTCCAAATTAGCAATAGCCATATTTGGTATATCGATTATTCACATTGTAATAATTGAATTCAAAATTTCCTTTTTAATCTGCTATTTAAAAACTGGTGCCCTCTGATTTTATGAAACACTCAACCAATTTCCATAAATTTGGAATTAATTAGTAGCGCGGAGGGTCACCCTTAGCTTAGGCCCTTATTCTCAAATAGGATACCAAATAATTATTTAGGTAAGTGTATCACTTCTACAAAATTGTAGAAACTATTTCATAGAAATATTGTGTAAATTAGTGCTACCTTGACTAAAAATTGTTTAATTTGATATGTAATTAAGAATCAAAACTAATGCAAACGAATTTTATATAACAATGGTATTCTGACAGATGACGTGAATTGAGTAATTTTTAACGGATATGTTAAAGTTTGTTACATATTTTACTTGCCAGAAAAATGTTCCTCTTTGTATCCAACTGTCTAAGATAACATTTTTTATTGTAAGTATTAAATACAGAAATAGATAATCCCTAGAGTGATAAAATAGCATGTAAATTTTAAAATTACATATATTTAAATCACATAACTTAATCCTCACCACATTTACCATTAAAACATCATTACAGAAGACAAACTAATATTTTTATGAGGTAGTACTTTTCCGAGTGGTTGTGTTGTGCCTGAATTATTATGTGGCATATCTATCGTACAGTTAATACAATTTAATTCACTCTATATGTGCTTAAAAACCTACCATGTGGCACTGGAGCTCAACCCACTTAAGTATGACACAATGCAGTAAATTTTTTACTTGCGTGAATGAGCTTATACTAAGTAAAATTTATAAATGTGGAAAGTTTCCTTGCATCTAAACAATCTATGATTATTAAAAATTTCCTGAACTCTCTTTTGTGTCTCTTTTACCAGGATGTGGGAGATGAAGGACGAAAACAGCGAAATGCCTGAGGATTTTGACAACTGGATACACAAGTGGTCTCTGGAATGTAAGTAAAGTATTGATTGATGTTTCAAATAATTCACTGGATAGTTAGTAAGCTATACTCTGTGCATTACGATGTGGTCGGTTTTAAGCACTGTAAAATGATGTTGGGGCAGGTTTCCTCGGAATATTGTCTGTTTTGAAAATATCAATATTATTCCAAACCTTGCACAGATTCTTGGTAGTTGAGTCGTAGGCTCTACATCACTTGACCCAATAAGTAGGCGCCACATCAGTATATCCAGCAAAGAAGGCGCCACATCAGTAGATCCAGCAAAATAGGAACCAATCAGTAGATCCAGCTAAATAGGCGCCACATCAGTAGCCCAGAAAAGTAGAAGCAATATTATTAAACCAGCTAAAAAGACGCCATATCAGTAGACCGAGTAAAGTAGGCGCCACATCAGTAAATCCAGCAAAGTAGGTGCCACATCAGTAGGCCCAGCAAAGTAGGCGTCACATCAGTAGATCCAGCTAAATAGGCGCAACATCAGTAGCCCAGAAAAGTAGAAGCAACATTATTAAACCAGCTAAAAAGACGCCATATCAGTAGATCCAGCAAAGTAGGTGCCAAATCAGTAGGCCCAGCAAAGTCGGCGCCACATTAGTATATCCAGCAAAGTAGGCACCACACCAGTAGATCCAGCAAAATAGGAACCACATCAGTAGATCCAGCTAAATAGGCGCCACATCAGTAGCCCAGAAAAGTAGAAGCAACATTATTAAACCAGCTAAAAAGATGCCATATCAGTAGATCCAGCAAAGTAGGTGCCACATCAGTAGGCCCAGCATAGTAGGGGCCAAATCAGTATATCCAGCACAGTTAGCGCCACATCAGTAGATCCAGCAAAATAGGAACCACATCAGTAGATCCAGCTAAATAGGCGCCACATCAGTAGGCCCAGCATAGTAGGGGCCAAATCAGTATATCCAGCACAGTTAGCGCCACATCAGTAGATCCAGCAAAATAGGAACCACATCAGTAGATCCAGCTAAATAGGCGCCACATCAGTAGGCCCAGCATAGTAGGGGCCAAATCAGTATATCCAGCACAGTTAGCGCCACATCAGTAGATCCAGCAAAATAGGAACCACATCAGTAGATCCAGCTAAATAGGCGCCACATCAGTAGGCCCAGCATAGTAGGGGCCAAATCAGTATATCCAGCACAGTTAGCGCCACATCAGTAGATCCAGCAAAATAGGAACCACATCAGTAGATCCAGCTAAATAGGCGCCACATCAGTAGGCCCAGCATAGTAGGGGCCAAATCAGTATATCCAGCACAGTTAGCGCCACATCAGTAGATCCAGCAAAATAGGAACCACATCAGTAGATCCAGCTAAATAGGCGCCACATCAGTAGGCCCAGCATAGTAGGGGCCAAATCAGTATATCCAGCACAGTTAGCGCCACATCAGTAGATCCAGCAAAATAGGAACCACATCAGTAGATCCAGCTAAATAGGCGCAACATCAGTAGCCCAGAAAAGTAGAAGCAACATTATTAAACCAGCTAAAAAGACGCCATATCAGTAGATCCAGCAAAGTAGGTGCCAAATCAGTAGGCCCAGCAAAGTCGGCGCCACATTAGTATATCCAGCAAAGTAGGCACCACACCAGTAGATCCAGCAAAATAGGAACCACATCAGTAGATCCAGCTAAATAGGCGCCACATCAGTAGCCCAGAAGAGTAGAAGAAACATTATTAAACCAGCTAAAAAGACGCCATATCAGTAGGCCCAGCAAAGTAGGCGCCACATCAGTATATCCAGCAAAGTAGGCGCCACATCAGTAGATCCAGCAAAATAGGAACCAATCAGTAGATCCAGCTAAATAGGCGCCACATCAGTAGATCCAGCAAAATAGGAACCAATCAGTAGATCCAGCTAAATAGGCGCCACATCAGTAGCCCAGAAAAGTAGAAGCAATATTATTAAACCAGCTAAAAAGACGCCATATCAGTAGACCGAGTAAAGTAGGCGCCACATCAGTAAATCCAGCAAAGTAGGTGCCACATCAGTAGGCCCAGCAAAGTAGGCGTCACATCAGTAGATCCAGCTAAATAGGCGCAACATCAGTAGCCCAGAAAAGTAGAAGCAACATTATTAAACCAGCTAAAAAGACGCCATATCAGTAGACCGAGCAAAGTAGGCGCCACATCAGTAAATCCAGCAAAGTAGGTGCCACATCAGTAGGCCCAGCAAAGTAGGCGTCACATCAGTAGATCCAGCTAAATAGGCGCAACATCAGTAGCCCAGAAAAGTAGAAGCAACATTATTAAACCAGCTAAAAAGACGCCATATCAGTAGGCTCAGCAAAGTAGGCGCCACATCAGTATATCCAGAAAAGTAGGCGCCACATCAGTAGATCCAGCAAAATAGGAACCACATCAGTAGATCCACCTAAATAGGCGCCACATCAGTAGCCAAGAAAAGTAGAAGCAACATTATTAAACCAGCTAAAAAGACGCCATATCAGTAGACCGAGTAAAGTAGGCGCCACGTCAGTAGATCCAGCAAAGTAGGTGCCACATCAGTAGGCCCAGCAAAGTAGGCGTCACATCAGTAGATCCAGCAAAATAGGAACCACATCAGTAGATCCAGCTAAATATGCGCCACATCAGTAGCCCAGAAAAGTAGAAGCAACATTATTAAACCAGCTAAAAAGACGCCATATCAGTAGGCCGAGCAAAGGAGGCGCCACATCAGTAGATCCAGCAAAGTAGGTGCCACATCAGCAGGCCCAGCAAAGTAGGCACCACATCAGTAGACCATGCAAATTAGGCACCACATCAGTAGGCCCAGCAAAGTAGACGCCACATCAGTTTACCCAGCAAAGTAGGCACCACATTAGTAGATCAAGCAAAGTAGGCGCCACATCAAACGATCCAGCAAAGTAGGTGTCACATCAGTAGACCTAGCAAAGTATGCACCACATCAGTAGACACAGCAATGTAGGCACCACATAAGTAGACCCAGCAAAGAAGGCACCACATCAGTAGACCAAGCAAGGTAGGTACCACATCAGTAGACCCAGCAAAGAAGCACCACATCAGTAGATCAAGCAAAGTAGGCGCCACATCAGCATGCCCAGCAAAGTAGGCACCACATCAGTAGATCCAGCGAAGTAGGTGCCACATCAGTAGACCCAGCAAAGTAGGCGCCACATCAGTAGATCCAGCAAAATAGGAACCACGTCAGTAGATCCAGCTAAATAGGCGCCACATCAATAGCCCAGAAAAGAAAAAGAAACATTATTAAACCAGCTAAAAAGACGCCATATCAGTAGACCGAGCAAAGAAGGCGCCACATCAGTAGATCCAGCAAAGAAGGTGCCACATCAGTAGGCCCAGCAAAGTAGGCGCCACATCAGTAGATCCATCAAAAAAGGAACCACATCAGTAGATCCAGCTAAATAAGCGCCACATCAGTAGCCCAGAAAAGTAGAAGCAACATTAATAAACCAGCTAAAAAGAACCATATAAGTAGATCCAGCAAAGTAGGTGCCACATCAGTAGGCCCAGCAAAGTCGGCGCCACATTAGTAGACCCAGAAAAGTAGGCGCCACATCAGTAGGCCTAGCAAAGTAGGCGCCACATTAGTAGACCCAGAAAAGTAGGCGCCATATTAGAAGAAACAGAAAAGTAGGCATTACACATTAGTAGATCCAGCAAAGCAGGCGCCACATCAGTAGGTCCAGCAAAGTAGGCAACACATCAGTATCCCCAGCAATTTGGGCGCCATATAAGTAGACCTAGCAAAGTAGGCACGACATCAGTAGGCCCAGCAAAGTAGGCGCCACATCAGTAGGCCCAGCAAAGTCGGCGCCACATCAGTAGACTCAGCAAAGTAGGCGCCACATCAGTAGGCCTAGCAAAGTAGGCGCCATATTAGTAGACTCAGAAAAGTAGGCGCCACATCAGTAGGCCTAGCAAAGTAGGCGCCACATTAGTAGACCCAGAAAAGTAGGCGCCATATTAGAAGAAACAGAAAAGTAGGCATTACACATTAGTAGATCCAGCAAAGCAGGCGCCACATCAGTAGGTCCAGCAAAGTAGGCAACACATCAGTATCCCCAGCAATTTGGGCGCCATATAAGTAGACCTAGCAAAGTAGGCACGACATCAGTAGGCCCAGCAAAGTAGGCACCACATCAGTAGACCCAGCAAAGTAGGTGCCATATCAGTAGGCCCAGCAAAGTAGGCGCCACATCTGTAGACTCAGCAAAGTAGGCGCCACATCAGTAGGCCTAGCAAAGTAGGCACAACATCAGTAGATCCAGCGAAGTAGGTGCCACATCAGTAGACCCAGCAAAGTAGGTGCCACATCAGTAGATCCAGCAAAGTAGGCGCCACATAAATAGGCCCAGCAAAGTAGGCGCCACATCAGTAGGCCTAGCAAAGTAGGTGCCACGTCAGTAGATCCAGCGAAGTAGGTGCCACATCAGTAGACCCAGCAAAGTAGGCGCCACATCAGTAGGCCCAGCAAAGTCGGCGCCACATCAGTAGACTCAGCAAAGTAGGCGCCACATCAGTAGGCCTAGCAAAGTAGGCGCCACATCAGTAGGCCTAGCAATTTAGGGACCACATCAGTACACTCAGCAAAGTAGGCGCCACATCAGTAGGCCTAGCAAAGTAGGTGCCATATTAGTAGACCCAGAAAAGTAGGCGCCACATCAGTAGATCCAACAAAGTAGGCGCCACATCAATAGGCCCAGTAAATTAGGCGCCACATTCGTAGGCCCATCAAAGTAGGTGGCACATCAGTAGGCCCAGCCAAGTAGGTGCCCCATTAGTAGTACCAGCAAAGTAGGCACCAAATCAGTAGGCCCAGCAACGTAGAAGCAACATTATTGACCCAGCAAAGTAGGCGCAAAATCAGTAAACCGAGCAAAGAAGGCGCCACATCAGTAGATCCAGCAAAGTAGGCGCCGCATCAGCATGCCCAGCAAAGTAGGCGCCACATCAGTAGATCCAGCGAAGTTGGTGCCACATCAGTAGACCCAGCAAAGTAGGCGCCACATCAAAAGATCCAGCAAAATAGGAACCACGTCAGTAGATCCAGCTAAATAGGCGCCACATCAATAGCCCAGAAAAGAAAAAGAAACATTATTAAACCAGCTAAAAAGACGCCATATCAGTAGACCGAGCAAAGAAGACGCCACATCAGTGGATCCAGCAAAGAAGGTGCCACATCAGTAGGCCCAGCAAAGTAGGCGCCACATCAGTAGATCCATCAAAAAAGGAACCACATCAGCAGATCCAGCTAAATAAGCGCCACATCAGTAGCCCAGAAAAGTAGAAACAACATTAATAAACCAGCTAAAAAGACACCATATCAGTAGATCCAGCAAAGTAGGTGCCACATCAGTAGGCCCAGCAAAGTCGGCGCCACATTAGTAGACTCAGCAAAGTAGGCGCCACATCAGTAGGCCTAGCAAAGTAGGCGCCACATCAGTAGGCCTAGCAATATAGGGACCACATCAGTAGACTCAGCAAAGTAGGCGCCACATCAGTAGGCCTATCAAAGTAGGTGGCACATCAGTAGGCCCAGCCAAGTAGGTGCCCCATTAGTAGTTCCAGCAAAGTAGGCACCAAATCAGTAGGCCCAGCAACGTAGAAGCAACATTATTGACCCAGCAAAGTAGGCGCCAAATCAGTAAACCGAGCAAAGAAGGCGCCACATCAGTAGATCCAGCAAAGTAGGCGCCGCATCAGAATGCCCAGCAAAGTAGGCGCCACATCAGTAGATCCAGCGAAGTAGGTGCCACATCAGTAGACCCAGCAAAGTAGGCGCCACATCAGTAGGCCCAGCAAAGTCGGCGCCACATTAGTAGACGCAGCAAAGTAGGCGCCACATCAGTAGGCCTAGCAAAGTAGGCGCCATATTAGAAGACCCAGAAAAGTAGGCGCCACATCAGTAGATCCAGCAAAGCAGGCCCCACATCAGTAGGTCCAGCAAAGTAGGCGCCACATCATTTGATCCAGCAAAATAGGAACCACATCAGTAGATCCAGCTAAATAAGGGCCATATCAGTAGCCGAGAAAAGTAGAAGCTACATTATTAAACCAGCTAAAAAGACGCCATATCAGTAGACCGAGCAAAGTAGGTGCCACATCAGTAGATCCAGCAAAGTAGGTGCCACATCAGTAGGCCCAGCAAAGTAGGCGCCACATCAGTAGATCCAGCAAAATAGGAACCACATCAGTAGATCCAGCTAAATAAGGGCCATATCAGTAGCCGAGAAAAGTAGAAGCTACATTATTAAACCAGCTAAAAAGACGCCATATCAGTAGACCGAGCAAAGTAGGTGCCACATCAGTAGATCCAGCAAAGTAGGTGCCACATCAGTAGGCCCAGCAAAGTAGGCGCCACATCAGTAGATCCAGCAAAATAGGAACCACATCAGTAGATCCAGCTAAATATGCGCCACATCAGTAGCCGAGAAAAGTAGAAGCAAAATTACTAAACCAGCTAAAAAGATGCCATATCAGTAGATCCAGCAAAGTAGGTGCCACATCAGTAGGCCCAGCATAGTAGGGGCCAAATCAGTATATCCAGCACAGTTAGCGCCACATCAGTAGATCCAGCAAAATAGGAACCACATCAGTAGATCCAGCTAAATAGGCGCCACATCAGTAGCCCAAAAAAGTAGAAGCAACATTATTAAAACAGCTAAAAAGACGCCGCATCAATATATCCAGCAAAGTAGGCGCTACATCAGTAGATCCAGCAAAATAGGAACCACATCAGTAGATCCAGCTAAATAGGCACCACATCAGTAGCCCAGAAAAGTAGAAGCAACATTATTAAATCAGCCATATAAGTAGGCCGAGCAAAGTAGGCGCCACATCAGTAGATCCAGCAAAGTAGGTGCCACATCAGTACATCCAGCAAAGCAGGCGCCACATCAGCATGCCCAGCAAAGTAGGCACCACATCAGTAGATCCAGCGAAGTAGGTGCCACATCAGTAGACCCAGCAAAGTAGGCGCCACATCAGTAGGCCCAGCAAAGTCGGCGCCACATTAGTAGACGCAGCAAAGTAGGCGCCATATTAGAAGACCCAGAAAAGTAGGCGCCACATTAGTAGATCCAGCAATGCAGGCGCCACATCAGTAGGTCCAGCAAATTAGGCGCCACATCAGTTGATCCAGCAAAATAGGAACCACATCAGTAGATCCAGCTAAATAAGGGCCACATCAGTAGCCGAGAAAAGTAGAAGCAACATTATTAAACCAGCTAAAAAGACGCCATATCAGTAGACCGAGGAAAGTAGACGCCACATCAGTAGATCCAGCAAAGTAGGTGCCACATCAGTAGATCCAGCTAAATAGGCGCCACATCAGTAGCCGAGAAAAGTAGAAGCAAAATTATTAAACCAGCTAAAAAGATGCCATATCAGTAGATCCAGCAAAGAAGGTGCCACATCAGTAGGCCCTGCATAGTAGGCGCCACATCAGTATATCCAGCAAAGTAGGAGCCACATCAGTAGATCCAGCAAAATAGGAACCACATCAGTAGATCCAGCTAAATAGGCGCCACATCAGTAGCCCAAAAAAGTAGAAGCAACATTATTAAAACAGCTAAAAAGACGCCACATCAATATATCCAGCAAAGTAGGCGCTACATCAGTAGATCCAGCAAAATAGGAACCACATCAGTAGATCCAGCTAAATAGGAGCCACATCAGTAGCCCAGAAAAGTAGAAGCAACATTATTAAATCAGCTAAAAATACGCCATATAAGTGGCCGAGCAAAGTAGGCGCCACATCAGTAGATCCAGCAAAGTAGGTGCCACATCAGCAGGCCCAGCAAAGTAGGCACCACATCAGTAGACCATGCAAATTTGGCACCACATCAATAGGCCCAGCAAAGTAGACGCTACATCAGTTTACCCAGCAAAGTAGGCACCACATTAGTAGATCAAGCAAAGTAGGCGCCACATCAAACGATCCAGCAAAGTATGCACCATATCAGTAGACACAGCAATGTAGGCACCACATAAGTAGACCCAGCAATGAAGGCACCACATCAGTAGACCAAGCAAAGTCGGCAAAACATCAGTAAACCCAGCAAAGAAGCACCACATCAGTAGATCAAGCAAAGTAGATGCCACATCAGTAGATCCAGCAAAGTAGGCGCCACATCAGCATGCCCAGCAAAGTAGGCACCACATCAGTAGATCCAGCGAAGTAGGTGCCACATCAGTAGACCCAGCAAAGTAGGCGCCACATCAGTAGATCCAGCAAAATAGGAACCACATCAGTAGATCCAGCTAAATAGGAGCCACATCAGTAGCCCAGAAAAGTAGAAGCAACATTATTAAATCAGCTAAAAATACGCCATATAAGTGGCCGAGCAAAGTAGGCGCCACATCAGTAGATCCAGCAAAGTAGGTGCCACATCAGCAGGCCCAGCAAAGTAGGCACCACATCAGTAGACCATGCAAATTTGGCACCACATCAATAGGCCCAGCAAAGTAGACGCTACATCAGTTTACCCAGCAAAGTAGGCACCACATTAGTAGATCAAGCAAAGTAGGCGCCACATCAAACGATCCAGCAAAGTATGCACCATATCAGTAGACACAGCAATGTAGGCACCACATAAGTAGACCCAGCAATGAAGGCACCACATCAGTAGACCAAGCAAAGTCGGCAAAACATCAGTAAACCCAGCAAAGAAGCACCACATCAGTAGATCAAGCAAAGTAGATGCCACATCAGTAGATCCAGCAAAGTAGGCGCCACATCAGCATGCCCAGCAAAGTAGGCACCACATCAGTAGATCCAGCGAAGTAGGTGCCACATCAGTAGACCCAGCAAAGTAGGCGCCACATCAGTAGATCCAGCAAAATAGAAACCACATCAGTAGATCCAGCTTAATAGGCGCCACATCAGTAGCCCAGAAAAGTAGAAGCAACATTATTAAACCAGCTAAAAAGACACCATATCAGTAAACCGAGCAAAGTAGGCGCCACATCAGTAGATCCAGCAAAGTAGGTGCAACATCAGTAGGCCCAGCAAAGTAGGCGCCACATCAGTAGATCCAGCAAAATAGGAACCACATCAGTAGATCCAGCTAAATAAGCGCCACATCAGTAGCCCAGAAAAGTAGAAGCAACATTATTAAACCAGCTAAAAAGACACCATATCAGTAGATCCAGCAAAGTAGG
>NQII01002560.1:18371-53500 GCA_002778355.1 Clitarchus hookeri
TATATATATATATATATATATATATATATCAAAATTTAAAGAACTATAAATGCATTTTTATTGTGCGACTACATGCCGCTGCTCTGAAACTCCTTCATTAATTGGAGGGTAGCCGTCCACTTTTTCAACTTTCTCACAAGGTGAATATAAAGTGATGTCGAGACAATGCTCAAACGACAGAAGCCAATGTAACATTCACTAGCTAAAGCGCGCACGGCGAAAAAGGTTTAATAAAACTCGCAAAGCCCAATTAATTTTTAGATAAAATTTGCGCGTAGATACGCACGGGCGGCTGACATTTCGTGTGTCAGCTGCAACTAATCTTTAGAAGGCATGAAATTATTTACTTGAAATGTGGCGGGGTGAAATTTAGCCAGAAAGTACNCAGCTGCAACTAATCTTTAGAAGGCATGAAATTATTTACTTGAAATGTGGCGGGGTGAAATTTAGCCAGAAAGTACGATAATTGCATGCTGTCTACCACCCATTGCAGATGAAACATGTCCAGAACATTTCGTCTCGATCATATTTGTTTACCATCGAAACATTTTAAACTATTCAAGATAAATTTAAGNACATGTCCAGAACATTTCGTCTCGATCATATTTGTTTACCATCGAAACATTTTAAACTATTCAAGATAAATTTAAAAATTTTAAATCTACAAACATGCAAATTAATTTAAATTGAAATTAAGTATGTACAAAATTTAAAATACGTGTCAGTTATTTTACAGAGGTACAAATTGGCCAAAAACTGTCAAGTTAATGCATTAATACAATATATTTATCGTGNGTGTCAGTTATTTTACAGAGGTACAAATTGGCCAAAAACTGTCAAGTTAATGCATTAATACAATATATTTATCATGCATTCCGAATACAAAAAATTATCTTCGTTGTCTGGGTGACTGGAAATACAACTAAGTTCACTTTGTAAATGAATCAATAAAAAAATGTTAACACTGTGTTTTAAGTTACATGATGGAAATCTGATATCTGAGAGTATATACACACAGTGGATTCCAGATTAATCCGAAAAGAATTTCTTAAAACATGAGTAAAAAAATTGCATTTTTTTAAACGATATTTTTCGTCTAGACTCTACATTTAAAAACTNAATTTCTTAAAACATGAGTAAAAAAATTGCATTTTTTTAAACGATATTTTTCGTCTAGACTCTACATTTAAAAACCAGATAACTAGGCTTTTTTTTTCCAAAATCAGATGCGTACACTCCTTCCATTCCGGGTTACCTAGTTCTGATTCCCTTATATCATTTACCTAGAGAGACATTTGGGCTTGCCTAGAATGTCCTAGATTCACAACCTCCTATTTTGTTTCACCAATTTATTTTGCCTCGTTANAGACATTTGGGCTTGCCTAGAATGTCCTAGATTCACAACCTCCTATTTTGTTTCACCAATTTATTTTGCCTCGTTACAGCAGATCTGCAGTAATCAACAGTCTAGTAATAATATGGTTTGCCACCGTGTATGCAAAAAATGTCTCTTTTAGCGAGAGGCGATTGAAAGGGGTATTGGTTGTCGCTGTGCACATCTTGGCTGAGGGACGTTATGCGCTGAATCGCCCAGCCAAGTGGATGCTCTGCACTGTAGAATCTGTCGCTTTGCTGTTCACTGCCATATTGATAGTATGGCTTGCAAAGGGCACGCCACACTTCAATCGAGCAGGAANTCTGTCGCTTTGCTGTTCACTGCCATTTTGATAGTATGGCTTGCAAAGGGCACGCCACACTTCAATCGAGCAGGAGCTTTCAGGTTCCCTGTGAAGGACATACCACGACGACTCCTGTTCCCTCTGCATGAGGAGCATGGCAACAAAGTATTCAGCTAAGTTCAGTCATCGCAGACACCTCCAGCTATTACAACGTAACCCTCAATCTGGTGGGGTAGCGTGGCTTCGGTGCCATCCTACATCATCACTGAGGACCTCGTTCTCAGATCCACCCATAGTGAGGATGAAGTGATATCCTCGCCTCTACTGTGTATTAATGTCAATACCGGAGCTGCGTCACCGCTCCCGAGTCTACCCTCCTTCTGGTGGCGTACCATCAAGATCCCCATCATGTAGAGTTTTATGTACCCGCCAGTCAATTTATCGGTCGCCAGAGAGAACCACTGGTAGGAGTTACGGATCGTCATAGCTCTTGTGGGTTTTACATTGGAGTATACATTACCATCAGCCACAGAGATTACTGAATAATTATACTTGATGTGCTTTGTTACATCTGACAGTAAGTGAAGGAAATTTGAACTATATACACGCCAAACAGTCAAAGCCATAGTGAATAGTATTAAACACGTAAATTCTATGAGCTGGTAAGTGATGTTGCATTGTCTACGTTTTAAAATCGTGTAATGAGTTCACAGACTCTTTGAAGATGATTCACTTTTAACATAAATTTTTTTCATACATTGCATGATTTCTCCTTACTCAACATATATTTAAATTATATGTATACACCGGATCTCATAGCATAGCACTACGTCAGCATAATGGTAGATAGTGTCACTCTACTATGNGATGATTCACTTTTAACATAAACTTTTTTCATACATTGCATGATTTCTCCTTACTCAACATATATTTAAATTATATGTATACACCGGATCTCATAGCATAGCACTACGTCAGCATAATGGTAGATAGTGTCACTCTACTATGTTGTCTTGGAAATTTCCTGAGCAGAATTAGTTGTGACCTGACAGTTTGTGTATCATGTTGAACATAGTCTAGACTGTNTGTCTTGGAAATTTCCTGAGCAGAATTAGTTGTGACCTGACAGTTTGTGTATCATGTTGAACATAGTCTAGACTGTAAGGGGCATGCATGATTTATCGTAGATCGAAAAGGAAATGATAATGGGTCCCAGACTGATGGGACATTCCACTTCCGAAGCTGTGATAGTATTCAGAATTACTCGTTGATGTACGTCACATGTGAATGAGAAGTACCTAATAGGAAGTTGACAGCACAATGGGTTAATGTGGGAGCTTAGTTATTGTTACCAGCAACATCTGGTAGGAATTTTTTGTGGTATCAGAGACACCACATGGGTTCAATCACGTCACATTCAAAGTTTGAGGTATTAGATACATATTTAACAGATTGGTATAGTTTAATTTTTGTTTCATGAGTTATGTGACCAGAAGACACACTAGTGGACCCTTGTTTTCTCAGTTACACCAGACACATAGCCTTACTTAAAAAAAAGAAATCGCAGACTAGCAACATATAGAATGGCTCTATTATTCACAGTTTTAGTTATTTCAAGTTGACATTGAGGTCCGGCTGTGAATAAGATCCCATGTATCCATGGAACCTACCTGCCGACAGTAGTGTACGGGATATTCCTAAATTTTAAGGGGTGGTAGGGCATGCTGAAACAAACATTTTGATATAAGGAACATGTGCCTGGAAACACCCCTCTACCGAGCGATAGGCGTCAAACTATGGGCGCACTGTTTGTTACCTGGGCCAATCATGTGTGGGCCGGAGCGTAGCCGACCTGTAGGCAGACAACAGTCAACAACCCCAAATCCCCGTGCACGACGGTAACATCTGGTTGCAGTGCGTAAACAAATAAAGAGATTTAAAGCATGGCTCATCTTTTCAGGAGCTGTTCGAAGTGACATCCTCCAATTTGCAAGCAGGCGTTAACACAGCCAACAATGTTATTACGTACTAATAAAATGATAATGTTTGTATTTTTTTAATCTNTTGCAAGCAGGCGTTAACACAGCCAACAATGTTATTACGTACTAATAAAATGATAATGTTTGTATTTTTTTAATCTCAAGGCAGGTGGCAAGAATTCCCACATTCAAGTCCTCCTCAAAGCGCCTCGACAACTACACTGAAGAGCCAAAAAAACTGGTACACCTGCCTAATATCGTGTAGGGCCCCCGCAAGCACGCAGAAGTGCCGCAAGACGACGTGGCATGGACTTGACTAATGTCTGAAAGTATGCAGGAGGCAATTCACAAAATGAATCCTGAAGGGCAGTCCACAAATCCATAGGAGTGCGAGGCGGTGGAGATATCTTCTGAACAGCACGTTTCGAGGCATCCCAGATATGCTCAATAATGTTCATGTCTGGTGATAGGTGGCCAATGGAAGTATCTAAAGTCAGAAGAGTGTTCCTGGAGCCACTCGGTAGCAACTCTCGACGTGTGGGGTGTCGCATTGTCCTGCTGGAATTGTCCACGTCCGTCGGAATGCACAATGGACATGAATGGGTGCAGGTGATCGGACAGGATGCTTACGTATCTGTCACCTGTCAGAGTCGTATCTAGACGTATCAGGGGTCCCATTTCACGCCAACTGCACACGCCCCATACCATGACAGAGCCTCCACCAGCTTTAACAGTCCCCTTTTGACATGTAGGGTCCATGGATTCATGAGGATGTCTCCATACCCGTGCACGTCCATCCACCCGATACATTTGGAAACGAGACTCGTCAGACAAGGCAACGTGTTTCCAGTCATCAACAGTCCAATGGCTGTGTTGGCGGGCCCAGGCAAGGTGTAAAGCTTTGTGTCGTGCAGTCAACAACGGTACACGAGTGGGCCTTTGGCTCCGAAAGCCCATTTCAATTATGGTCCGTTGAATAGTTTGCACGCTGGCACTTGTTGATGCCCCAGCATTGAAATCTGCACCAATTTGAGAAATGGTTGCACATCTGTCACGTTTAATGATTCTCGTCAGTCGTCGTTTGTCCCGTTCGTTCACGATCTTTTTCCTGCCACAGCGATGTCGAAGATTTTTGATGTTTTACTGGATTCCCGATATTCACGGTACATTCGTGAAATGGCCGTATGCGAAAATCCAAATTTTATCGCTACCTCGGAGATGCTATGTCCCATC
Source organism: Clitarchus hookeri (assembly GCA_002778355.1). NCBI lineage: Eukaryota > Metazoa > Arthropoda > Insecta > Phasmatodea > Phasmatidae > Clitarchus > Clitarchus hookeri. The sequence goes on from NQII01002560.1 coordinate 23,263, forward strand.
TCTCGTGCGCTGACTACAAAACTATGTTCAAACTAACTTAAATCTTGATAACCTGCCATTGCAACAGCAGTAACCGATGTAGCAACTTTGCCAGATGCTTGTTGTCTTATATAGGCACTGCCGACCGCATCATGTTACTCTGATTGGTTCCATACCTCTGTTTTTGCATACGCACGCCTATACCAGTTTTTTGGGCTCTCCGGTGTATATGAGATGTTCCTGCGAATGATAATGAGACAGCCACACAAGCACAACTAACGCCAGTATGGAGCCAAAACCAGTCTGCATTGTATTTGACGACAGTAGTATATACTCTGTGGGTTCTAGACCGACTTCGTTGACGCATTTGACATTTTAGGACTTTGTGTAAGATGGTATTACACAACAGGAAAATGCCCCATGTCATAATATCCACATTGTTCATAAATGGTTCGAGGAGCATTTTGCAGTGTTCCTATTAATGGTGTGGCCACAAACTCGAACGGGTGTTCAGGGACCATCTGCGCACAAGATTCTGCACTTACAGGCAGTTGTGAGGAACAGTCCTGATGGCATGGGCCCGTAGTTCTTCTGTACACAAGTTACATCGATACCATGTTGGATCGCTGGAGGATATTCTATATGATCCTTGTCAATATTTCCATGCATTTCCCCGAAAGTAAGGACCAGCAACCATGAACCGGCCAAGTGACCGCTTGACTTTTTTTAAAAACACTATTATGTCACAAACATTTCAATTAATTCTGTCAATATTCATAAAATATAAATATGTTTATTTCAGTAGTCACTCAAATTATGCTAGTGAGGTTGAACTGTTTAATAAAGTGAATTTGGCTACTAGCTAGTTTCTCTAAGGGGGGATCTTGTATAGTCTGTTCACTGCTAATATTAATTTGAACTTGCGGTTTAAATGAATACAGACGAAGAAACTGGCAAACATTTTAAATGTTACAATCTCGCCTGTTTATTGATGATAACCAGATTTCTGTGAACTTAGATTATTAATGGAAAACTGGCAGTTTTCAAATCCCATTCTAAATCAATTGTGCTTGTAGGCAATTTCACAAAGCAATTAACATAAATCCTACTGTAAATGTTTATATCCGTTGCCGAACATAAAAATTATTCAGCCATTATCAGCCCATCAGTTATTTATTTAATAACTCTCTATTTTTAAATGGATTTTCCAATGTTGACAATGTAATGAATATTGTAATACAATCTCAACAAATTTACATGTAATCGGAATGTGTCTGACGAGACACTCCCACTAAAATACAGGATGGCTAACAATTTTTAAGTGGTGAAAAAAAAAAATTCCCTATCTTGGATGTAGCGAGTTTTTGATCGATTGTCACGGTGATTGCTGCTCTACACCGGTAGTCAGTGTAAATGTGCTCTTGCACGAAGGTATAGGCTGACCATGGTAAACTGAGCACTTCTGAAAACCCTGCTCAGGACTGCTTGTATGCAGAATGTGTATTCTTATACCATATGCAAAGTTAACATTGACATGCGCTCGGTCACTTTATTAACGCGTCGGTCAAGTAAAACTGCGAACAAATTAAAAATAAATATTTTACTAATTTGCAAATTCTTACATTGTTTGCATTTAAAAACTGAAAAATAAATGTTTCAGTATTTATAAACGTTTATATAACGCTTGTAACTCAATGTTAGGACATGGGACTACTCTCAATCTGTCGTAACCAACTTTACTAGGCCCTTGTGGGTAGTGCACCCGTTAAAATATATGTAGGCAGGGTTGGGCGGCTCTTACCAGCGAGGTCTTGAGTGCCGATGAGGATGAAATGAGGTGAGAATGGAGCAACGCCAGAATGCAGACGTGGGGGGAAAGGGAGATCCCCGAGAAAACCCACCGACCAGCGGCATCGTCTGGCATGACATCCACTTGCGAAAATCCGTGAGTGGCCCGGCCGGGGATTGAGCCCGGTTCGCCTTGGTGGAAGTCGAGTATTCTGACCGCTCAGCCATCGTGACCCCATTTTCAGGCAGGGGAATTCACATTTTTCACAGATTGATTTCAAAAGTACTGAATTAACTGTAAAAAAACTTGTAGCTGTAAGGAGACGCACTGAGAGAATGGTTAGTTCCAGTAAACAAAATACGTGTTCGCATTATGCTTGATATATATTTCATTTCCACAACAAAATATTTTGTTGAGTATACAAAACTTGTAAACAAACATAATAATTTTGTTCATTTAACAAAACACGCGCTTGAATAAACAAAACCTCTGTGTTTAGCCAAAAGAAATAAAGCTGTAAAAATAAAATATTTAATTGAATGGACTGGGTATATTTGTTTGGCAACTCATTTGATCGTCTTCGTTCGAAAATACAGTTCCAAGATTTGTTGGTAATTTTGTAAAATTAAGACAGTACAGTAATTGTTTGTGTATTTATCGATGCTTTAATAATGGTATAACCATTCTAATAAACGAAATCCAGCAGGAAACTAAAAAGTGAAGATGTAAAATTTGAAATATTTATTTGCACGCTTTGTCCAGTGTTCTTACCAGTAGTCACTTAGTGTAGCACTCGACGTAGACGATCCATGTTGTAATATCGGTACGTTTAAAACGATTTCTTTATATTAACCAAAACGCTATAATATATGTAGAGTCAAGCAAATCTTAAGTTGGAGATAACCAAATAAAAACAACAAAAATGATTTGATTTAAGTACTAAAATATTTCTTAGTGTCTATAGAAACAATTAATTGAGTTGCGCCAAACAAACTTTGTTTGATTGAGTGTGTTTTCTGAAGTGTATGCAATGTTCCCCGGCAGGTATCGGGCGTGTAGCCCTGGACGCGGAGCTGGGCTGTCTGCAGGCGAACCTGCCCGCGCACTCGCGCCCTCAGAGGATCATAGACGCCGCCAAGTATGCGCTGCGCAACGTGGCCGTGCTCGAACTCAAGGCGCCCTTCTGGAGATACATTCCCACTCCGCTCTGGACTCGCTACGTCCGCAACATGGACTACTTCGTACAGTCTGTATCCTGTTCGCTTGCCGCGTGTCACCTCTGTAGTTAAGGCCTGGGTTGCGCGTTACAGGACTCGAAACTATCTGCTCACTCAGACTACTCGCCTCTCACCTACGTCAACTGGGTTAGATTCCCAACGGGGTCGCTCCCGGATTTTGTGTGTGGGAATCGTGCCGGACGATGCCGTTTATGCCGCCCTTTCATTCCGGTGCTGCCCCATCCTCGCCTCATTTCACCCTCATCGGCTCTCAAGACCATGCTGTTAAGAGCCACTCAAATCTCTCTCCACACCCTCTCCACTCCTGTATATTAGATTTTTTAAATAATAAGAAAGCAATGAATCTGATATTAGTTTACAGTAAATGGCACTGAGACATTGAGATATTGTTGATGTCCTGATATGAGTATGAAGTACCTTCAACATATTTATGCTATACATTACTGTACTTTTGTTTTTTTTTTCTGATTACAATGGTTAAACTCAATTGTGTCCTGACTTTAATATAATTTCTCCTTAGCGTACAATAACTACGTGTATCATATGGCTCTATATTGATAATCAGTTTGAATTTGAAGGAGATTATCATCACATGCTCTTTGTTTCACGATGTGATGATTCTGCACTTTTGCTGTCAACCTCAACAGTATGAACAGTTCTTTTTATCTCTTAAAGTTATACATGTGTCTTTGNCCTCTCCACACCCTCTCCACTCCTGTATATTATATTTTTTAAATAATAAGAAAGCAATGAATCTGATATTAGTTTACAGTAAATGGCACTGAGACATTGAGATATTGTTGATGTCCTGATATGAGTATGAAGTACCTTCAACATATTTATGCTATACATTACTGTACTTTTGTTTTTTTTCTGATTACAATGGTTAAACTCAATTGTGTCCTGACTTTAATAGAATTTCTCCTTAGCGTACAATAACTACGTGTATCATATGGCTCTATATTGATAATCAGTTTGAATTTGAAGGAGATTATCATCACATGCTCTTTGTTTCACGATGTGGTGATTCTGCACTTTTGCTGTCAACCTCAACAGTATGAACAGTTCTTTTTATCTCTTAAAGTTATACATGTGTCTTTGTTCGGTTATTAAAGAAAGGAAAAATTTGATATCAGAGTATAGTTTTCAGTTTTGTCATGCAGTTGTACACAAAGCCTAAATATGTAGGTACTTCCGTGATTATAATCAATTCCAAATTCCTTTGTTGCATACTTAGTAAATAGTATAACTAATAGGGCGATAACGACATCGATGTGAACCGTCACTGGTCTGATCTACACAGCACTGAGGATCCGAAGTTGTTTCAGTTATTTCAATATGTTTATTTATGTAACTTTACACAGTATCTCCTTTAAAACACTTCTCTTGCACAGCCATACAGCACTCCCAGGTTGCCTGCCCCTTCTGGAATGTGTCCTGGAAGTCTCTTCCTCAAAATGTGTCAAGCACCTTCTGCGATTAGCGCTGGATTTCCACAATGGTGTCAGAACTGCGACATTTGAGATGGATCTTCATCATCCGGTAGAGGGCAAAGTCCGCAGATGCCAAATCCAGCGAGTATGTTGTTCCCGGTGAGACACTCACGTGTGAGGATATCTCGGTGATAGATACTTTGTCGTCGTGGAGTATCCAGTTTCTCGCGCGCCACAAATCTCCACGTTTTCGCCGAATTTCCTCCCTCAGACACTCTGAAACCTGGCAGTATAAAAAAACTATTGATGGTCTGATTCCTGTGACAAATTCTTGATGCATAATGCACGGATTTCGAAAAAGACTATTAGTATACACTTTGTCAAGCTGCAGATCTAATTCACATTTTTCATTCGTGGAAACGATAGGCTCTTCCACTGTGAAAATTGTTGCTTCGTATCTGGGTCGTGCCCGTACACCCAAGTTTCGTCACCATAAATGATCCATCATTGTGGAGATCCAACACGAATAGCAGAAATTACTTGACATACTTCGAAAAGACACTTTCAGGACACGTTCCAGAAGTGGCAGTAGTTCTGGAGGTGGGGAGCCACATTATCACTTAGGTTATTTGATATAGGAGNGATGGTCTGATTCCTGTGACAAATTCTTGATGCATAATGCACGGATTTCGAAAAAGACTATTAGTATACACTTTGCAAACTGCAGATCTAATTCACATTTTTCATTCGTGGAAACGATAGGCTCTTCCACTGTGAAAATTGTTGCTTCGTATCTGGGTCGTGCCCGTACACCCAAGTTTCGTCACCATAAATGATCCATCATTGTGGAGATCCAACACGAATAGCAGAAATTGCTTGACATACTTCGAAAGGACACTTGCAGGACACGTTCCAGAAGTGGCAGTAGTTCTGGAGGTGGGGAGCCACATTATCACTTAGGTTATTTGATATAGGAGNCAGGACACGTTCCAGAAGTGGCAGTAGTTCTGGAGGTGGGGAGCCACATTATCACTTAGGTTATTTGATATAGGAGGATTTGTACAAAAATTTAGATGTTCTTAGCTGCTCCGAAAGTTTTCATTTCCTTTTCAGCATTATAAGTGAGGAGAAATTCCAATTCCTAGATGCCATCTCGATGTTACATGATGGCACAAAGGCTATATCATAAAGAGTAAAGATGAGAAAGAAGACTACATAGAGAAACGCGCCTTAGTATAAAGTTTCTGCTAAACAATCTCTACGAGTGGTGCAGCTTAAATGAAGAACATGACCAATCACACAGTTCACCGACAATTTGTAGTGACTTAACTCTTGTGCCAGTGTACGAAAAAACCACAGCTTCAAAAATAAAACTACACACCTAACAGCGCAAACAGTTCCTTTAGCTCAGAGAAGGGTTCTTGTGGACAAGATCTCATTCAAAACAATACAAATAACAATGTTTGACCCCTCCAGCCTACAGGAAACCATGAGAGGAATGAATCGTAATGGAAGTTAAAGATTGCACCAAGAGATACCAATCGGAAAGAATGACAGAATATGTGAAGACACATGTGACACAAAGCGATTAGTTCGGACAACAAAGACCTACCCGACCAATACCACATCAATAAAGATTACTGGCATCCAAGTAAGACAGTACAACATAACCAGAGGTCGAGTCCACGCAACTCTACAGCATCATTCCCACGCGATGTGTCCATGAATATATCGACATAACCTGCAGAAGCAGAACCCATTGCGGATGTAACTTGCAGACGAACCCATAGTCGACATAACCCGCAATAGCCGAACATGTAACCTGCATTGGCCGAAACTGCAGGTTCTGTCTGCTATTCGTTGCAGGTCAATCAGGAGGAGAAACAGTCAAATTCTTGCACACCATTCAAGAATCAATGGGGGAAACACACAAAAGAATTTCAGGTGAGCAAAGAAAAATTNAGTCAAATTCTTGCACACCATTCAAGAATCAATGGGGGAAACACACAAAAGAATTTCAGGTGAGCAAAGAAAAATTTTGAAAATTCTCACCCGATGAAATTCGAAAAAGTGATAAAATGTCAAAGCCGTCGGACTTACAAGAATGCTTACTGTCATGATGCCATTGTTCAAACCATTTTAGGAGCCACAGCAATTTAAAATTCCATCACCCTCAAATCATGGAGTTCATGTGAATTCGACAGTACACCGTGAAGTAATGAGAACTGACGGGCTTAAGAAGCATCTAGAATTTCGAAGATATTGGGAACAAAACAATAACCACCCCTTAGAATCTTCCTTAGTCTTCGTAAGAGTACTCTTTTAGTGATGTCTCAAAGTCAAATTGCAAGTCCCTAGCACTAAATGGGCGGAAGCAACGCGCGAACTAATATCAGCAGTGGAAAAACGAACCCTCTGTGTCTAATGATTTGCTCCGAGGAGTGGTGGCGGGTTACGGGAGTGGCGGGGATGAAGGATGGGAATAGGTACTAAGATGGATGGTGCGCAGAGCACCCAAACTTTGCGTTTTTCAGCACCAAACTTCCGTTCTTCATTACCAATATATAGAGATCATGGTATTGCACCTCTGGTCTGATAAATATAACCAATACATATTCGTGGTTACCGACCAGTTTTAGATGTGTGGAGATATTGAGGCCCAGTAGAGACTAAGAATCTGAACATCATTAGTTACTGGAAAATAAAAGTATTAATTTTTCTGTCAGAGTGATGTGGAACTGTTAATGGCCAGTGAAACACGGTCCCTGCATAGCATGAGAGTTCAATAACCTAACTGCTATCACCACCAATTTAATCCTCCGATCAGGGAAATGGGAATGGGGGGGTAAGAATCAAACCTGTTAATATAAGAAAAGAGGCTCGAAAGGAACGTAATGCACAAGCAAGTAACTGCAAGCAACCCATCAAGCGGAGACATACATGTTGGATGACGCTTTTCCGTTGGCCACGTGTGTCTGGTACGCAGACACTCCAGCTCATCACCAATTGTCTGGTTACATTAGCGGCTGTGAGTGGGCCAATAAAGTACACAAATATCTTCGTTTTTCAATTCGACGAATATTTCCTCGCTTTATTGATGGGAGAATTTTCGTGTTGATACATGAATTTTTAAAACAGTGAAGAAAGCATGTTTATGTTCAGGTAACCTGGTACTTTCCAAAATGCATCCATGTATCTANGAATTTTTAAAACAGTGAAGAAAGCATGTTTATGTTCAGGTAACCTGGTACTTTCCAAAATGCATCCATGTATCTATTAAAACATTGTTCCTTTGCTTACGTATTATTATGCTGACAATATTGCAGGAGCGAAGAGGTGACTTTCAACTACATAGTGTATGTGTTATATATACTCTTAAACTACATTACAAAGACAGTAATTATCCATTATTTTATGGTATAACATCGGAATATGTTGTTTATTTTACTCCCATCAACAGTTTTTCAGTTTGTTTGGTAACTCATAACCGACTGTTATTCTCTTATATATAATATATTTTAAATTTCATTTTGCAGCTAGTTTTTAATGCCCGATAGTGTTAACGCATAGGGCTCCACTTCAAAAAACAGACAAAATATTTTGCAATATTGAATAAAACAGTTTGAGTTCATGACAAATTAAAATATTAAAGATTCGCTATGAAGTAAACACAAGTACAAGTACTTTAAGAATTTTGTCCCCTTACCTGCACAGGTTGTAATCATCAACTGCAGAAACATTGGCAAAAAACTGTTTAATATTTTCAAATCTATAAGCTTTTATCATTAGAGTAACAGACTGTTGTGTAAGAATCGGCTTATTACTGATTCTTATCCTTATGTAGTTTCACTTCGCTGACATACATAGTTAATGCAAGGAAATGTTGATGTAAGAGTGATGGACACGTGATGGATGGAAAGAAATTAATGAGCACGTCAACTATCGCATTTATTACAGATGGTTCACCTGTAATAAATGTTGATATACATACTGTTTAGAAACTCACCCAAAATTATTCGGGAGGTGATTCCTTGTGGAAAATAAAATAGACATGTTTAATACAACTTGTATCCTATCTCAATTCTTAGGCAAGATCGAATTTAGAAATAGCATTTTTGTAAAATATAAAAAATGGCATAGAATTAAACAACGATTATCTAGATAACGTTTAGTATTATCGAGATCTTTAGCCTATGGGAAAAAAACGGTGTTACAACCTTTGCCTTTAAAAAAAATAGTACGGATGGCCACCCTCTAATTCAAAGTTTCAAGGAATTTTGATACCATCTTATTGAACAGTACGTCCTATTTAACATGCAGATAGGCATAAACATAGAAATATGAGATATAAATATATAAAATTATGTTAAGATTAATTTAAAACTATTTAATATTTCAATTTATATAAGCATTTTATAATAATATATTTTATATTGTTATATAGGTATCTGCATGTTTTCTTTTGGAGCGATTGAGTATGTGGGTTTTCTCAGAATGCTCACATATTGTTTACTTTTAAAATGTATTACAGAATGCCTTCTGTGAGCAGAAGCAGCGATCTTTACTGTAAACAGAATCGATTATTTACTAAAAAATTGAGTTATCTTTCTGAAACCATCGATTTGGAAGGGCTCTCTCGTCATACAACGAAGCTGAAATGTGAATACGAAGGCATGCCTTTTGACCTCAACAAACATGGAGCCGAGACCTGCATCAACATAACCTGGCTTAGGTGGTTTTGTACAACCATCTAAGCCAGTGCTCTTCGAGCCGAAGCCTAATGTGAATGGTATTTTCCTGAAACGGTCTGCATTAAGGGGTCTTCTTAAATATTAGGTTTAATCGAATGTGTCAATTACATCGAAAGATGTTTTTCTTGTTCATGTCAAGTATTAAACCTTATATGATAAACCAACTTATGGATGAGGTGGAGAAATACGGAAGTGTAAAATATAATATGTGGCTGAACTGTAGCTATACGAAACAAGAGCCCCACGATGACGAATATTGNATGGAAAAATACGGAAGTGTAAAATATAATATGTGGCTGAACTGTAGCTATACGAAACAAGAGCCCCACGATGACGAATATTGCACTAGAGCCTTCAATAGCTCGAATTTAGCTGTTTGTATAATGTAGATGCAATAGAAAACACTTTTGACGATAGTACACACAAGTTACGCCATGAGAATGAAGAGATTGTTACTATGGGTTCGAGTTGGACTATGGCTTAAGTAAATCATCTAGAGCTGAGAACAAGTGGGCTCAATTCACTTGTTAAATAGGCACTTACTGATTTCCTTCTACCTGACTACATAGAATTACAACATAAAAAACCAGCAAACCACTACATGAATGCGAATCCTGGATTGAGTGAGGGGTCAGTTGCGGAGCAGAACAGGTCATTTAGGGGTCATTTGCAGAGCACCAGAGGTCATTTAGGGGTCATTTGTGGAGCAGGGTGGGTCATATATAGAGCAGGAGGGGTCACATATAGAGCAGGAGGGGTCATTTAAGGGTCATTTATGGATCATAACAGGTCATTTTCGGAGCAGGAAGGGTCATTTTCGGAGCAGGAGGGGTCATTTTCGGAGTCGTTTGCGGAGCAGAAGGGGTAATATAGGGGCCACTTACGGAGCAGAAGGGGTCATTTAGGGGTTATTTGTGGAGCAGGAGTAATTTGCAGAGTAAAATGGGTCATTTATGGGTAATTTGTGGAGCAGGAGTCATTTAGGGGTTATTTGCGGAACAGGAGGGGTCAGTCTCGTGAGGAGTCGGTCTGGTAGTAGACAGTTGTCTGATTTAATGTTACCATGAGTTCAATCTTAGTGAAGAACTTATCTGGAAGAAACTATTGAAGTTATGGTAATATGATCAAGAAACTAGATAAAATGTATGGTTGCATTTAGGCATAAATATGCTTAAATCTCACTGATAAAAANGTAATATGATCAAGAAACTAGATAAAATGTATGGTTGCATTTAGGCATAAATATGCTTAAATCTCACTGATAAAAAGTGTAAGTAAGTACATATAGAGAGCAATAGCTAGACCAAATAGATACACATGTTGCCACTGTGGAAAGATGTTAGATTTTTTAATGAAGACGGTGCAAGCCAATGATTGTACGAAGTGTACTGTAGAACTTACCTCTATGAATGTACGTACCTTCTTCCACTGCTNACGGTGCAAGCCAATGATTGTACGAAGTGTACTGTAGAACTTACCTCTATGAATGTACGTACCTTCTTCCACTGCTGGAAAATTACATGGAAAACGATGTTGATAATGTGTGAAAGATCTTCAGGAAAAGCTGCCATGCTCGCCGACATGAAACAAAAGAAACAGTGTTTAAAAGTATTGACCTCCAAATCACTACCATGTACCAACTGGGGTACAATATTTGGTAGAAGCGGTAATTTAAAGAGACACACCGTTATGTATAAAGGTAACATACCTTTGCTTGACTCAAGACAGCACGTGTCGACTTCGTTACCTCCTGTTAATACACTACATAAAATGTTCGCAAACGATGAGGGAACTCAAACGATGAAGCATTACAACAATGGGTATATGAAGTTTATGAAGGTGATACATTGATGAACCACATCAAGAACTGCAAGGATTCGTCTTTTGAGAGCCAGCAAGTGTTGCCATCAATANATTTTATGAAAGGTGATACATTGATGAACCACATCAAGAACTGCAAGGATTCGTCTTTTGAGAGCCAGCAAGTGTTGCCATCAATACTTCTTGCTGTATCAGTGGGTATTGATTCGCCAGGCGATTATAATGAGACAGTTAATGCTAATGACGGAATGAGAGACCCACGAGGTGTGGTACGGTGGCTGAAAGGGCACGTGCACTCGGCAAAAGAGAATATTTTCGACATACTTTACGTATAGCCCGCAGTTCTTGACTGAATGATATCACGTGGCACAACCTTGTACAATGACCTTTGGCGTTCATGGTACAAGGCGGAGGCTGTTAAATACTGTGGAGCTCGTGTGCTAGGGGTCGTTCGTTGTTCGATTACGAAGGGACTGAGCAGCGAGAAAGATCAGCGGCACCTCGGCCGAGCTAGTATTCGTCCTTCACTTTGCAGGAAAGTGATCTGATCTCAGCCGAAATGTAAGTTAACACGTTTATTATTAACAATCACTACAGCNCTTCACTTTGCAGGAAAGTGATCTGATCTCAGCCGAAATGTAAGTTAACACGTTTATTATTAACAATCACTACAGCCTATAAGATAAATTCATTCTAATTGATACTCGCTGGTTCCTCGCTATTGAGAAAAAGTTATTGTACTTTTTAAAACACATCTCTGTGAATTTTAATAATTAAATCTGTGATGATATAATGAAGATTTTCATTAATATAATCGGAATCCAGCGTGTTACAAACACACTTCATATATTTTCTACAGAAAGTGATACTAGCTCTTGCAAGCTTTTGAACCAATACAATCATGTTTGGTGGCTACTGCGACCTCTGCCGTGATGATCATACATCACATATAAGACACTAATAGTATAAATGAATGTAGTCTCAGTAGTAATGCATAGTAGCAGTAGTTGTTAGCGGTAAGGAAATGAAAAACATTTATTGAAGAGAGGGAGCTACCACTCCACTGCAGATATCGAGCCAAATTATATGTTATGTTCTTGTCTATGAAACTGGGTTGCTCACCTTCCGAGCCCTTCCTTCCACCTCTGCGTCTAAGCCGCTCGCCTAACATCAACTTCGCTATCGAAACCAGCAATTGCACAGCTCCAGGTGGCTGTTTCCTCACCTGGTGGTAGTGTTACATACCGTTTAAATTAACGCTGACATCTTATGATCGATAGGCGAGTCCACCATTTCCTATACACCCCCTTGCACACACCTGTTACCTGTTAGGGTTGTAGGTGACGTGACACAAGGTTACGGCCACCAACATTCAACATGGATGCCATACGATGCCAGACGTATGTTGGACGATTATTTTAATTTATTCGAATTTTTAACATTTTTTCTTGATTTTTGAGTTTAATATTATTGGGGCCAATGTATCCAACATGGGTGTCATAGTTAGTGATGTAATATGTTCCTAAACTTATATTAGTGTAGTTCGATTTTAGAATTTCTTTCTTGATTTTTTGTTTTCAATGTCATTGAGGTCAATGTCGTCAACAATCAACATGGTCGTCGGTGGTCAACAATGTGAGATTTTCCTTAATTTCTAGAATTAATTTTTTTCCATTTAGATTTGTTATGATTGGAATGTGGATAGGTAGGGATAGGTTAGGGGTGATGGGGTAACATTATATGTTTCTCGATGTTTTGCGATTTTGTCGATTTTATATAATTCCTAGTGAATGGGTGAGGAGAGGTGAGGTGAGGGTAGTGGAATGAGTGTGCGGAGAACATTATATGAACTTCGATTTTTAGAATCAATATTTAGTTTTTTTCATTTGTTCTCGTTTTTTGTTATAATTGATAGGGGTCGTGTGTGGAGAGGGGATGGGATGAGGGTGGTGGGATTAGTGTAAGGTTAAGATTATTGNGGGTAATGTAAGGTAAAATGTTTTTCGGAATTTTTGCTTTTTTTATAGTATATAATAATTTCCATGGTGAAGGGATGGGAAGGGATTGAGGTGAGGGTGAAGAAGTGTCAGGTGATGGCCTTGTCCGCTGGTCCTGGCTCGGAGCCTCGAATCCTCTTTTACTGATCTGAGGATTGAGTGGCTCATTCCGCCAAGAGCCTCGAATCCTCTTCTTCGCCTGAGGGCTTTTCGGCTCATGCTTCGAGAAGCTTCAGATCCGGTTTTCCTCATTTTTCCACTTTTATTTTTATTTTTTTGGTGAAAAATGTGATTTTTTTTATCGAATAATTGGTTTCGGAAGTGATTTTTGGGGTAAAACGAATGATTTTGTCTGAAAATATGGCCACCGGCCGACCGGAATGACAGAGCAGGAGGTGACATCATCCAATATGGTGGACGGTTCTTGGCTCCTACTCATGAATCCTGCCTCATAAGGAGCTATATCGTACTACTATCTCCATTATGAATGGAGGCATATATTACATATGTTTACCTCATTTTCCACAAATAATCACATACCGAAATATTGCGGGTGGGTTTCCGAGCAGCCTGTAGTCAACAAGTGACATGTGCTCGAGTGAGCAGGTGGGAGATGGTGCATGTGAGGCGTGGTGTACTTGCTGCAGGATCTGCTCCGAGTACATCGAAGAGGCCCTAAGGCGGCTGGAGAGGAAGAGGCTAGCTGGAGAAGACGAGGGAGAGCTCTCGCTGCTGGAGAGGATTCTGGCCGAGAACGCTGACCCCAAGATGGCCTGCATCCTCGCGCTAGACCTCATCCTCGTCGGCATTGACACGGTCAGTGACCGACTATACAAACGCTTTGCTATAAAAAAATCGTACTAAATGCTGTGTATGGTTGATTGAGTACTTTTGATATCAACCTTTGAAAAATGATACTCCCCCCACCTACCTGTATATATATTTTACGGCATGCGCCGTCAGTAAAGTTGGTAACGGAGAAAAAAAGTAATTCTATATATTAGTGTCTAACTAACAGTGTTACTATAAACGTTTGCGGATATTGAATTAATTAATTTTCTTTCGTTTTTATTAATAGAATATTTGAAATTTGTAAAATATTTACTTTTCTAATAATGTCATAGATTTGCTTGCCTGACACATAAATAAAGCGATAATTCCCATGGCAATGTAAATTTTACATGTGGTGAAAGAATGCGCAATATGCATACAAGTTGATCGTATACAGTACGCTTTTCAAAGTGCTCAATTTACTGTGAACAATGTGTAAATATAATCCAAAAATATACGTGGTTTTAGAACATACTTTTCTTAATATACAACGGTATCGTTTAGTAGCCTCCAACACCATAAATGAACACAAATTAAAATTTAATTTTCTTCATCTGAAAATATTATCAAATTATTAATGATATTGCACACCTATTCTTTAATGCATTTTAAACCATTTTTAGACAACACTTCTAAGACTTAGGATTAATTTCTGATGCTTTGACAAAACATAATATTAGATCTTTGGAAAGATATTGTTTCATTTCTTAAATCAGTACTGGACATGGCAAAATATTTCATACACCTCCGGAATCTGATACGGAGACCGTATCAACGTAAAAGACTTGTGTGCGAGTATATGCATCGCAAAGTCGTCCTTCAGCCAAACTGATACTCTGCAGAAGCATTGCCTTCTCCCTGCCATACCTTGCAGACACTTTACTGAAGCATTACCTGGTTGTTACCACGAATATCCCCTCATATTTCCAGTCTCTAATCCCCTGTTTCCTTGGAACTAAGATTTCGTTAGGCATGACCGTGCGAGTGAAACCTTTAATACGTTGTGAAACTAAATTGTTGGCAAAATTCACATGCAGAAGAAGAGAGGGGAAATATGAATATTTAATTAAAATCCCAGTCAGAAAACGCAGGTTTTCAGCGCGACAGTAGCANGAAGAAGAGAGGGGAAATATGAATATTTAATTAAAATCCCAGTCAGAAAACGCAGGTTTTCAGCGCGACAGTAGCATCTAATGTAAGTCGCACAAATCCTGCCAATGAGCTACCATCGGCATGAAAGAGTGGCGTTATCATCCCTGCACAGACATCAAGACAGAAGGACTATTTTGGCAGGCATTGGTCGATGGCAACAAATGCTCTGTGTTCTGGTACTTGCTGGCCGTGATGGAGCCACTCTACACCTCTGTAAATCCCATTACTTGAACCATTCGCAACATAAAAACCTTTTTCTTTTACAAGTTAAGTTAAATTTCAACAAGACGAAAATCTAGTTCATACTGCAGCTTACGAAACAGTTTAAATTTCTTTTTTCAGAAAAATAGATAATCATTTTTTATATGTGCTGTACATGGGAATCCTGCAGGACGATGCCGCTGGTTGGTGGGACTTCTCCGGGATCTCCTCTTTTTCCCCATCCTTGTATTCTGGCTTTCCTCCATATTCACCTTGCTTCAACCTCATTGGCTCTCAAGATCTCAACTTTTAAGAGCCATCCACGCCTCTCCACTTCACTAGATTCTATCTCTACAAGAGTTCTCCCATGACATGTTTTTAAAAACATAGTATCAAACAAGATTTACTTATACTTAAACCTAAAGATTGCGTACATAATTATGTCTACCAGGATTTGGACCTAGAGTCTCATGCACTATTGGTTGGCGTATCAAACGACTACGTTAAAGTGGTTGGTGGTGTATAATGTTACATACGAAAATGTCAAACTAGATATTAAAGCGTGAACCTTCACATTCTCCCCGCCTTCAGGTAATGACAGCATGATAGATAAGGGAGAACTGGATCTATTTGGAGCCATGCGTTACACCCAGGGCCCCGATATATCATTGAGCCGAGGTGAGATGAGACAGAGGGCAGTCTAATGGGGTGAGTAACAATCCCCGCCCGCCATGACATGGGCAAGGCTAGTAAATGACTACAGTGACAACTATAGGTCAGTCCTAAAAAGTTTCCAATTAGCAAAACAAGAAGTTACAGACAGATATAACTAAGAGCCTACTTGCCTCTACGTGGCTGCAACTAATTTTTAATTAAATTCTATAAATGTTAGACAGTATGTAGGCCCTGACGTCTCGTTGACAGCAATGTCATTCAAGATGTAATCAGAAGCACTTGCAACAGTGCTGAGACGTAAATACACACGTGCCTTACCAGGCACTCGAACCCAGAAAATCTTGTACCTAAGATACCATGCAACCAACTGCATTACGGAAGTAGGATTCGGAGCATCAACTCCGGATGTAGTTAGTCTAATGTTTTGTTAGATAGGGTCTGTTTACTTAAAATACTTACATAACTGCCAATTTTAAAATAAGTGTGCGAGAAATTAAAATCATGTAAGATCGCATGGCCTTCCATAGCACTACAAGTGTGAAGAATTTTGAGGAAATTTGTTGATTGCTACACGAGATATGGCATTAGAATTTCATTTTTTCATTCGTTGCTATCATACAAAAATGCCAAAATATGTATCTGTGTAGTATGGCTTGAATAGATAATATCAGGATTGAAATATTGACTGAATTAGGTAAAACTTTTAATGATATATGACAGAAATATATAAATTATTTATTTGACCACCATTTTGAAAATTAGTGTCTGACCCGCTTAAAAAACATTAGTTATTTGACATATCATATTACTAATTGTTTGCTAAATTTGGTAGGAATAGGTTGATTGTTTTCTGAAATTCAATTGTAATTATTCACACTGCGCTATTTCAAATGTNGCTAAATTTGGTAGGAATAGGTTGATTGTTTTCTGAAATTCAATTGTAATTATTCACACTGCGCTATTTCAAATGTGAAGTTACTGATATAAGTTATGAGCCTATAGGCTAGTCACTACAAAGTGAGCACATTTGAAAGCCCTCTCATTTGGAATAATAGTCAATAAAAAAATGTATTTTAGCCTTAGACGTTAACTTCCGAGTGTGGTGGAATATACACACTGCGTTTATGACTTACATGGGAATACTTATTTAAAAAGGTGGTTAAAGAATAACAAAATGGCTGAAAGTAAAAAGTGACTAGGACATCAAAATTGCACACTTTACCGTGAACAACCTATACTTTTCTATACGCAGGTANTGAAAGTAAAAAGTGACTAGGACATCAAAATTGCACACTTTACCGTGAACAACCTATACTTTTCTATACGCAGGTACAAATAATTTGTAATAAATTTCCTAGTAGTTAATATAGCAAATAGGCCTTGGCGTCTCATTGACAGCGGTATTATTATTAATGGAAATAGAAACATATGCCAGAGTAGTGAGAAAATTACAAATAAACACCTCTATCCACGACTCGAACTCAGAAGACTTCGCCATTTATGTTAGCGTGCATGTATTACGGAGGCAGGATTCGGAGCATCAACAATGGAAGTAATAAGGTTCATGTTTTGATAGACTGTGTTTACTAACCGGAAATATTTAAAGGGCAGTCATTTTGAAAATAAGTGCCTGAGAAACTTAAATCACATAATTTTACATGACCTACAACAGAGTTGCTGGTTTGAAGACTTTGGTGGAAATCGGGTAATTGGATCTCGAGATATGACATAAAAACTTTATGTTGTTATTTGGTGCTAGTGTACAAAATTACGTAAAGAAAAGGTTTTGTATACAATACTTCTAATATATAGGCCTACTGCCAGAATGCAATGTTTTGTTGAACTTTGTTAAATCGTTTAATTTATATGATAAACTAGTATAAATTATCTATATAGCTACCATTTTGAAAATCAGTGTCTAACGTCACTTAAATCATGTAAGTATGCATTGCCTTCTGTAGCACTTTTAGTGTGCAAAATTTGATCTAAATTAGTTTATTGGTTCTGGAAATGTAGCAAGAAGTTCCACTTTTTCACCTGGCACTATTTTACAAAAATGCAGGTGAAAGACGATCTCTGTACGCGTAATTATATTTATTATGTATAATTATCTAAATGTTAATGCCATTTAATAAATGTCTGCTGCACCTAAAATATGTAAGCTTGTATGGCTTACTGTAGCACTAATTGCTTATAAAATTTAGTGGGAATCGGTTAATCGGTCCTTGAATATGATATTAAACCTATATTTTTCTCATATGACGAACTTCATAAATGGAGGACGAAACGTTACAGATTAGAAAATTTGATGATTGTCACAGATACTGCTAGTATTCAAAGAAAGGTTATATTTAATTACATTGTTTCGTAGATGTAACATACCAAGCTAAAATGTTTATTTAGCCACAATTCTGAAAATAAGAGTCTGGCACACTAGAAATTAATATGGCCTAATAAAGCACAACTTTTTCGCCAAATTAGGTAGGAATGGGCTGATTATGTCCAAATATATGGCATAAACTTTACACTTACATTTAACACAATCTTACAAAATTGAGTAGGAATTAGGCTTTGGATAGACACATTTGATGTTTACCATAGATACTGCCAGTATACAAAGTTAAGTTGAAATTTGTTTCGTATTTTCTTAGCATACTAAGCTTAGCTATTTATATGGCAGTCATTTTGAAAAAAGTATCTAACCTACTGAAAACATCAATTTAGATGGAATACCATAGTGATACTTGTTTGCCAAACTTGGTCAAAATTTGTTGGATTTTCCAGATATATGACATAAAAATTAAAGGGAATCGGTTGATTAATCCTTAAATATGGAATAAAAACCTATTGTTTTCTCATATGACGAACTTCATAAATGGAGGACGAAAGGTCCTGTATTAGAAAATGTTATTATTGTCATACATTCGGAAAATCCAACACATTACTACCACATTTGCAAACAAGTAGCACGATGGTAGTCCACGTAAATTGTTGTTTCGAGTGGGTCAGAAACTTATTTCAAAAATTACGGCCATGTAAACATTTTGGCTTGGTATGCTACGAAAATACGNTTTCGAGTGGGTCAGAAACTTATTTCAAAAATTACGGCCATGTAAACATTTTGGCTTGGTATGCTACGAAAATACGAAACTATTTTCAACTTAACTTTGCATACTGGCAGTATCTATTACAACCATCACAATAATGTCTCACTATATTTTATAAATGGAAGACGGAAAGCTTCTTTGCATAGACACATTTGAGAATTGTAATACATACTGCTAACATACACAGTTTAGTTGGAATTTATTACATGGTTTCGACGANTTTCGAGTGGGTCAGAAACTTATTTCAAAAATTACGGCCATGTAAACATTTTGGCTTGGTATGCTACGAAAATACAAAACTATTTTCAACTTAACTTTGCATACTGGCAGTATCTATTACAACCAATCACAATAATGTCTCACTATATTTTATAAATGGAAGACGGAAAGCTTATTTGCGTAGACACATTTGAGAATTGTAATACATACTGCTAACATACACAGTTTAGTTGGAATTTATTACATGGTTTCGACGANTAGACACATTTGAGAATTGTAATACATACTGCTAACATACACAGTTTAGTTGGAATTTATTACATGGTTTCGACGATAGAGCGTACAATACTAAAACAGCTATATGGCCACCATTTTTAAAATAACTGTCTGACGCACTTAAAACATATCCGTTTACATCACCTTCCACAGTATAGCGTGTTTTGCCAAATTCTGTATAAATTATGACATTAAACACGTATTTATTCATGTGACCCAATCTTACAAAATGGCTGACAAAAAAGGTTCTACATATAAACAATTTATGTTGTAAAAGATGCAGTAAGTTGAAAATATGGTTTCGTAGAATTAGCATACCAAGCTAAAATGTTTATGTAGTCGCCATTTTTTGCTTACTTTATGAAGGAAAGAAAGGCATATGGGATCTCCTTCCTGTCTGTGTGTTTGTGTGTGTTTATATGTATGTGTGTGCGTCCCCCCTTTCATTTTTTTAATGCGTTGGTCGAATTTAACCAAACTTGTTACACATATAGCACTTAGTAAGGTTACCTTACTTTTATAGTTTTCGACCACATCGGGAAAATGGCGGCCATTTTAATATTTTGGGTGATATCTCATATCTCAGGGACCATCCAACCAATTGAAACGAAATATTTTGTCCTGGCAGAGCATATTGTAAGCATTGAATTTTGAGGTAGATATTGTTGCTGGTCCACCATTTTGTAAAATAGCATCAAATGAAGAAATAAATTGTTTTCTTTATATCTCGAAAACTATTACACCNCTGGTCCACCATTTTGTAAAATAGCATCAAATGAAGAAATAAATTGTTTTCTTTATATCTCGAAAACTATTACACCAATTCTCACCCAATTTTGCAGGTTAGTAATACTATGATCGGCCAAGCAAACGTAAGTGATTTAACTTGATTAAGTACTTATTTTAAAAATGGTGACAATACAAATTTTTTACATTTATTTGGTATATCTGCCATACACTTAAAACAATTTCGACCAAATTTCGTCCATACAATGAAAGTATATGTAAGAAGCATCATATATACCAACACATAACCACTTTTGTCGGACGTTTTGGAAGTTAGTGCCATATCAATAAAGTTATTATGTCATATCTCGGTAAAAAAAACCACAGATTCCTGCTCAATTTGGAAAACAAGTAGTACTAACTCATNAAGTTATTATGTCATATCTCGGTAAAAAAAACCACAGATTCCTGCTCAATTTGGAAAACAAGTAGTACTAACTCATATGACGTTAACTGATATGTTTTAAGTATGTCAGACTCTTATTTTTAAAATGGCGTCCATATAGCTATTTGAGGTTATAATGCTATTGTCAAAATTATGTAATCCATTCCAACATAACTTTGTATTTTAGCAGTAGATATTAGATCTATCAAGAGTTTCTCCACAGAGTATATTTTCTATGCCATTTTCTAAGATAGTGCCATGCGAATAAATGAAGTATTTATGTCATATCTCTGAGAACAATTGACCAATTCCTATTAAATTTGGCGAACAAGTAGTACAGCGGCAGATTATGTAAAATTTCATGTTATAAGGACATAAGATATTTATTGTCAAAATGGCAGACATTAGTTATTTTAGCATTAAATGATATATCATCGTTTCCAACTTATCAGTATATGCCGGCAGTGGATATTACAGCTATCAACTCTATCTACACTAAGCATATTTTGTCCGCCATTTTGTAAGATTGCATCATGCCAATAACTTAAGTTTTTATGTCATATTTTACGAAACCGTTGTCCGATTCCTATTAAATTTGGCAAATATGAAGTACTGAGGCAGATTATGTTAAGTGGTATGTTTTGAGCATGTCACGTTTTTATTTTCAAAATGGTGGTTATATAGCCATTTTAGCTCAGAATGTTATATCGTCGAAACAATGAAATCAATTACAACTTGACTTTGTATGCTGGCAGTAGGTGTTACGACTATCAACTGTACCTACAGGAGCATATTTTGTCCTCCATTTTGTAAGATAGTGAGACATGAATAAAAAAAATTTTATGTCATATTATAGTAAACAATTTACAGATTCCTACCAAACTTGGCAAACAAATAGTACTGCAGCAGGTGGTGTAAATTGGAATGTTTTAAGTAGTGCAGGCATTTATTATCAAAATGGTGGCTATGTAAATATTTTAGCTCAGTATATTTTATCAACAAAACCAATTCCAGCTTAATTTTGAATGCTGGCAGTGCATATTACAAACATTAAAACCTCTAAAATTAAATCCTTAGAATAAAATTTCGATATAATAGGTATACCACATAAAGATAATCTAGCAATAATTATACAAAAACAAGTAAAATGTATTTGCAAAAGTAAATTACCTAGATAATGAATATCTTGACAATTATTAAAAGAATGAATAATAACTCCTGAACACATCAATTGTTCTACATAAGCTATGTAGAGTCTCATTTCTCTGCAATTTTGTATTATAGCCTCACCAATAAAAAATAAAGTTACTATCTCAAGTCTCAGGAAACAGTCAACACATTCTTACAAAATTTGCCGAACATGTACTGTGGTAGGCCATATCAGGATATGTATTTTTTTTAGTATGGCACTTATTTTCAGAATGGTAGCTATAAAATAATTTTNGTGGTAGGCCATATCAGGATATGTATTTTTTTTAGTATGGCACTTATTTTCAGAATGGTAGCTATAAAATAATTTTAGTTTTGTGTGCTATATCTACAAAGTTATGCAATCTATTATAACTTAACTTTGTATATTGGCAGTATACAACATCTAATGTGCTATTACATTACTTTTTTCTCCTCCATTTATGAAGATCGCAATATGAAAATTATGGAGTTTTTACGGCATATCTTGAAGATCAATCACCGATTCTCACCAAATGTTATGTTGGAACATTTCAACTAATTTTTACCTAAGTGTGCAGACCATAAATGCTACAGGAGTCCATGTAAACTTTCTTGATTAAAATGAGTCAGACAAAGATGTTCAAAATGATGGTATCATAAATAAGTTAGGTAAGTTTGCTACATTTATTACACAATTTAACCAAATTCAACCAAATTTGTATGTATACATTATACATTAGAAGCATAGTAATAAAGCCTCTTTTTTGTAAATTCGGTGTGATAGCATCAAATAAGAAAATAGAATTTTCATGGCATATTTCAGGGACCAAAAAAACAATTTCCACCAAATTCTTCGCAGAAGTAGCGCTACAGTAGGCCATGTAAACTTAAATATTTTGAGTTACTCAGTCCATTGTTTTCAAAATGATGGCCCCTAAATATGTAAGGTAAGTAAACCCTATAATTCGAAACATTATACTAATATAATCCGAAGTTGATGCTCCGATTCCACGCTCCGTGACGCAGTCCGTTGCACGTTAGCTTATTGTACGAGGTTTTCTAGGTTCAAGTCCCGGGTGAGGTACGTGTGTATTTGTAATTGTCTCGCTAATGTTACATACATTTCTGGTTTCATTTCTATTGTTATTGCTTTCAAAGAAAAGTCAAGTCCTACCTACCAACTTTGCTTTTAAGAACTTATTTATAAATTAATTGCACCCACTTTGAGGAAAGTAGGCTTATTTGTTATAACAGTAACTTCTTGTAAATAAGTGTCTGACCTACTTAAAACTTGTAAATTCATATGCCCTACTGTAGCGCTACTTATTTGCCATATTTGATAGGATCTGGTTAATTGTTTAACAGGGTATGAAATAAAATTTTTATATCTTTGTATGGCACTATCTTACAAAATAACATAAAATTGTGCTATTTTTTTGCGTATGTGATATTTGTAATAAATAATTTCAGTATACGAAGTTTGGCCTAAATCGGTTGAACAGTATGGCAAATATAGGAAATAAATATAAAATATTTGTGTTGCAGCCAATTTGCAAATAAGTGCCATATACACTTAAATCGTATACATAGCTTAACATAATATTACATTCGTGTCAAATTTGGTGATAATCGGTTGAGTAGTTTTCAATATAATATAAAAACTTTATTGTATCATG
Organism: Clitarchus hookeri; assembly: GCA_002778355.1. Classification (NCBI taxonomy): domain Eukaryota; kingdom Metazoa; phylum Arthropoda; class Insecta; order Phasmatodea; family Phasmatidae; genus Clitarchus; species Clitarchus hookeri. The sequence continues at coordinate 46,749 of NQII01002560.1, forward strand.
TAGTGTTATCTTTAAATATGGTGGACCAATATCAATATCCATCTCTAAAACCAATGTTTCATTATGTACTCTCAAAATAACCAATTTGTTTAAATCAGTTCAATAGTTTCCGAAATATGACATAGCACTCTAAATTTCAAAATTGTCGCAATTTTAAAAATAAACATCTCGGTTGGTTAAAAACTATGAAAATAGGATATTCTTACTTAGGTATACAGTAGAACCTCGATTAACCGTCACCCTCGGGACCGGGACCATGACGGATAACCAAATAGACGGATAACAGAAATAATAATAGCGCCGCTACAACTTAGCACCTAGACAGTGTTTGGCGTGGCAACATCGCAATTCACTGCCTTGCATGTTATAACGGCGCCATTGTAAGTCCTAATTGTGATGATTGCTGCGCAGTACTTAATGTGAAATGATTTTAAAAGAGAAAAAACAAAACCACGCCAGTTCAAGTGAAAAATACTTTAGTAAAATATTTTATTAAGAAAAAAATGAAATATCAACTATACATGTACGTACTGTAATCTAAAAACTTACGTTACCGGTACAGTATTTAGTTTTTAAAATAATCCGTCATTTTCGTTTGTTTCTTTCCCCGTTGAGCTTTTTGGGCGGCCATGTTTCTGATTTTTCTGAGAAGAAGCACCTGGGTCCCGGTAGCCTCCTTGACGCTCGAACCAGTCAATGCACTGTGTTAACATCGATTCCGCTTCTGAATGGGTGATTCCTGGGTTGTTATCAAGCGCCGGTTCAGCTTCTTCCACGTCTTCATGATCACCACCGTCATCAAGTTGCAAAACATTGGAAACAATTTCATCATCACTCAAGATTTGAAAGCCTCCATCCTGATTGTCACTGTTTAACCAGTCTGTCACTTCTTGAGTTGATAAAGTTTCATCTATCAGTCCGTTGTTACAAAGCTGCACTATTTCGTCAACACTGACAGGCTCATGTTCTGCAGATTCCTCAGTAGAAGGTTCAGGCCATAATTTATTCCAAGCGTTCTTCAGGTTTGTTGCCGTGAGATCTGACCACGCGTTGGCAACATTAAAAATTGCATCCTTGATGTTGTATGTTTTCCAAAACTCCTTAACCGTTGTAGCGTCGTCAGAAGACAGCAAACTTTCAATAAAAGCCTTCCTGTAGCGTCGCTTCATGTTCTCAATCACACCCTGGTCCATGGGCTGAATGAGAGGTGTTGTATTTGCAGGAAGAAAGAAACACTTTATTTTACCGTCATCACTTTGAAGTTCATTGTAAGGGTGGGAAGGGGCGTTGTCCATGAGCAACAATGCTTCCTGTGGTAATTTCTTCTCTGCAAGATGAGCTCTTACTTGGGGAACAAACACTTTGTGAAACCAGTCGAAAAAAATCGTTTGGTCCATCCAAGCGTTTTTTTGAGCATAGTAATTTACTGGTAAAGCGTTCAAATTCAAATTTTTAAATGCACGGGGTTTTTTAGATTTTCCTATCACTGCTAAGGGTAATCTATGATTGCCTGTGGCATTTGCACACACCATTGCAGTGATTCGATCTTTTTGGATCTTAAAACCTGGAGCAGATTTTTCTGAGAATGAAGCCAGTGTCTTTTGTGGCAGAGCTTTCCAGTTAAGTCCAGTTTCGTCACAATTATACACTTGTTCCCTACTGAGATTAAGATCGTACATTTTTGCAGTAAATTCTGCTCTAAAGCCCTCTACAACAGCACTGTCTGAGCTAAGTTTTTCGCCGGTAATGTCCAGTTGTCGAATGCCGTGACGAAACTTAAACTTTTCAAGCCATCCCATGCTGGCTTTGAAGGTTGGGTCGCCATCTAGTTTTTTGTTCATGTCCATCGCCTTCGTCACTATAATGGGTCCAGAAAGGGGTATCCCTTGGCTTCGGGCTTGAACGAACCACTGATAAACAGCACTATCGAGTTGTTCAAATTTTGCTGGTCTCATTGTTTTTCTAGTCTTGACATCTCCATCTGTGTTTTGCATTTTTGATACGTGTTCCTCAATTTTATCTGCATCACGTTTTAAATCATTTACGGTTGTTCTTGCAACACCATAAATCTGAGCCAGACTTGTAGCTGTTTCACCTTTCTTCAATCGTTTAATAATTTCTAGTTTTTTGTCGAGTCCCAAAACCACACGTTTCCGTTTCTCAGCCATAACAGAAGAGCAACCCACACTACGTATAAACAGCACTGTCAACAATAAACGGTAAAGCACGAACACTAGTAGGCACTGCACTCGAAATCGGCAAAAACTTCGGTTCACTGTAGTAAGCCACGCACCGTACTGAACTGAAACAGTAGCAGTGGAATGCAGAAGACAGTGTAAGGGGGGGTGGGCGCGCAAACCCAAGGTCACTGCCCTTGCCGCCAATGACTCACGCACAGTGCAGGTGTGCAGTACAGTCGTCACTACTCATCATAGAGCCTCGACAGACGATCCGGCTCGGCGCTGACGCGGAAACATACAATTTTTTTGCGCTAGCGGGGTGGCGGTTAATAGAGACTGACGGTTAAAAGGGTGACGGTTAATTGTAACATGTTTGGTGAAATTCGATTCACATGTTCAAAAGATTGTTGGTGGATAGAAACACACAGACACACCCACGCACGCGCACATATACACACAAATAAGGAATTACCTTACGGAAGGTAGGACAAGAAAGATACTTATCTATCATTTTTCAACACTCACCAGAAACCATAGTTAAGTCACAAATTGCTTTCATGTTGCGCGAATTGTTTCACTCATTGCAAATAAAATTTTCTCACCAAGAAGTAATCCTTGAATTCAATAAGATTTGTATTACTGTAATGATACAGATAAAGTAATGAAGCAAATAAAAAGTTATTTAATCGCGACAATTTCCCGTCAAATTTACGCACAGAATACGGGCATTTTGAACACATCGTCAAACCATCTTGTGCCGGGATACACACATCGATATAATGAGGCATAGAATGAAAAATGTTTTAATTGTTATCCTTCAGCAGATTTTCTTACAGCCCCGAACAAGGATGGTTTCAGTGAAGAGGAAGTTGGCATTTCTTCCGGCCACATATACGTTCTATACTCAACACATCAATGAACAGGAAAGCCCAGGGAAGTGCTGAAAAGTGAGTAAACACTCAGATGACCAAAGCTTTGTGTGATGAATGTTATCTTGTTGTAAACTAGCCTGTGGGCACTCAGCAAGGAAAGATGGCAAATGAGGTCAATTGATGTCAACATACTGTTGTGCATCTAAAGACTGGCAGTGACGAACAACGATCATACGAGGTAGCTCTCTAAACAAAAACACAAGTAGTATGAGACATATGCCACTGTAAACTGAGGCAGAAAGAGTAATGTTCAAACGCAATCCCCCAAACTCTTCCTGGATGTTTATCAATGTACTGAGAAAAGCATGATTCATCGCTAAATAAAATATTTCGTCACGCAGTAAGAAAAAAATTCCTTGAAACTACGAAAAAGTACTGGTAGAAAATTATTCAGAAATCTTTGTCTTTTAACAAAAACAGATTTTCTGTAAACTTCGTAAATCTTTCTGTTAATTCACGAATCTCTCAGTATACGAGAAAGGCATCTTTTAAAAGATTAAAATATTTTGTGTTACAGAGAGATTTAAACTTGAGTCGAAATATTCGAGGTCCCCGATTCTTGCCAATCTACAACACTCAGTAATAACAAATAGGAGTTTTGACAAGTACCTAATTCGAAAGTGAAGCATAAAGCACTTTCAGTTTCTGATGTTTGAGCGCAGTGTTGCTGACTGTTGCAGGAGGCGATTATTGTCTAGTTAGAGCGGCTAAGAAATCTACGTGTATCCTCGGAATACCGCGTGCCTGAAACCCAAAACTATTTGAAAAATGTAAAGGTTTTCTATTTTGTGTGTACAGAGCTCAGTTTCGTTTTACGTCATTATTGAGCGCGTTTCCGTCAATTAACTCTATATTATCATAAAATCTCTGTGAATATGCGGAAATTTTGAAAGGCGCAGTCTGATGCATTCGACTGCTCACATAACTACAGGAAGGGAGATGACGTTGAGGTAACAATGACAGAACACAATGAAGGTCGGTATCACAGATGTGACTGCTAGTCATGTCGAAATGTTTCAGCAAGAAAGTTCTGGTGCAACTGCTCATCACCGTATGGTCAACAAGGAATACACTGGCATTGTTCTTGCCCATCAGACAATCAAAGTTTCCTTCTTCTTTACTGTTTCTTTAGATCGTCTAGTACCAGTTAACACTTGGATACCTACAAGTGTATATTACTTCCAAAAAAGATCTGACAGTGAAGTCCAAACGACCCAAAATGAGTGCCAATTTGGCGTTTAGTCAGACCTACTTCTTTCAAACTCCATCAACCGATAGTATGGCAGTCTTATACATCTTCTCATCATACATAGTAGTAATTAAGCATATCACATATGTATTTCTTCTTAAACCTGTTTATATACATCGCACAAAGAGCGATATCAATTCCTCGAGCGATTTATGTAAATGCATCATTGCACAAAAACATTTACAATTTACATATAATCCACTGATGTGACTATTTACAAACTTTCACGGTTTCTGATTTATTTTTTACAGGCTGCATGCATCTTTATTTTTATGAGGGGATTTGTGGCGAACATAATTCCCAGTAACTTATGTTACTGTTAGAGTTGTTTGAGCAAGCAACTGCGAGGACAAATTTGCCAGTTTTCTCGTAACGAGTGGTCCCTTTATAAGGACCCATGAGCCAACACCATAATTTAACATACAGGATGGCCAACGCTAGCACAGTTGTATCTGTAATGTTTCCTTCAAAGGTGTTAGAGCACATCTTCCTGTAGTACAATAAAACTGACAAACAAACAAATAATCTCGCTCTAAAAAGTGTATTGAGAATCAGGTTTTTTCTACCCAGGTTGAGAAGATAAATGCGAATAGGAAACCAAATAAAAATTTTCGCTGCTGGGTAGTACTGGTGTTCCATACGTACCACATATTGTCCATTATGTGTGTAAGTAAATTGGATATTTGGAACATTCATAAAATNTACTGGTGTTCCATACGTACCACATATTGTCCATTATGTGTGTAAGTAAATTGGATATTTGGAACATTCATAAAATAAATGTGACTGTGCAAGATCTTCCGAGATGTGTTTTGTTAGAACCTATGTAAATAATGAACAATGTTCTTCGCATTGAAGTGAACATTTAACGAAATACGTCCACATGTTGTTCAATATTCAGTCGTAAACCTGGACTAAACAAAACATTGGATCACACAACAATTTACTTAATGTGACAAGTAAATCGAATCCTCCCTTTTGTAAGCAAGTTTATTTATATGGCTCCGAAATTCGTAAATTTGTTACATTAAAATAAGTAATTCTACTGTTTACTTTTATAGGCTAAACGCGTTTGGAGAGCATAAATAATAGTGGAAAATAAATTTTTTTATATTTTGAGTGGGGCAGGTATGTCACTTTTGGATGAAATGCAAAGTGTTGCATATAAATAAGTAGACTGTCTCAATTTACCACCAGATAAAGAGCAACATGTTTGGAACAAAATTGCGGCGAAAATTTTCCCTACGCCAAACTCTCCTGTAAGCAATCTCATTTTGTTCCCAACCTGAGCAAAACCAACCTTACTACAAGGGAGAGCATTAGCATGTGTCATAATGGGTACGTGCACCACCCTGTGTTCACGCCTATGTGAGTCGGTGTGTTGTGCTTGCAGATATCCATGGCAGTGTGTTCACTGCTATACCAGCTAGCGACGAGGCAGCACGAGCAGCATAAGATACACGAGGAACTGGTGCATGTGCTGCCATCTGCCGACACGCCCCTTAACCCGCAGCTGCTCCACCAGATGGTCTACCTCAAAGCCTTTGTCAAGGAGGTGTTCAGGTATCTCATTGCTCTCCATCTGTCTCTCTCACAACACTGAGAAGTAAGAAGCTAATACCGCCTACGTCAGATGTCGTGGCACTAGAGCTAGGTTTTTATTCCTACGGTAATGGAGCTGGACACAGACAGGCGCCACAGCGGGTGGTTTTAGTAACTTAACTAAAAAATATTATTCCAGGGTTCCCGTTGTAAATTTTGCACTAAAGCCTGGTTCAGCTGACATTTACACCGATCACGCCAGACAAAGCTGTTAACATGTAAGCAGATATTCTGCAATGCCGTTTTGGTGCGAGGTTGAGAGCTCAGTTTACGACCTTGCTGGTTTATTGCTTGAAACGAAGATTCCTATGTAAAGGCACGACAACAAACTAGATGCTAGGTATATTTTTACTTTATTTTTGGTAATCATAAAATGATACAAATATTTTATAATGCGATTCTTAAGTGTATCATAGACGCTAGTTGCTGAATGAGAGAAGGCGCACTAGTTCAGTGCCTTGCGCATGGAGACGGTGAGGCATGCGCTTCTCGACCACGGACACGCAAAATACATACTGGTAGGTAAAACTCTTAATGTTCACTTTCACTTTATCAGCTATCAGTTACTTTGTTGAGCGGCGTGTATCTCAACAATTGTTTTTAGCCTCGCGGTAACAACACCTAATCATACATTTTACTACTCCCCTTTCACTAATATCAATAATCTGGTTATATCTTCCCGAGCATTCGCTGTAATTCGTCGTAAACGACTTATGCAGTTGAACTGCGCGTGAAGGGACAATGTTTTCAGCTCGCAAGCTACAGAGCCGGAGCTGCGCATGCAGAGTC
>NQII01002560.1:54104-85240 GCA_002778355.1 Clitarchus hookeri
TCCCCAGAAACCCACGTCATCGTTCAAACAAGTGAGACAGCGTGTCGCGCAGACAGTTAATTATTTATTTTTCAGTGTGGAGGTACATATCTGGCCAATACAAGTAGCTCTATGCTCGTTTCCTTGTGCTCATGTTTCCGTTTGTTGGGCAGACTAGTAACTTTTAAAGAGTATCAACAATCTGCCCAGAATATCTACGAGGGCGAGCGAAAACTATGTCTGACTCTCTTGTACGACACGAAGCAATGGTTTGCCTGCATTATGGTGCCTCAAGCATTTGGAACCTACACTGCAGAGAAAAAAGTCAGAAGACCCTTTGTGAGGTTTCCAATTTACACCTTGTTTATTAAAGCAACAATACGTGGGCTATGGAGTACATGAAATGATTCATTTTCAGATCAATATCACAACCCCAGCTGGAACACCCAGAGTAGCACATGCTGCAGCCTCCACGGACGGCAATGCAAGCACCGATTCTGGCAAGCAGTCGATCGTGCATCACGTGGCAAATCCTGTATTGGGATGCACTATTCCACGCCTGCTCNCACCGATTCTGGCAAGCAGTCGATCGTGCATCACGTGGCAAATCCTGTATTGGGATGCACTATTCCACGCCTGCTCAGTGTTGTCAGTGGACTCGTCAGACGGATCTCTTGTACAATCATGTCTCAGGCGTGCTTGTTTGGAGACAACTCCGGCGATCGTTGTGACCAGGAAAGTTTCTGCGCTTCTTGCAGAGCATGTTGCATTGCACGGACAGTGTGTGGGTGGGCATTATCCTGCTGCAAAAACGGCAGAAAGACGGGTCGAACAATCTTTTGCAAGTACCACGGTCTGGTCATCATTCCGTCCACAAACAACAAAGGCGTGCGTGAGTTGTAGCTGATCGCAACTCAGACGATGAGGCCTAGGGTGGGACCAGTTTGTCTTGGACGAATGCTGTCTGAGACGTACATGCCCTGTAGTCTCACTGCCAGAAACCGGTTTCCAACTGTTTTTGTCGGCTCTCTTCTATGACCACATTTGCTCTGATCTGCGCTGAGGAGGCTGTACGGTCTGCCACTGCTGCCATTACAATNACCGATTCTGGCAAGCAGTCGATCGTGCATCACGTGGCAAATCCTGTATTGGGATGCACTATTCCACGCCTGCTCGACTCCGCTCGAGTTGTCAGTGGACTCGTCAGACGGATCTCTTGTACAATCATGTCTCACGCGTGCTTGTTTGGAGACAACTCCGGCGATCGTTGTGACCAGGAAAGTTTCTGCGCTTCTTGCAGAGCATGTTGCATTGCACGGACAGTGTGTGGGTGGGCATTATCCTGTTGGAACGTCTACATCCTGCTGCAAAAACGGCAGAAAGACGGGTCGAACAATCTTTTGCAAGTACCACGGTCTGGTCATCATTCCGTCCACAAACAACAAAGGTGTGCGTGAGTTGTAGCTGATCGCAACTCAGACGATGAGGCCTAGGGTGGGACCAGTTTGTCTTGGACGAATGCTGTCTGAGACGTACATGCCCTGTACTCTCACTGCCAGAAACCGGTTTCCAACTGTTTTTGTTGGCTCTCTTCTATGACCACATTTGCTCTGATCTGCGCTGAGGAGGCTGTACGGTCTGCCACTGCTGCCATTACAATNGGCTCTCTTCTATGACCACATTTGCTCTGATCTGCGCTGAGGAGGCTGTACGGTCTGCCACTGCTGCCATTACAATACGTCTATTTTGGCGCGCGTCTGTGCTGCGTGGACATCTAGAACCTCCTCCTCTACGGGTGTGGGTATGTTCGTTTCTCAACTATTGCCAGCATTGCTGCATAAGCGACGTGGCTCGTCCTACTTGTACGGCGATTCTTCGAAAGGAGCACAATTTTACCCCTCTCAAACTGGCTTCCTACGCAAGTACATGCGCGTCTTCATGGCATGCCGTCTGTTTTCTATACACATCTGCACCACACTAAAAGTTCTGTCAGCTGACATTCCTATTTGAAGGATANGGCATGCCGTCTGTTTTCTATACACATCTGCACCACACTAAAAGTTCTGTCAGCTGACATTCCTATTTGAAGGATAGACACGTGTGATGCTATATGGCAGCTCTTCCACTATGCAAACTGCTGGTGGACGACATTGAAACCTCGTCTCCACATGGGAACATTCGTATTCGTATCTGACGGCACGGTACGTGCGTCGCCGAAATGGAAGCCTGCCTGCCTGTCACCTACCTTCGCCACTAAACACTAAGCAGACGTTGATTAAATAAACATCCATTAATTACTGCTCCATGTGTCTCAGACACATCGGCTTACAATGAGCATTCCAATTTCTAAAACTATTTTCGGTTTTCTCTTTTCGTCTCTAATTTGTCTTTCCTGCCTACTCTCCGAAGGAAAAATAGGTTAATGAGATCACTTTCCTATGTGTGACTATGATAGTATCTGTATCCTCGTTAAAAACTTTTGAACAGGTGAACCGAATTTCACCAGTCCTTAGACGTATAGTACTTTCGACCACGCTGCACGCTTAATATCACAATGCCTGTCAATTTAACATTTAAGGCACCATTTCAAATCTCGAGAGCAATTTTGAGCAGATTTGAAATCGACCTCTCAAATAACTACTGCCTAAATTTTCATGTAATGTTTTACCTTTAAATTTTCAAAGAAGTTAAGATTTTATTGTAGTATAGTTTACTCTGAGCTTTTGTTTTCAAATGTTATGTACTACTGTTTTTTTTTTACATTGAAGTTGTGTCTGTAGCAGTGTCCTCCACGTGGTTCACCATATCATATGTATTTAATTAAATTTAAAAATTTAGTAATATGATTGCATTTTAATACGGACTGCAAAACCGCAGAAAGGCAGAGGAGATAAACACAAAATATTTATAGGCAAATAGCTATGTTCACCCCACCAAATTCCCAAGTTCGTAACATATATTTTTTTAATTATGTTATCGTGTAAAAAATGCTTTATTTTGAATTTGAATTTTAACGCCAAATTTCGTATTTTGAAAATTCATCTTGTAAATATTTAACTTAGGAGTTTTATTTTTTTTTTTTGTAAGTCATTTTGGAAGATTGAAATAAATGAAAAATAAATCTTCTTCGTCATGTCTCGGAAATTACTCAACAGACTCCGCCGAATTTAGTAGTTAACTAGTACTTGACAGTAGGGGGTGTTTGAGGCTGAACGATTACCGACACATGCCATTTACATGGATAAGACGTCTAATTTAAACATGAACTATAAATATTTTAGGGTAATTTTTTATACACACCATATCATTTTACCAATTTCGACCAAACTTGCTATGCTAATACACAGCCTCTTTGGTCCACAATTTTGTAAGAAAAACGTTTTTGTGTCAATCTCAGGAAACAATCAACCAATTCATACCAAATTTGGTAAACAAAAGAATCTAGAGTACGCTATATTAACTAATATGTTTAAAGTTGGTAAGGCAGTCTTTTTTTCGAAATGGCAGTCATATCAACATTAATCCTGTAACCATGTAACTATTTCAATCAACCCAAACATTGTATACTTACTATCAGTACCTTATATTACAACCATCAAGTATGTCCACAAAGAAGCTCTTTTTGTCGCCACTTTGTAAGATAGCGCAGCGCCACTTTTTTTATGTCACTCGGAAAAATCTACCGATTACCACAAAATTTGGAATACAATTATTACTACAGTAGGCCATGTAAACCGATAGGTTTTAAGNAAAAATCTACCGATTACCACAAAATTTGGAATACAATTATTACTACAGTAGGCCATGTAAACCGATAGGTTTTAAGTGAGTCAGACACTATTTTTAAAATGATGGAAATATGAAAATGTTATTTTAACGCATATGTTCCTTTTATTTAAGGTTAAAAGTAATTCAACCTTACTCAAACAGATAAGTAGAGGAAAGTAGGCTAATGAGTTATACTGTGCCGTGGTATTTCCTTGATTTGAAGGCAAAGACAAAATTCCATGCAGTGTATACATGCATTTGTATCGAGAGTGTGGAAAGGCGTAAAATAAATACGAGCAAGAGAAGCTCGTATTTCCACTGTAAAATAAGTACATGTACTCTGGTGAGGATCCAAAAGTGAGCCAGATCATGTTTGGCCCATAGCCCCTTGCTTCCTCGAGACATCTGTGCCTCTTCAGAGCTTAACAATCAATATGGAGACATTGTTAGACTGCTTACACATTTTCTGTTAACAGGAAATATTCAACTGTGATCGGTAACGGCAGAACAGTGCAGCAAGACACCATCATTTGTGGCTACCATGTGCCGCAAGGTGTAAGTAGCTATTTCCTTAATTGACAAATCACACTAGCTTCCTATATATTATGTCTAACTACATGGACTGCTTTTAATATCAGTAATACAATCAGCATGTTTTAAGATAAGGTATTCTTACAAGCTCGTTTAAAAATTTGCGGGCTTAAACATATAACTGTCAGATATGTGGCATTCGGATATTCATTTAGTGTAGCATAAAGGAATTTCACCATTACGAAGACAGAACACTTAAAATTATGCATATATTGGCGTAATATTTTTTTTTTCAATATACATGTTGTAAACCTACAGAAAAGTGAAATTAAGAGAATCCGAATATCAGCTGTGAACCAAGGAGTTATGGTAAGATAAAAAAGAATATATCGCATTATGCTAACCATTCGTACATCAAAAAAGTCCACAACTTTGGATTTTGAANGGTAAGATAAAAAAGAATATATCGCATTATGCTAACCATTCGTACATCAAAAAAGTCCACAACTTTGGATTTTGAAGTAAACTTTTTCAAAATAAGCTAGCCTTACAGTGGTACACCCAGTTCGGAAAAATGTTCAGAGCCGATAAAGGTGAAGCGATGTGGAAATGGAGCAGCACCGTAATGCAAGGGCAGGGTAGATGGGAGATTCCCGAGAANACCCAGTTCGGAAAAATGTTCAGAGCCGATAAAGGTGAAGCGATGTGGAAATGGAGCAGCACCGTAATGCAAGGGCAGGGTAGATGGGAGATTCCCGAGAAAAAAAAAGCAAGCCATCAGCATCCTCCAGCACGATACCCACATGCAAAAATCCAGGACATACACTGCCAGGAATCGAACGCAGGTCGCTTTAGTAGGAAGCGAGCGCTCTAGCCACTACATCACTCCTCATAGGTGAAGACAAATGTAACATGTTGCGGGTCGCTTTAGTAGGAAGCGAGCACTCTAGCCACTACATCACTCCTCATAGGTGAAGACAAACGTACTACGTTGTGGGTCACTTTAGTAGGAAGCGAGCACTCTAGCCACTACATCACTCCTCATAGGTGAAGACAAACGTACTACGTTGTGGGTCACTTTAGTAGGAAGCGAGCGCTCTAGCCACTTCATCACTCCTCATAGGTGAAGACAAACATATCACGTTGCGGGTCGCTTTAGTAGGAAGCGAGCGCTCTAGCAACTACATCACTCATCATAGGTGAAGACAAACGTATTACGTTACGGGTCGCTTTAGTAGGAGGCGAGCGCTCTAGTCACTACATCACTCCCAATAGGTGAAGACAAACTTAATTACGTTGCGGGTCGCTTTAGTAAGAAGCGAGCGCTCTAGCCACTACATCACTCCTCATAGGTGAAGACAAACGTATTACGTTGCGGGTCGCTTTAGTAGAAAGCGAGCGCTCTAGCCACTACATCACTCCTCATAGGTGAAGACAAACGTATTACGTTGCGGGTCGCTTTAGTAGAAAGCGAGCGCTCTAGCCACTACATCACTCCTCATAGGTGAAGACAAACGTATTACGTTGCGGGTCGCTTTAGTAGAAAGCGAGCGCTCTAGCCACTACATTACTCCTCATACGTGAAGACAAACGAATTACTTTGTGGGTCGCTTTAGTAGGAAGCGAGCGCTCTAGCCACTACATAACTCCTCATACGTAAAGACAAACGTATCACGTTGCGGGTCGCTTTAGCAGGAAGCGAGTGCTTTAGCCACTACATCACTCCTCATTGGTGAAGATANCCACTACATCACTCCTCATTGGTGAAGACAAACGTATTACTTTGCGGGTGCCTTTAGTAGGAAGCGAGCGCTCTAGCAACTACATCACACCTCATAGGTGAAGACAAACATATCACGTTGCGGGTCCGTTTAGTACGAAGCGAGCACTCTAGCCACTACATCACTCCTCATAGGTGAAGACAAACGTACCACGTTGCGGGTCGCTTTAGTAGGAAGTGAGCGCTCTAGCCACTACATCACTCCTCATAGGTGAAGACAAATGTTTCACGTTGCGGGTCGCTTAGAAGGAAGCGAGTGCTTTAGCCACTACATCACTCCTCATTGGCGAAGACAAACGTATTACTTTGCGGGTCGCGTTAGTAGGAAGCGAGCGCTCTAGCCACTACATCACTCCTCATAGGTGAAGACAAACGTATTACGTTGCGGGTCGCTTTAGTAGAAAGCGAGCGCTCTGGCCACTACATCACTCCTCATACGTGAAGACAAACGAATTACTTTGTGGGTCGCTTTAGTAGGAAGCGAGCGCTCTAGCCACTACATAACTCCTCATACGTGAAGACAAACGTATCACGTTGCGGGTCGCTTTAGCAGGAAGCGAGTGCTTTAGCCACTACATCACTCCTCATTGGTGAAGACAAACGTATTACTTTGCGGGTGCCTTTAGTAGGAAGCGAGCGCTCTAGCAACTACATCACACCTCATAGGTGAAGACAAACATATCACGTTGCGGGTCCCCTTAGTACGAAGCGAGCACTCTAGCCACTACATCACTCCTCATAGGTGAAGACAAGCGTATTACTTTGCGGGTCGCTTTAGTAGGAAGCGAGTGCTCTAGCCACTACATCACCTCTCATAGGTGAAGACAAACATATCACGTTGCGGGTCGCTTTAGAAAGAAGCGAGCGCTTTAGCCACTACATCACTCCTCATAGGTGAAGACAAACTTAATTACGTTGCGGGTCGCTTTAGTAAGAAGCGAGCGCTCTGACCACTACATCACTCCTCATAGGTGAACACAAATGTATCACGTTGCGGGTCGCTTTAGTAGAAAGCAAGCGCTCTAGCCACTACATCAGTCCTCATACGTGAAGACAAACGTATCACGTTGCGGGTCGCTTTAGTAGGAAGCGAGCGCTCTAGCCACTACATCACTCCTCATAGGTGAAGACAAACGTATCACGTTAAGATTCTTTCCGTCACATGTCGTGACTGCTGGTTTNGTAGCCACTACATCACTCCTCATAGGTGAAGACAAGCGTATTACTGTTCGGGTTGCTTTAGTAGGAAGCGAGTACTCTAGCCACTACATCACTCATAGGTGAAGACAAACGTACCACGTTGCGGGTCGCTTTAGTAGAAAGCAAGCGCTCTAGCCACTACATCACTCCTCATAGGTGAAGACAAATGTTTCACGTTGCAGGTCGCTTTAGAAGGAAGCGAGTGCTTTAGCCACTACATCACTCCTCATTGGCGAAGACAAACGTATTACTTTGCGGGTCGCGTTAGTAGGAAGCGAGCGCTCTAGCCACTACATCACTCCTCATAGGTGAAGACAAACGTATCACGTTAAGATTCTTTCCGTCACATGTCGTGACTGCTGGTTTCGCATTCCTGACATTTCTAATTGACTCTATTTGTCCCTCATTGATCTTTCATGTCGCTCTTTGACAGGACTGTAATGCCTGGTCCTTCAATTTTAAATTCTTTGTGTTTTCCCCACCTACAATATTTAGTTTAATTTTTACTTTTTACTGTTGTAGTTTCTGCATGCATATCTAATTTTTGTTCAGCGCAGGGCATAAGGATGTTATTTGCCAGGAAGGAGCACTTTACCATGTATTAATGAAAACTTATAAATAAATGAGTGACATAGTTTCTCATTTTCAATTGTATTTTGTACTAGTTTACTGCAAACTTAAATGGCTTACGCTCTGATAAACAGTGAATTGCGCTCGTTATCAATAGGCGGAAATGGCACGCTTCAATATTGAATCACACTGGTCAAGACAAGCCTGTGAGTTTGTGGTTCAAACTTGCAAGCTCTGCTGAGAGGTTGGTTTACTCCAGCAAATAAAATGTTTGTTTGTATATGGCCGAACATATATTTAGTGGCCCCAACAGAAGGTGAGCCTAAAATAAGTATACATTTTAATGGCTTTACAACCTTGTATGTCTCTAATTATTTAAGGCTCACCATGTACATTGTGGAGTAAACAAAACTTCAAAAGGTATCAAATGTATTGTGTTTATCTAACAAAATACACACTTCAATAAACCAAACATCTGTGTTGGGCCAAAAATATACACTGTGAAGAACATATTTTGTTGAATCATATATATATATACACTTGGCCACTCATTTAATAGTTTTTGTTCAAAATTCTGCTCGAAAATTTGTTCGTAATTTTTGGAACTATTACGGTAGTAACTGTGTTTTTAATGCATTTCGTGAGGCTGTTAACGAAATCATTTTCTTAGTGTGGATCAAAGTTTATTAAAGCTAACTATAATCCACGTGGCAAGCTTACGTTGTGAAACTTGTTGCTACCTTTCCTTGGTCCATTTTATGTATAATGCAAATATTTGCATTTTATATATTGGCAGGAAAGTGACTGTCAATTGTATGGCTTGAATCAAGCCTGAGTCACATATCATACAAGTTCTCTCAATAAGAGAAAATAGTCACAATGCAAGCTTTCCTAAAGCCTAAAATCCATCTATGTCAGTAAAGAGCAGTTCTTTATTTAAAAAATAATAATTTTTAGTTTAAAAAGTTATGACTTGATACTAGTTTTCATATCAGTAGTGGGTGCGACAGCGTGCTCTAAACCCCATTAAACTACGGTATTCAGTACCAAAGCATACTACTCACACTTTTATTGGCAAATCACATATTTCATTAGCAAAAGGTACTTTATTTTCTACTTATTCGACTCACGTACGTATATGTAACCCCATGCATGGCAGCATTTGATTTTAAATAAGCCAAGTAGTACTCTGTAGCATTCTTAAAAATAATTTTACACAATAACACTTAAATGACTCACTTATAGTAGCCCATAAGTCCGTGGCAATACTGATTTTTACATGTCGATGGTGCACGAAAGTTTCTTAGGAACTGAAACAAATGCACATTTGGGTTTAAACGTGAAAAATATTCGTCTCACTTTCCATGTTAGGTATAAAATCATCAGAAAGGTATATACTGAATTGAATAAAATAATAGAAATAACTTATTTTTAAAAAATTCTGATAGAACTTGGTCCCATAAGAATGGTGATACACACTCAACGTCAAACAAATAGTTTCACCTACAATGAAGTGTCGAATTTCAATGCTAATCAGAAGGAAGTCAAATGTAACCAAGAAACTAACATTAACTCAAATTGAGATTGGCATGAGCAATGTTTATGGTACTACACATACATGTATCAGTACGACGTTGGGCCATCATGTTTGCAAACACATTCCACCAGACCGCAGCATGGAGCAGTAGAGGTCCCTAATTGTGTTCTGCGATAATCCATCCCTTCTAGCATGAATATTTGCTCGCAGCCCATGCAGATTTTCCGGTGAGGGTGGATTCTCGATAGAGCAGACAATAGTGCCACATATTTTCATTTGGAGATAGGTCTGGTGACACAGCTTGTTACAAGGCATGCTCTTGAGACGACAGTGGTATGATGACGAATGTTGTTCTGTTGGAATAGGGTACTGATATGGGTCTTCACTAACGAAAGAGCCACTAGTTGCAGGACCTTATGAATGTACCGTTTGGCTTTCAGAGTGCCTGCGATGAAGACCAACGATGATCAGGCATCATACAAAATGTCAACCCACACACACCGTGATATTAGGACGTCTTGGTGCTGCCCACGTTGTCTTTACACGCGGGTGTGTTGGTCACCGATATCAAAACAAAAGCGGGACGCTTCATTGAAGATTACCAGCTGTCATTCTGCATGGCTCCATGACAGTCGGCCACATCGCAATTGCAGTCTGTGGCCATGTTTATTTGGTGTTAGGAGTATACATCGTAATTGTCTGCATGCATGTATTCTTGCGGCGTGTAGTCGTCTGCAAACTATACTGACACTCACAGAATTCTGCAGGGTGGAAATCACTACTCGCTGAATAGACACAATAGTGGTGGTTGAGGCACTCCAAATGCATGTCGAACAATCTGTCGGCTCTCCGTCGGTGTGGTTCGTGGCGGTCTCGCAGATCCTGACTGTCGTAATTGCGTGCCTTTCTCTGTCCAATGCACCAACAGCATGCTATGATAATATCCGTATGACGGGTATGGACCACAATATGGCGAAATGAAGATCCCGCTTTCCGCAGCCCAGCAATGCGATTCCTCTCGAAAGCGTCCAACTGTTTAAAGTGCTGTCAAACTCGTCTCCAAGACATCCTACACTTTTAAGGAGTGCTACCGAAACAAGAGCGTGAGTAAGAAGGGAAGGTATCACACCAGGACGATCTTATATAGTCTGGCAGGTACCAGTGGCGGATATCGAGAACCATTATGGAGGGGGCTACTTCAGATTCGGGGTACTGCACATCGCATTCAAACTACATGCTTACTAGAAAGCATTAGAGTTTAATAGAATGTAATTTCAGCACATAGCAAACATTCCATCAAATACTGTTTCTATACTAATTGTGTACATTAATACTGTTTTGTTTGTTAAAAAATTGCTTGGTTTCAAGAGTAATATCGCTTTTTTTAATGTATAATCAAGCTCTATGATTGGAGAGGGCTCAAGCCTTTCTAGCTTTCCTTCGAATCCTTCCTGAGAACAACGATAAGGCCCACCCTTGCTGGTGTCAGTTGCATGACCGAGTGTGAAATGTGAATCGTTTATATGCCTCACCTTGTAAAACACTACTCTCCTCGTTTCATTCCTGTAGCTTGCTTCATTATGGGTTCAACTATTATTTTGACGATAGATGTATTTTGTAATGGTACTGTTTTTCTCGTGTGCCTCACAGGTAGCCAGTGTACAGGAAGACACGATGTGCTGAGGGTGTTGTGTGGCAGGTGCAGCTGGTGTTCCCCACGCTGGTGACGGGCAACATGGAGCGCTACGTGACAGATGCTGGCCGCTTCGCCCCAGAGCGCTGGTTAAAGGACACAGGCTCCTGGTACATGCACCCCTTCGCCTCACTACCCTTCGGGCACGGCCCGCGGGTGTGCCTGGGTCGGCGCTTCGCCGAGCTCGAGATACACGTGCTTCTCGCCAAGGTGACTTTCCTCACTTCTACTTCGCGGGGTGGCGCACTGCTCACACTCTGCTCTCGGGAGCGCCCAGCTTCCATTCTCCGTCCGGCCATTTTCACCTCGTTTCTCAATGCTTTCCGGGGACGCGGTGATTTAGTGGTCAGACTGCTCGCCTCCCACACAAGCGATTCCTGGCGGAGTCGCTCTCGGCGGGGTTTTGCTCGAGGATCTCCAGTTTCCCCCGCCCTTGCATTCCGGAGCTGCTCCATACTCACCTCGTGTCAAGATCTTGATGTTAAGAGTCGCCCAAATCTATCCATTCCATTCCATGGTTTCCCGAGATCACCCCAGGCGAATGCAGCCATGGCCGACTCTTTCACCGCTCCTTCTTCTCTGAGTAACTTGCTCCATCTCTAATGACCTCGCTTCCGATGGGACGTTTAACCCAATTTCCCAATTTACCCACCTGTTCACGGTTAATTTAGCAATTTTTAAATACCTGCCGAGGATCTACATCTCTTTCTTTTCGTATAGCTACTTCCACCATAGGCCTATGTAAAATTAACATTTCGTGGGACCATCTCATTTTATTCATGCTCCATCAAGTAAGAACTGTGAAATTGTTAGGCTTTAATGCAAATTCACACTCTGGTGCGTATCAAAGAAGAAAGGCCAACTTTAAAGGGCAATAAATTTAAACATTACACTCAAAATACATCAAATTGTATGACTATTAATTTTAATTCACTGCCAAATTAACTAAGAGTCGTAATGCATGAATGTACGTACATGTAGTTATGGTCAGTGAGTTTTATCAAAGGTTGATTTCAAAAGTGCTCACTTTACGATAGCCGGATCATACCTACATTCATACCTACATACATATATTTCTTACTTCTCGCCTGCTATGTATGGCACCCTGCTCAGTGTGACAGTCAACAATCAAATCCCATACCCTGGCAAGCAGTAAAAAAATTCCATCATTTTACGTTAAACTGTTGGTTTAAAATATTCTACATAACTGTCAGTAAAATTACAGACAATTTGCTTTTTCAAAAACCCACTTTCCTTCAACTTCACAGAACTTTCGGCATATTCACGAAATCTCTCCGTACATTTGCTAGTACTTTCGGTTTAATAAAAAGAGATTACTAAAAAATCACTAATTCGTTATGTGGTTTTTACCATTTGTAAAAAGAAATTTAAACAAATTAAAATACTTTATTCAGGAAAGATACATGAACACAAAGCAAATGTATTGAAATCCGCGACTCTAGCTGTGTGATTGTCTCAAACGTAAATTTTTCAGTATATATGTTAGTTAAGGTTGAAAGTAGGCCGCTAGGCTACCAAAAATATATAAAAGGACAGAATTTCAAGTGCTCACAATGTGATACCTGTCAATAGGCACACACAAAGAAGGACGACACATTTCCCACCTGGTTGCGCGATCGTGACGTTCCGCTGGCTAAGCAAGCTTCATCAGGCGGCGAGTTGTAGGACACTGTAGTATGGTGGAAGGGCGCTGTTAGTAGTAAACCTAGCGGCCGGGTGGCGAACTATGGTGAGGTGGGAAAATCAAAACATTGCCGGTATAGCTGATGATTGTGGTTAGGAGCTGTGATTATCTTATGTTGAGGCCTGGCGGCTACCTAGATTTGGTTATAAATTAGTAAGCTAATTCCCAGTGTCCGAGTTCTGAGATCTGAGCTATTGCTTGAAGGTGGTAGGGCTCTCACAACTCTCGTACTGTAGCAGGAATCACAATCTTTGTTGTGTGATGCTGCATGTGCTGCAACTGGTCTGTCTTGTAGGTTGTCAATGTGACCAGCTATGTCTTGTTTGGTGTCTGCTCTGTGGCCATTCATTTTCTGCCCGAGTGTGTTGGTGGGGAGGTCGATGTATTCTGCATTACAGTGTTGGCACTGTAGCTGATAAATCATATTTTCTGTTGAACAGTTATAGTTACCTTGTATGGGGTATGTATGGATAGTGAGTCTGCTATTGAAAGAAGTTTAGGGTTGGTGGATGGCACAGGAGCCACAATGTGAGCTATTGCAGGGGTGGGATCCTCTGGGGGTGATAGTTTGGTTGGCATTTGTGGTGGGCTGCAGTTTAGGACGAACCAGTTTGTTGCTGAGGTTAGATGGCCTTTTAAAAACCAATCTGGGCGGTTTGGAGAGCAGGTCTTGTGTTTGTGGCGAGGAAGCTAGAACTTTGTATCCATAGTGGAGAATATTTCTCAGTTTACTTAGGCCTTCATGACATGGTACCACCAGAGGTATATCAGAGTTGTTGACCTTGGTTTGTGTTCTAGTATTTGAGATGGCTTGCTGAATCGGTTTGTGGACGAAGTTCCTGGGGTAGCCCCTGCCGAGGAATGCTCTGGCTATATGTTCACACTGTTTGCTGAGATCACTGTTGGTGGAGCAGATACGTTTGGCTCTTGAGGCGAGAAAAATCCCAACCACGCAGACTCGCCAACCACGAAAGAAGTTCAATCACTTAGGAGCGTTTAATTAATACGAGTGAAATTTTAGTGAAGAAACATAAGCAATCAATGTTCAGATATAAGAATACATGCAGCTAACATTTAATTGTATGCTCAACTCAGAATGCATTAAAATTACAGTTGATATTTGGCAGCTTAAGGCAGTCCTTTCACACTAGAAAAAAGAATTCAATGTCCAGTGAAAAAAGGTTTACTTGCTTCTAAGCAATTTATAAGTCAATATTTTTCTTGCCTCGGTTTAGTTGATTTATAAAATATTTAGGTGGATGCATTAGATCTCTACTTCTGAAGGAAGTGTGGACAAATTTTGCAAGGAAGGCTATAGAGAAAGTGTTATGCAGAATTCTTGAGGACTATATCGTGAGCAAGCATGTCAGAATGAAACCATTTCAGCTTTCACAGCCACCTATATTCCTGGTACTAGCAGGTAGCAGCTTATCAAGAATATTGAAACGTGGGCAGCGAAATCGCTAGCTTTCTGTTTCGAAATGGCGTTAAAAAATGATGGCTTTGTTTTCTCGCCACCTTGTTTATTTTATTTTTTTCCAATTCTGAAAAAGGATTTTGTCGATGTTGAAAAGCGAAATAAATAAATAAACGCATTGTTGTGTTATATTTTATCACAGCATACATGAATAATAAGCAAGAGAAAAAGTTGCATCATGCTGTCTCAGAAAGCGCGCACAAGTACCACACCACGTGAATCCTGAGCGAAAGTGGACACGAAAATGTTAGTGGCAACACAGCAAAGAGTTAGACGCCTCTTGCGCTCAACTGATATCATGCTACCACTGGCCTAGCCATCATATGGGCGCGGGTCAAATCCAGCCCAGTCTTTACATTTGTTCAGCGTATAGTTTACATAACATGTTGACCATTGTAGCAATGAGGGGACTAACTCTGTGTTGTGTGGCCGCATTTTGCAAGAAAAATATCATCGTAGAACATTTTGCCACTTACATTTTCGTCTCCGATTTCGTTCAGGATTCACGTGGTGTGGTTGTTATGCACGCGTTCTGGGGCATTCTGTATACACACGACATATGTATCGTCATATCCAGAAGCTCCATGAGTCCACTACTATGGGCCTCTCAGATGCAAATGGATATCCAAGAATAACATATTAAAGCCAGTTTATCAGGGTTTTTAATTAAATTCTCAGAACAGCTTTTATATAGTAGGTTTTCGATACGATGTATCTCCTACGAAAAATTAAATTACCAGTAGGTATTAGATTTGGCAAAGTTGCAGAGAAAATTTTGAACCACCAAGTTGTCTCAGTTCTCAAATACAAGTAGTTTTTCTTATGAATACCGAGCAAACTCAATGAAAACTTCTGAAAGCATAAAGAAACACCAAAATTCGCTTGAGGAATCTCTTTCCAGTGACGTCAAATAGGAACTTCAAGTGACTTCAATGGAACACAACAAAGAAAGTATGACTGTTTTCCCATGACGACAAGCCTTTCTGACGCCCTTACTACGAGATGCACTAGAAAAGAAGGCATTACTCACGTTCGTCGAAGTATAGTAAGAAGTGAAGAGAAGACAGAAGTATCATACCTGGCCTGTGCACTGTTATACATGTCTGTAGATTTACGGAAACCTTTACGGAGATGTAGAGTTAATTTACGGAAAGGCACTCCGTAGATATAAAATACGGAAGCTCCTCGTAGTGTTATGGCTTCGATTTTGAGACACGAACTATGCCGATGATACCTGAAGCGTATAAAATCCTATCTTCATAATGCTACTTCGTGTAAAATAGTAGTAGGTGAGTGGCGAACCACTCGTGGAGTTCCAATTCGTTTATTCATGTTCCAATTCCGCTACAGGATAAAACATTCTATATACACAGTGAAACACGCACATAACTAAAATAAAACCTTTTTTTCGTAATCTCGTTTGATACCTCCCCAGCGCTATGTCGTATAAATAGGTATTGATTCTGCTCTCTGCGTAAGGCGCCAGCAATTGATGCTAGCCCTCAGTGTTAGGGTGTAGGAATATGTTGACACTACTATCCCTAGGTCCAATTTACCAAATAAATTCACCTTCTTCGCGAGTCAACATATGTCAGTTTTATTTTCGCTTAACAGGTTAACTTCTACATGAACACATGAGACAACTCTCCCCCCCCCCTCTAGCTACGTAGGCGATGTAGGGCTTGACGCGGCGATTTGCGCCGTGGGGAGCAAGGTTCGTCACACTTCCTCTTAGCTGTCTCGAGGCGATGGTCCATCTCCCAGCCGGCGACCTCGGGACCGCTCCGTCATTCGGTGGACGGGCTGCGACGCCTGGGCTGCGACAGTTCCTCGCCGACCGGTGTTGGCGTCTCGATGCCTTCTCCCGGACTCGTTCCTCCCGGCTCCAACCCGCACTCCTCGCTTGACATTGGCCGACTGCCCCGTTCCTTCCTCTTCCTCGTGTTTTTGTAAGCTCGTTCGCCATATTAAACTCGCATCATCTCTGCACGTGGCCGGGCTGACCGCTGCATCCTCTGGGTCGTAAAAACGTGTTCGGCACTCCGGCTACCCGCACGTGGGCCCGGCGTCGTCCCTCGATTCTGGCATCGAAGTTTATTGCTCCGCCCTGCACGTGCTGGAACACTTGGTGGCCCCTTGGTCGGTGCACGTGTTTCTTCTGCCTCCAGATATCGCATCGCTATTATTCTCTCATGCTCGCCAAAGCTCTCATTATTTATTGCGGTAGCCGACTCGGGAGAGACGTAGCTGCTGGTGTGAGCTTAGCGCCCCCTTGTAGCTGCGAGATGCAGCTGCGTCTGTCTTCCTCCGCATGTGGCCCCTACGCCACATGTTTATTCCGCTTCGGGATCCTGGCGTCATTCTTCTAGCACGCTCGCCAAACCCTTAATATTTTTTATAAACCGCAAATATAACAAGCGCTCTAACACGACTTGAAACATTCGTCACTTTCATTTAAAATCCATATTTACAAAATACTTCGTGTAAAGTTGTGGTAGGTGAGTGGTTCGAGTTATTGATTGTTGATTTTTCTATTCATGTTCAAATCCCATTACAGGACAAAATATTTAAACTGTTTATAATTATTCGTTATACACAGTGAAATACATTACAAAAAAAATAACATGACTAGAAACTGAGATACTTTGATAGTTCAATATAAATGTCATATTTACAACAAAACTTCTTGTAAAGGTGTGGTAGGTGAGTGGGTAAAGCAATGAGCTGTTAAGATTTTTTTTTTCCGTGTTCACGTCCCGCTACTGGACAAAATTTTGTATTTTTTTCAATAGTCATTTTTACAAACAGTGAATCACCCACATAACAAAAGCAAAACATTTTCTTTGTTATCGTATTTTATAAAGAGCAGATTAAAAAAAATTAACTTGCAAGTTTGTGGACACGTTCCGTGAATTCACAGAGATTTATGTGAAATTTACGGAGAGAACGATATTGAAAAAAAAACTAAGAGACCCTAATTTAATGCAGACATCTGGATAATTTGTAACTGGTATGTTCCGTAATTTTATGGGCATTTTTTCTAACAGTGTGATTGCGAGGAGGCTGACGCCGTAACGATTCTGCTTACTTACGCCCTGCGTGAAGATAATCTTGGTCGTGTTGTAGTCATTGCACCGTGTTGTAGTCATTGCACCGTGTCCTTCTTCTGCTGAATACTGCTGGGAATGGGATGCTAATGGTTTTATTTGCNTGATACAGTTGTATTAATTTTGTTGATTTCAAATTACACAAATATTGAAGTGGAACTTCTCATGAGAATGCGCCAAAAAGAAAACGAGCAAGACAGTCGGACTTTTACGAACGCAATATAAAGGAACTCATAGAAAACATCGCTGCAGACTTTTTTTTAGCTTTGCTAGGTTTGTATGCTTTTACTGGCTGTGAGACAGTCACTGTTTGTTCAAGCCTTTGATAATTCTAAGACAAAGTTCATGGTACGATTTTATGCGTGCTTTCAATGAACTAGGACAGTTTTGGACTGTAAACTAAAACCTATTTACCAATCTAAAAGCCTTTCTCTGTGAAACGTACGGAAAACCGATAGCAAAGGTACAGCTCTACTCTACGAACTTATCATTCAGATCGGTAGTAAAAATCAGTTGAAGCAGAACTTCTCTTACTCTGCCAATTAACTTTTAGACTGCACGTCCAGAGAACAAACCACAAAGCTGCAATCTAGCCAATAGCGATGGATCGGAAAAGAGGTGCTCCTTCTTCTGCTGAATACTGCTGGGAATGGGATGCTAATGGTTTTATTTGCTTAAATTGGCGGCAGACTCAACTGNTCCTTCTTCTGCTGAATACTGCTGGGAATGGGATGCTAATGGTTTTATTTGCTTAAATTGGCGGCAGACTCAACTGTCACAAGAAGAAGTACTGTAAATTGTACATAGTGAATGCAATGTTTGATCAAATTCTACCAGCTCGTATGCACAGTCGAGCTGAAGATGTACGGAGTATTGCAAGTGTCGGTTTAGTAAAGAATGTGCTTGCTTCTCCTCATCCTGAAACAGTAGATCATACAGAAACCGATTAGCGCTGTTCATAAACATATCATGAGCACTAGCTTCGTCAAGACAATCTTGTTAGGTGTCAAGTTGGACTTTACAGTTCATGAACATAGCTTAAGCTCGTCTCAAGCACAGGCAAACAAGGCTGTCTTCACGAAGGCTGTCTTCACGAAGGCTGTCTTCNACATAGCTTAAGCTCGTCTCAAGCACAGGCAAACAAGGCTGTCTTCACGAAGGCTGTCTTCACGAAGGCTGTCTTCACGAAGGCTGTCTTAAGACTGTGTGCCTCAAGGCTGATTATTTCTGATTNAAGGCTGTCTTCACGAAGGCTGTCTTCACGAAGGCTGTCTTAAGACTGTGTGCCTCAAGGCTGATTATTTCTGATTCATAGTCATTGTTTGAGATAGCAATTTCGAACCACGTTTCGTAGTCACCGAGACCTTGTTTAAGACGGCAAATAAGCACGTCTTCGCCAAGTCTACTGTAGAGGTGAGTTGAGACGGTGTTTTATTTTAACGGCGGACGCTTATTTGATAACTTCGTGCGTCGAACTAGCAAAGATTTCTGCAAAATGGCGACTGAAAACATGTTTTAGGTTAAGATTAATGATATGATAACGCATTTGGAAGTAAATCTAAATTGTTCTACTCTGAGAAAGTTTTTACAGAAGTATTAGAGACACCATTAATTTTTTAACGTGATTCGCATAGTAGAACTTAAGTTCCATNGAGAAAGTTTTTACAGAAGTATTAGAGACACCATTAATTTTTTAACGTGATTCGCATAGTAGAACTTAAGTTCCATTATTTACAAGGTAGTAAGTAACTACATAGCACTAATCGCAATACTAATTATTTACAAAAAAATATGTTCTTTAATTATAAATGTAATTATAATTTTTAATGAACATATGCGTACTTCATAAAAAATAAAATATATCGCATTATAGCCTACTGTGTACTAAATTGGAAATACAAGTAATTNAAAATATATCGCATTATAGCCTACTGTGTACTAAATTGGAAATACAAGTAATTTTTTGTAAATATAAATATGCTGTACACTGATAACTTTTAATAAATAGGTTATGAAAAACTTTTTTGCCCTATAATTTGGCTTCGGCCATTTAAATTCTAAAGTGATGTTCTTGATTGTGTACTGAATTATATTTGGCCTACTCATGTAAATAAATCACATTATTCATACCGTTTTCCTTACAATCTCTTATTACACTCTTTCGCAACGTTTTGCTACGCGAAAAAAGCAATTTCGTTATTTTTCAACAAATTAGCGTCGCTTTGTTCGTTAATAACTTTTTTTTTATTTGCAATACTTATTTATTATTTGGATTTTGTAATATGAACTTTCTTTTTCAGTTTGCATTTAATATNTTTTTTTTATTTGCAATACTTATTTATTATTTGGATTTTGTAATATGAACTTTCTTTTTCAGTTTGCATTTAATATTGCGCAGCCATTACATCGTTTTCACAACAATGCCTATTTATTTCAATTTCATGCCTAGCAGCCATGTTTTGTTTTAACTCGCGCCTTTATACCATGCATTAGGCTGGGTTTACGATATAAAATTATGCGTTAAGAATTATGCAGTAAGCTGTGTTCTGTCATACGGAAACATGTCTTCTGTATTTGCAGTTTCCAATTAATGTTTTAATTCTTAATTTCAACGAATGGGAACAGGCGAGCCTGTCGTGTTTACTTTTGTTCATAACCTAACCTCGTACATCACAACCATATTTAAGCAGTTCATACTTCAAAGCAGACATTTTCAATCTGAGAAGTTTATTTTTGTTAACAAATATAATTGTAAGAATGTGCACACGCAAGCCTTTTTAATATTTTTTATACTTACATTACTGATAATAACAGTTTCCCGCCAACAACACCGAATGCTCTGTTCTGATTGGTCGACGCGTCAGAAGTTTCACTCAAGATACAAAATATAGCTATTTCTTTTAACGCTTAAGGCAATCCCAATAACGCACACGAGCTTCCAAACACCACTGGAAACCAATACATAAGAAAACACACTCTGGTTTCTCCTGTACACGCCTTAACGCATAGTTTAACGCTTAATTTTTCTATTGTAAACCCACCTTGAAGCTTGTGCTTGACGAAGCCGGAAGTGGTAAAATATAAGCTGTGCCCTGAGCACACCACCTTCACGTGGTTTGTAGACTATGAAACGTGGTGCGGAAATAACACTGTCTTGAGAAATAAGATGGTCTTGATGAAGACTGTCTTAAGCTCAGCCTTGAGACTTGACTAGGAATACCACCCTTAGAACGATTATAGTGACGAGTTCTTATACACGTAAAATTTAAAAGTATATAAACATTAAAATCGTCGCCACATCAACAGGGCTATTCGCACCCTGCATAGAAATCACCTAGCACCAGATAGCAGCCACCCCAGTATCTCCAGTGGCAGGGGAATCAGCCCAACGAATTTTCAAAAGTACTGTTGATTAGTTTTGGAGTTGTCTTGTATTGTGCAGTCTGCATTTTAACTTCTACTTTGACAAGCATACAAGGACTTGTACACTAGCTAGTGTGAGATAGGGAGGGGAGGGTTCTATTTTACGTTACCTTTATCGTACAAGTCAAATGTCAAATGTTAGACAACATATGAGCAAGCATGAATGTTCCATTGAAAGAAGTTACCCTATTTTGGACCATATAATGTTCAAGTCGATGAAAGAAGAAGTTTTGAGTTTTATTGGGAGTATATGTTTATAAAAACTATGACGTTTTGTATAATAATGGACTTCCACATCTACAGTATTTGCACTTTATTTATTTTTGTAGCTGACACAATCGTTAATGCTCAAATCACCCCCAACAACTCCAATTACAGCATCCAAATTGGCAGTCGCTATTTTGAAGGTATACTTCTCGTTGTTCACAAACTATAGAACCGTGTGCACTGATCACTCAATCTGGTAGCATGTTGGCTAGTGGAGTGGACAGATCTGGGCGGCTTGTAACACCGTGGTCTTGAGAGCCGATGAGGTTCAAGCAAAGTAAATATGGAACAGCGCCGGAATGCATGGGTGGAGAAAATGGGACATCCCCGAGAAAACCTGCTGATCAGCTGCATCGTCTGACACGATTCCGACGTACCAAAATACGCAAGGGACCCCGACGGTAATTGAACCCGGTTCGTCTTGGTGGGAGGCGAGTATTCTAATCACTGCACCATCGTGGCCCCTCATGCTACCTAGCTTACACCTACTTGTACACCTGTGATGCTCATTTTCTCGTACAAGATGTCCATGTGTACTAGGCTTAAGCTACCAGGAGTGCAAAACAAACGCAAGTACGTCACACCGGCAATATCGGCAATAACAACAATGGAATTCAGAAATAAGTGATATTTGAGGACGGTACTGTGCCTACTGTAGTTGCACTTTAATTTGCACATGCGTAGTTTTATGCAGCAACAGAATTTTACCACTTGAAGTAAACGTTCCTTCATGTGGGGCAATAACCAATTAAACCACGTTGTCGCTACTGGGCCACCAGAGTTATACAGTATGGTGGCTAGTAGGTTATACAGTTAAATTATTTTGGTGCATATTAAGGGCACCTGTGGTTGTTGCGTTAGGGGTAAACAAATACTCGTATTCTCCGTTATTTAACACACCATTATTTTATTGGTCTGAAGGTCACACAGGTATTTACACACACTGGCGAGACTGAGCTCCCCTACAATCGTAGGCCTGAAGGGCTGGTGGGCGGTATGCTATGCATCGGGGAGGTTGTTGAAGGGAGACGTTTCTCTACTTATCTGTGACTGTGGCTTTTGGTGAGTTGTCTTCGTTGGTAGTGAGGCCTGGTGAGTTGGGTGGCATTATATCAGGCCCTCGGACTGGCTCTCGTTGGCGTGCTGTACTAAGTNCATTATATCAGGCCCTCGGACTGGCTCTCGTTGGCGTGCTGTACTAAGTTGGCTTCTTCCTGCGGCTTCGACTGACTCTCTCGGAAGTCCGGGATTGGTTTCCCGAGACTTCTACTTTCTCTGCGACCTCGGCTGGCGTTCCTTGTTGGAGAGCGTGTCTCCTTGTCCTGCGTCTGGCTCGCGTTTCTGACTTCCCCGCCGTGGAAACCGCCACTACGTTTTCGGAAATGAACTCACNCTTGTCCTGCGTCTGGCTCGCGTTTCTGACTTCCCCGCCGTGGAAACCGCCACTACGTTTTCGGAAATGAACTCACAAGTTCTCAGCACTTCTACTGGATTTGTCTCGGGAATTTACACATGAAGTTTCGGCTGTTCCTGGGTACTCTCCCNCAAGTTCTCAGCACT
Source organism: Clitarchus hookeri (assembly GCA_002778355.1). Lineage (NCBI taxonomy): Eukaryota > Metazoa > Arthropoda > Insecta > Phasmatodea > Phasmatidae > Clitarchus > Clitarchus hookeri. Next base: position 76,702 of record NQII01002560.1, read on the forward strand.
TCTACTGGATTTGTCTCGGGAATTTACACATGAAGTTTCGGCTGTTCCTGGGTACTCTCCCCGGCGACGTCACTATTGACTTACTGACTAACTGACTGCTTGCCTCGTCGCCATACGGCACGACTACACCTTCTCGGGGAATGGCGCCTCTTGGTATGGTGCTGCCACTCATTTCCGGGAATTTACTCATATTCTCGGCACTGTTCTCGTCACACGACTGATTACTCCTGTGTCTGATTCGCCTCCCATCTCGGCCGAACACTTATCTCGTCTCACGGCTGTACCGCTGAATAACTCCCGTCTCGGCTGGCAATAATTGACTCGGCCGGGATCCGAACCCGGCCTTGGTGATACGACTGCCTCTCGCACTAACTGCCTTCTTTGTCTCGCATCGCGGCTGCCGAACAACTGCTTTCCGTCTTGGCTGAACAACTGCTCATGAACAACTGATCACAACTGATTGACATTACTGCCTGGGCCGGGTCCGAACTCCGGCCTGGACTGCCTGACCCGACTGCCGACTCTCTGCGTGCGATATGTATGCCTGACTGACTGACGCTGATCCGGTGCATCTCGATGCCTCTGAACTGACCCGAACAACTGATCGTGAACAACTGCTCACAACTGCTTGGTTGCGCCTGAATTTAACCCATCTCCCACTATATTCATGTTAGCTGTCAGCAGTTTCTCGCGAGAGAAATCGGGAAATCTCCTGTGTACCTCGCACATTTTTTGTGTAGGATTTCGTGTCTCGTCAGCGCATGGGCGCTCCAACTAGGGTGGAGGGAGGGTGTGGTAGGACGTTTCCGGGGATTCCTGGGAGCTGTGTCTGCATTAAGTCTCGGCGGGGGTTCCCCTGATTCCTTAGTCGAGGGCTTATATCAGCCATTTCTAGGGACTAACTGTGTTTCTCTCAGCTTCGGTTCTTCCTCCCAGGGTGTGAATACAGCGTAATGCCTATCCCTTGTACTCGTCACGCGTCAACGTGACCAGGGAATTTGTTCCTATAATTTTCCCCAAGCACGGTTCCACATTGTAGCACCTGTATATTAATTACACGAAGCAATAGTATCACTGTATTGACTGCTGCAGCTATACTGTCCTCACTTGGTTTTGACTCGCTTACTCAACCATGTCTCGGCATAGAAATATCTTACTTAGCTTAACATTTAGCAAACCAATTTTAATACATTTTATGTGGCAATTTTTTGATTATCGTACTTCTTACAAAGGAGAGCTGGTACAAACAATTTCCTAGACGATTGTTTCCTCGCTACGTTATCTGCCGTCTGCCATTTAATTTTCCGTCGTCCTTGTAAAGGAGTTAAAGATGGAGAAGTGATTTATTTATTGCACCTTTTGAACGCACCTATATTGATTTTAGGTAATATCTTTGTTTTGAGAATTTGCGCTTATTTTTCTTGTTCTAGAAATTATTTTATTTGCGACAAAATTTAGACCAGAAACTATAGTGGTTTTAACTCACAGCATATAAAATCTGAGTAATTCAGAACCGATAAGGGTGAGGTGAATTGGAGAAGGAGTAGAATGTGCTGGTGAGGGGAACTTGGGATACCTCCGAGAAAACTCACCGACAAACGACACCGTGCACCATGTTTCCCACAGAGTGACCCGCCGGGAATCGAAGCGTGGTGTGATGCGAGTGCTATCACCACTGCGGCCTCCCCACAGACATGGAACGCGTGCAACAGAATTTTCCATACTCTTGATATTCTCATATGTATACTCACATATGAGAATATCAAGAGTACCGTTCAAGGGATACTGATTTCCGAATTTAAATACTTCACAGTGGAACCGATAGTGGACATAACCTAGTCAGGTGTTTCGCAAATTCTCGTTCTTGGTTGTGTCTTCGCACCAAGATGTGCACAAGTAGTATACAAAAAAAGTCAACTTAATTATTACTATTATTTACTTTCGTAAATTCAAAATACACATCAAATCAAGTTATACAAACGATTCAACACCAAAATATATAACCCGTGAGGACGATTTCACAATTGTATAATACCCTTTGGTCATTAAAAGCTTACATTAGAAAGAAAACTAAAATATTTATAGAAACACTATACAATGGGGAACAGCGAGCGCTCAGAAGGAGTCTGCCAAAGTCACTGTCCCTTGATAACACAAACAATACATACAACAATTCCCCCGACACACAAACTTACCGAGGGGGCGGTTTGATGAGCCCACCAAAGCCCGTCGCAAAGGGATTTAAAAACATTACACATTAAAATGAGATTAAAATAGCGTAAACTTACATACAAGTTATGTGACCATTACCTGGAAAGATTTAAAAAATGGAAACAGGTGGGTAAATGACAGCGTATTTAAAAACCAGCGATGCAAAAGTCGGCCCCTTTCATTTCTCGCGTTAACGCATCAAACAACAGTCAGGGGGCTAGCCACGAAAAACAATAAAACAGCACTGTAACACACTCAATTATGTGAAATAAGGAACATATTTAAGGGATCCATAACAGCCACTGAGCAAGTTAAACCAAACACAATTTAGGCAGGGCTACCAAAGGGAATTTAGAATGCTGTGATGGTCGTTACCTCATACCACACTAAAACTAGCCTAACACATTACATTTAAAACACTCTACTAAAAGTTCNGCTGTGATGGTCGTTACCTCATACCACACTAAAACTAGCCTAACACATTACATTTAAAACACTCTACTAAAAGTTAAATCCATTTCAACATGTTATCCACCTGCTCAATGCCCTTAGGCATTTGGTCGTGTCCGCTTAATCGATCATGACGCAAACAATTACAGGTGCAAAGCTGGAGAAGTTACCAAGTTACCATGAGTAGACGATGCAGACGAGACCGAGAAGTATTCCTAAAAAGGCCCCTTTGAAGGCTTGTGCACGAGCTTAAATAAACTGCCATATGGGCGACAACTGACTAGTACGCATTCGCGGAGGGAGGGGAGTTATAACGAGGAAGCAAGGAGTGAGGGACCGAGAGGAGCGGGCGCCACGCAAAGTAGCGAGTTCACTCTTATTGCAGCCGCCCCAAAGCCCCTTGCGACAAGAACACCCGCCACTACTGCTATTCAGTATGTTCGAGCGACATACGACGTGATGTAGTGAAGGCGAGACTTTGACAGCACACTGTGTGTTGCAGCTGCTGCGGTCGTACAAGCTGGAGCACAACCACGAGCCACTGCAGTACCAGGTGACCTTCATGTAGTGAAGGCGAGACTTTGACAGCACACTGTGTGTTGCAGCTGCTGCGGTCGTACAAGCTGGAGCACAACCACGAGCCACTGCAGTACCAGGTGACCTTCATGTAGTGAAGGCGAGACTTTGACAGCACACTGTGTGTTGCAGCTGCTGCGGTCGTACAAGCTGGAGCACAACCACGAGCCACTGCAGTACCAGGTGACCTTCATGTAGTGAAGGCGAGACTTTGACAGCACACTGTGTGTTGCAGCTGCTGCGGTCGTACAAGCTGGAGCACAACCACGAGCCACTGCAGTACCAGGTGACCTTCATGTAGTGAAGGCGAGACTTTGACAGCACACTGTGTGTTGCAGCTGCTGCGGTCGTACAAGCTGGAGCACAACCACGAGCCACTGCAGTACCAGGTGACCTTCATGTAGTGAAGGCGAGACTTTGACAGCACACTGTGTGTTGCAGCTGCTGCGGTCGTACAAGCTGGAGCACAACCACGAGCCACTGCAGTACCAGGTGACCTTCATGTAGTGAAGGCGAGACTTTGACAGCACACTGTGTGTTGCAGCTGCTGCGGTCGTACAAGCTGGAGCACAACCACGAGCCACTGCAGTACCAGGTGACCTTCATGTAGTGAAGGCGAGACTTTGACAGCACACTGTGTGTTGCAGCTGCTGCGGTCGTACAAGCTGGAGCACAACCACGAGCCACTGCAGTACCAGGTGACCTTCATGTAGTGAAGGCGAGACTTTGACAGCACACTGTGTGTTGCAGCTGCTGCGGTCGTACAAGCTGGAGCACAACCACGAGCCACTGCAGTACCAGGTGACCTTCATGTAGTGAAGGCGAGACTTTGACAGCACACTGTGTGTTGCAGCTGCTGCGGTCGTACAAGCTGGAGCACAACCACGAGCCACTGCAGTACCAGGTGACCTTCATGTAGTGAAGGCGAGACTTTGACAGCACACTGTGTGTTGCAGCTGCTGCGGTCGTACAAGCTGGAGCACAACCACGAGCCACTGCAGTACCAGGTGACCTTCATGTAGTGAAGGCGAGACTTTGACAGCACACTGTGTGTTGCAGCTGCTGCGGTCGTACAAGCTGGAGCACAACCACGAGCCACTGCAGTACCAGGTGACCTTCATGTAGTGAAGGCGAGACTTTGACAGCACACTGTGTGTTGCAGCTGCTGCGGTCGTACAAGCTGGAGCACAACCACGAGCCACTGCAGTACCAGGTGACCTTCATGTAGTGAAGGCGAGACTTTGACAGCACACTGTGTGTTGCAGCNCAAATTTTCTGTTACTTTCTACCAAGAAAAAGAAATGAGAAAACAGAAATCGTATGTCGGGTTTTTTTTTTTTTTCATGTTGATTACTGCCGGAATTACCACAAATTTTCACAGCACCCATACTAGAGAACTTAGTTGATATATTTTTGCAACTCGTTCAACAATATATTGTCGAGCTTGGTTATAAAGACAAATATAAAATTAGGAATATTTTCCACTTCTAATAACTTGTTGTTAGTCTGTGTTGAGTAAGACATACCCGTGATGGCAATGCAGTAATGTTAGGTGATATTATTAAATGAACGTCAATCCATACAAGGGGGCTTGCAGGCTCTCCTGAAATTTGTCTGCATATCACTTGCTCACTAAATTAGGGCGCCTACATCTTGGAATATAAATTTCAAACCATAGTATTGTAGGAAAGTTTCGGAAAATATTATTTAATATATGACTCTCAGTTTTGTATCGGTAAAATAAATATAGCTCTTATTTTCGCTTAACTTTTGCGCTTGAATTGGTCCAGTCGAATCGTCATCAGAATAATAATCAGTTGCAACTGGAGCATTCTCATGAACCTTATTCACTTCTTTGTCTTCGTCATCGATTATGCTAACATGATTCATACATCCATAATCCCCGCAGAATGCGCAAATCACTGAGCAATTGGGACCACTTCTGCGGAATTGGCAGTTCTGTTCACAGCCTGCTATACAACTGCACGAGAGAAAGATGATTGAGTCCTACAGGTGCTGGTTCTTGTACCATTGTAACTGGACGAAGAGATCCCTGATACAACTGCCATCCCCAACATTCGATGCCAAACTGATGCCCTGCCATTGCTGAACTTGATGAGAAACTCGCGGTCAGTGTTGTGCAGCTGCAGAATAAAAAGAAGGTGGCGCTGCTAGATCGAAGTTAGCATGCCAGATCAGAGACAATGACGTACAGCATCTATTGAATCATCGGCATTACCTCCATACATGGCGACGACATAAGCTGTGCCAGCTTCAGCCACTTCCTCTGCTGATGCATAAGGTTGTTTAAATATTACAACATGTCCTGCGATCACTACTTTGATGCATTTTCTGACAAATGTAGCTTTTTCCCTTTACGATACATGGCGATACGTGAACGACGAACGGTCAGGTCGTTCATGGAATTCCAAGAGACATTTCCTGGATCTTGTTTTCTTTCCAACTATTTCATCAGTACATATTTCATTTCTCAGATGTAGCCTAACGGCTTTACATAGCTGTGGCATTGTTTCTTTGGGCGTGAAATTCCGTTACAATACATATTCTGTATGTTCTTGGCTTTTGGCTTACAGCCGCGTCACGGTTGTATTTTGTTCCGATGTTTCAGAAGACATCGCAGCGACCATCTTAGCAGCGACAGTTTCCGGCACCAACTTTAATAATAAACGTTCTATTGTCTGAATTATTCATATCTTTAAAATTTGGAGCAATGTAGCAGAATTTAACTCATAGTGCAAGCACATAAAACGCATTTTTAAAAAATGCGCANTATCTTTAAAATTTGGAGCAATGTAGCAGAATTTAACTCATAGTGCAAGCACATAAAACGCATTTTTAAAAAATGCACATTCAAAGAGTTTTACCTATCAGTTGGTTAAGACATATTGAAAATTGAAGAAAAATTCGTAATTTTTTTTAGCAGATCTTGGTATTTCCTTTTTTTTACTGTTACGAACTATTGATTTTTACGGATTTTCTGTACCAGTATTAGAATTTTCTGCAACGTAAAAAAAATACACCTCAGTGCAAAGAATACCAAATTGTTGAAGTGTTTTTATTCATATCACGGTTTTTATTTACTTAATGTGACCCATTTTTTTTCTGTTCTTTGTTTATAAATGAAATGTACATCTGACCTTAGAATAGTCGTAATGTATTTAATAAAATGTCTGTAATATTTATTAAAATTTCTTGTACAGTTCAAATCATAGATGTGATTTCATTTCAATTATATTTATATTAATTAAAATTAATTTCAAAAATGTTGTATTGATTTGAAAGAAACAAATATATTTCATTTTCTCCAGAGACCTAACCAGAAAGCGTATTTATAACTAATGTATTGAAGTATTATATGTTAACGACTGCCATGCGTTTAGTTTCACAGATCGTGTATTGTGTTTGGCACCACGAGAGCTTCCAAATGTATTTTCCTTTCAGTACAAATAAATATTCATATTCATAACTGGCGTGTATTATTGTGTACAAGAGAGCTCTTCTGGTATCTTATTTCTACACGTGTTTAGGTGCTATACAGCACAATAATTATGGAGTACAGCTAAAATAATGCAAAAGAAAGATCAGAAATAACAAAGCAGATCTTCATTAAATTATTTTAATCATGGCACAAACAAGATACACTATAGAGATAATGCTAAGATAGTCTTGCAGCCTAGATGGTATTTGTATAGTAGATGCGAGTGAGAAAAGCTGGCTTGTTGTAAATGGTTGTACATAAAACTGTTGATTACGATAAGTGAAACGCAAATCATTTCGTCGTAACATGCATGATTCCCATTAATTTAATTTAATCATAAAATATTGGTGGAAGAACTTATCACGAACCTAACGTCCGAATAAACGTTGACATCTCTTGAATAAATCTATAAAGACTTAAAAATTATTTTACAAAACTATAAAAACTGTACAGTATGTTGTTACAATAAATCCAGTTATTCAGTGAACTGAAAACATTCAATCGAGAATCAGCTTGATATTCCAAATAAAAAGTATTTTATTTTCAAATAATTCCAGTGGATATTTGTTATAACTGCAGTCCAGCTACGCAAAACATATAAAGATAAGGAAAATGAGATAATATTACTCAGTTTAAATCAAGTAGCAATGGAAAAATATTTGTTGTCAAGCCTTTTGTGCTTGTTTTATTTAGGCCTACCTACGAATTAAAAATCTCGCAATAATATATTATATTTTTTATCTCAGTAAATAACTCCCCTAACAGATTTACACGAAATATTACCAAATGTAAGAGTGGAAATTCTAAGTGAGGTAGGTAAGTGCAGAAAGTTGTTTTTGAGATATTCAATGAAAACTGTTTATTTAAACCATCTATGGTATTATTCATTAAAAATAATTTTATATTGTATCTAAGCAGATGCATACATAAACATTGGAGTAATTTGGGGTGGCAAGGGGTGGCAGTTGCCACCCCAGAGTTGTCCAAACCAGTATTTTGCCACCCCAGAATTTTGACGTAAAGATCTCAATAATTTACAAACAATGGGAAAATACAATTCCACAAGCAGGTCATTTTCTTGATTCTTGTCTCTCAGGAGACAGTGCTGCCGTTTCTAGGTGGGGAGGGAGGGCTCCGCCCTCTCTGGGGTGCGCGGCCAATCAGAGCAGACCGCATCATACGAGGTCTCGGGACGAAGTGAGCTCGGGAGTTTTTTTTTTTTTTTTTTTTTTNNNAACCTACTTTAAAACTATGTGTTATTTGGGCCCGCGGTAGGTACGGGGATTAGTGCGTCTCAAGATAGAACTTCATACGCTTAAAGGATAGGGAATTTCATGCAAAGGAGGCGTGCATCTTGGCGAGGAGGGATATTTGGCAGCCATGGCCGATGAGCTCGGGAGAGCTAGCGCGAACTAGTTTTGTTAAACTTGGGTAATTCTGTCCCGGACCGATCGGAGATTTTCCCTGCTAGTGGCGGGTTTTGATTGTATTTGTTTTATAGGGGGAGTTCTTTAATTACGTTTTAACTATTTAATCGTGGCATTTTCGGGCGTCTGTTACGCGATTTAATGTCTGGGGAGTACTTCCCTAGCCGTCTAATTATCGGGTTTTGATGTAGGGCTGTGCTATCATAGAATTTGTTGTTTCCTGACATGATTTTGGTATCTATGAACGGAACTTTAAGTGAGTTATGTAGGTCTACTATTCGTGTGTATTTATGGGCGTTTCCTATGATTCGCAGGTATTTGTTTTGCACGATTTGTAGTTCTTTAACTAGTGTTTTGGCCGCGTTTCCCCAGACTT
>NQII01002560.1:87578-140078 GCA_002778355.1 Clitarchus hookeri
ATTTGTGGTGCAACTGGGGGTGGTGTGGGGAGTGTGTAGGACTGTGTGGGTGCCCTGGTTGTGCTTGCATATGAAAATGCGGGTGGCAGTGCCCGTGCATTTGCGATTTTCGGGTACATGGAAATGTCCCGCCTGGGGGGTGGGGCTGGCAAAGCAGCCAAGCGTGATTGAGCCCTGTTGTTTGTTCTGCGTTCGGCAGCTGCTTGCCAGCGCTGGATGATTTCCGTGACCTTCGGCCACTGCTTGGAGGTGGCCTCATGATATCCCTTGCAGTTGCAGCACTGCGGGTTGGGGTTGAGTTTAGGGCAAGAGTCAGAGGGGTGATTTGCAGTACAGTGGGAGCAGATAGCTGGGAGATGACAGAAATTTTTCGTGTGGTCTAGGGCGTTGCAATTCCTGCATTGGGCCACGTCGGACAGCCGCTTTCTGTAGGGACGGGGATGAACCACCGTCATGTGTAGCCGGTCTATTGCAGTGAGAGGGGCAAGGTGTCGTTTTTTGCGGCTGTCACGCAGAATAGCCTCAAAGGCACCAGGTCTTTTTGTCCCGGGAAGTTTGGGTCTGGTTTGTAGGTGCGGAACTGGTGGACTTCACTAACCGAGTAGCCGCGCTCTGTGAGTTCCTGTTGGATTTCATCAGTGGGCGTGTTCTCCGGCAAGACAAACACGACTTTCTGTGGCTGGTCCATGGCGATTGAGTACGTGAAGTAGGGAATGGTGCTGTTTTTGAGGGTGTCCCGTGCGGCATTGTACATCTGTACATCGGATGCAACAATGTGAATTCCATTGCTGGCCATGGACAGAATGAAGCCTGTGCCATGGATCTGCCTGAGTTTTTGAACCAGGATGGTGTAGTATTTCCGCTCTGGGGCTACTAATCGGTAAGTTGAGCGTCTGTTGTTATTGGCAGAGCGCAGCTGTGTCCTTGATGGTGGGGGGCCTGAGGGNATTGCTGTTTTAAAAATATTAAACCAATCAAAATGAACTTTTTTTCCTTTATAGACAAAAATTATACTAATCACAAACCGCTAAGAAAAATATTTTGTTTCAAATAGTCATGGCTACAAAAAAATTTTTTTATATTGGACTGATGCCCTTTTTGTACGTAAATAAAAAATGAACCCTTTATGCATATACGTAGTATTTTTTTACCTGTTTTTTTGTGGTTTGTCAACACTTACATTGTACTAAGACTCTTTTGGACTATTTTAAAAGCTGTTTTAGGTATAAAAATTAACTCCAAATGAAAATAAAATGAGATTTATTGATTGTAACTATTACTGTTTACACTTTATTGAATTATTTAATTACAGGTTTTGTTCTTTTCAATTAAACATTATTAATCATTCGTCTTGCACTTCTGGCTCAATCTGGTCAACTGTGGGCCAATTCATGATCAACTCATAAAAGTCTTTGTGCTCATTAGGAATATATGGCAGAAGGCTCCTAACGTCATTGATTTTCGCTGACTTGATCGGAACTTTATCGGCTTCATAAGCTGCAGGCGGTGGCAACTTCGGTTTTTGTTGTTCGTCTTTGACCATTTTAAATGACTGTGTCACTATACTGTCAATGGTTTTACTTGCGAATATTGTACCAAACGTCTCTTTGTAACACTCTTGGAGCGTGTTCCTTGTGATATACAACTTTTCTTATAATAAGTCTTCCAAAATGATTTGAAGTCCAAAATGTCTTTGGTTTGAATTACTTTTACAGAAAACTTGTTGCAGATGCTGTTTTCTATAAGCACTTTTATTTCGTCAACAGTGTAAATTCTATCAAACTTGTTGATATGGCGGTTTATTGTTGCAAAGTCCCGATCGCAAGGCAAAAAGGAATGGCCTCTTACTGGAAAAAACATTGTTATTTTCTCAAATCGACCAGTCTCTGTCAGTAACATTAAAAATCTAGACGATGCATGATTCTTATTTTGACCACTGCAATTATCTGCAAACAGTTGTANACACTCTTGGAGCGTGTTCCTTGTGATATACAACTTTTCGTATAATAAGTCTTCCAAAAAGATTTGAAGTCCAAAGTGTCTTTGGTTTGAATTACTTTAACAGAAAACTTGTTGCAGCTGCTGTTTTATATAAGTACTTTTATTTCGTCAACAGTGTAAATTCTATCAAACTTGTTGATATGGCGGTTTATTGTTGCAAAGTCCCGATCGCAAGGCAAAAAGGAATGGCCTCTTACTGGAAAAAATATTGTTATTTTCTCAAATCGACCAGTGTCTGTCAGTAACATTAAAAATCTAGAAAATGCATGATTCTTATTTTGACCACTGCAATTATCTGCAAACAGTCGTAATTCGGCAATTTCCTGTTGTACGTTTTTGAGGTAGTCATAGAAGAAAGAGTAAACTTCATTAGGCGTCTTGTTTGCTGTTCCTTCATGGTATACATACACTTTTACTGTTTTTTTCTTGATATCGTGAATCGAAAACACGTTCACTGTAATCTGTCTCAGGTAAAATGTTTCTTGTACAGGGATCTGAGGAATGCATAAATTTTGCATAAAATCCATACACAAGGAAAGAACATGTGGCTCATTCTTAGAGGTAGCTTCTTCCTGTAAATTGTTATAAAAAAATTTGGCACGCCTCTTATGTACCATTAACTCGGCAGTTGCTACTCTTTTGGCAGTGTCATTTAAGTGGGGGCTTTTAATCTTTACGTTAAGCTCCTCACACGTACAACAACAGTCAATCTGTGGCCTTCCAAACCTGAGGTTATAGTTCTCATTGAAAAATTCATAGAAATATGCAGCACTACAAATTTCTGGGTGTTTATCAACCAAAAGGCGATATAAAGCCTTAGTACAAAGTCTGGCATCCAAATATTTTCTAACTTTACCAGCATAATGGCTGAGCTTGGTCGGGAAACTCTCAATATGCTTTCTTAAAATTTCTTGGTGTTCGACACTCATTTTGTTAGCGCTCTGTGACTTTCCTCTTCTATCAATAGGGCTTTTACCTTCTTTAGCAAGGGCTCTCAGCCTTTTAACACGTTTGTCACTAATAGAGAGCAAAGACAAAAATGCTTTGTAACATACCTGTGTTCTTTGGTTACCAACCATGAGGAAGTATGTGTACATTTTATCAAAAAAACGTACATATTCTTCTCGTCTTGGACGTCGTTTCTTTACGTCGTGTATCTCGATCAGGCTTTGAATGAACAAGTCCTGTTCATTTTTGGATGGAAGGTTTAAAATGTGTTGCAGCGCATCAACTTTATCCAACTCAGATAGTCCATCAAAGCACTTGAATCTCTTGCAGCTGAAAAATAAAACAAGAAGCTTTAAATAATGTAGCCTTTAATATTAAAGTTGAACAGTCCCGCCCTGGTAGTCTTTGTACTCTAAACCTTTGCAATGTGAATCTTTCTTGAAATTTCTTTACCATTTGGATTCATGTCTTATCCTTTTCTTCCCAATAACTTCATCTCGGTCNGTGAATCTTTCTTGAAATTTCTTTACCATTTGGATTCATGTCTTATCCTTTTCTTCCCAATAACTTCATCTCGGTCACTTTCATTTTCGGAATCACTCTGGTAATATAGTGACTTTATTAACACTTAATTATTTGTCAACAGAAAACAAACTTTTATTGTTAGAAACAGTAATTTCAAACAAACTGCAGAGACATAACCTCACAATCACCACTTGGACATAAACAAAGAAAAAATGCAGGTTTACAAGCAAAAGANATATCACTGAAATAAAACACTTAATTATTTGTCAACAGAAAACAAACTTTTATTGTTAGAAACAGTAATATCAACAAACTGCAGAGACAAATCAATAGTTGTTGCCACTACATAGAGAACGACATTTAATTTTCCAAGCATTTCTTATTCCAAGCTGAAAGGACTTCAGTCACTGACTGAAGCCCTTTCTGCATAGAATATTAAAAATTGAGTTGTGTTTAGACAGTGTGTGGCAGTGAAACGGAAGCTCTTTTTGCATAGAAACATGGGTCTACCTTATAAGAACACAAATCCGTGGTTAACTCACTTTCGTCAATTTGGTGACTGATGCCCTTTTTGCATTGAGCTATTCAACTACCAAGGACAATAACTCCTGCAAATGAAGGGCGTAGGCCAAGTCTTAGTTCTTCCTCCAGTTCAACTGACCGATTGTCAATTGGACTAATTAATAAACGTGATCCTGCCCATGATCCAGTTTTGGCTATGGCGCATGTTAGGGAAGGCTCATTTCAACCATGAGATTTAAATTTCCCTATAATGGATAAAAGGAAATTTAGGTCAAAGTGGTATAAAATGTTTTCTTGGTTGGAATACAGTCCTCTAAATGATAAAGCATTCTGTTTTGTCTGCGTTACGTTTTACAATCCAGAAGAACAAAGCAATGCAGAAGATGTGTTTACACTCAGTGGGTTTTCCAAGTGGAAGAAAGCTGTAAAAGTATTTGAGAATCATGAGAAGAGTAACTCGCATAGGAGCAGTAACACTAAACTCAATTCTCTAAAAGAAGCAGACTAAAGTGGCACTGTTGTTGAAAATGTAAATCAACAGTATTCAGAAGAAGTACAACAAAACAGATTGTATTTAAGAGCTTTGTGCAAATCACTGATATTTTGTGGTAGGCAGTCTATTGCTATAAGAGGTCATGACGAATCTGCAGATTCGAAGAACAGAGGAAACTTTTTGGAGCTAATGAAGCTTCGTTCCAAAGATAGTAATTTAATAAAGAAGTTCTACATTGAGCATCGAAAAAATTTTCAGTACACTTCAGTGACTTTCCAGAATGAGCTACTGTCCATTATTGGGGAACAAATCAAGCTGCACATTACCAAAGAAGTTAAAGAGGCAAACGTTTTTGCCATTATAGCTGATGAGACTCAAGACATAGCAAAGCACGAACAAGTAGCTATNACGTTTTTGCCATTATAGCTGATGAGACTCAAGACATAGCAAAGCACGAACAAGTAGCTATTGTCTTGAGGCATGCCAATGATAAGTTAGAAGTTCATGAGTCATTTGTAGGGTTTTATCGTGCTAAAAAAAACCGACGGTGAAACACTGGCAAATGAACTTAAGAACGTTTTGATTTCACTGGACTTGAAGATTAAAAATCTGCACGCTCAGTGCTATGATGGGGCCTTGAACATGAAGGGCCCATATAAAGGAGTGGCAGCTATAATAATGCAAAAAGCCCCAATGGCAATGTACATTCAATGTAATGCACATATTAACTTGAACACGTAACATTAGACAACGTGTTCGCACTGAAGTTAAAGAAACACGTTCTTTGTACTTCAAAGTCTTACAACTTTATTGAGAAATCAACTAAACGACGTGCTGTTTTTGAAAACATTCAAAAAAGTGCAAAAAGCTTTAGTGGTTGAACAGCAACATTGAAGTCTTTGAGTGATACCAGATGGGGTTGCCGTGTCGAAGCAGTGCGTTCTTTGTNTGTACATTCAATGTAATGCACATATATTGAACTTGTGCATTGTAATCTGTTGCACAAGCGTGACTTCAATAAGAAGCACGTTCTTTGTACTTCAAAGTCTTACAACTTTATTGAGAAATCAACTAAACGACGTGCTGTTTTTGAAAACATTCAAAAAAGTGCAAAAAGCTTCAGTGGTTGAACAGCAACATTGAAGTCTTTGAGTGATACCAGATGGGGTTGCCGTGTCGAAGCAGTGCGTTCTTTGTNAGTGGTTGAACAGCAACATTGAAGTCTTTGAGTGATACCAGATGGGGTTGCCGTGTCGAAGCAGTGCGTTCTTTGTTAGATAATTTTGAAACTACTCTGATGACTCTACAAGAAATTGCACAGACAGAACCTGACAGTGGTGGACAAGCCAATGCTTTGTTAAAAAGTATGGAGGACTTCAACTTCGTATTTGACTGGCTATTACTCATGAGAGGTCTAACACAATGTGACTTACTGTCAAAAACCCTTCAGGCAAGCAGCGTGACCTACAAAGTTGTGAAATCTATATTAAAAAAACAGCACACTTGAAGTGTTACAATCCAAGTCTTGTCTACTCAAAAAATGAGTCAACAAGTTAGTGACGTGTCTTATCGCTGACAAGTGCGGGTTTAGAGAGACCAAGCTGCCAAGGGTAACATTCCCTCCATAATTGGGGGAGGGAGTAGAGCTCCATTTGAATCTGTAGAACAGTATTACAAAGTTTCAATCCTTTGGCCAGTTATTGACATCCTAAACCAGGAGATAGAGGTCAGGCTTCGAGAAAACAATCTAGATGTACTTAAACACTTGAGCAAAGTTCTAGGTGGAACTGACGTAGACATAGCCAGTGTACAGTTTGCATGCAAATATTACACTTTGGACAATGAACTTCTTCTGTCTTAACTGAGATGTTTTTACAAAATGGAACAGTAAAAAAACAAACATATCCAAGAAAGAGCTGCTGTTTTTGTAGAGTTTTGTGGAGATATTTGCAACCCCCTTGCCCAAAGTTTGTTCGAGCGCTGTTTGAACTGAAGTGAGCTTGGCGATAATAGCAGCCAGCTTGGCAACACACTCGTTCGCTATGCGTAAATTATCATTCAATGTTGACGCGACTGTTGTAAGTGATCTGTAATCGACGCGGTCGCCTAGATCGGTAAGTTGCGCTTCCACTGCGGGCAGTTTACTTGCCACTATGCTTCGCATGTTATTTGATAAAGTCTGAAAATATTTCGTTATAATAACAGCCAACGTACTAACGGCGCTGAGATTCAATTCTACCTTAGCGGTTAATGTGTCCAGCGCTGAGACCGTCCACTTAAGCTCCGACATCGGTAATTTTTTTCTCCANCAGTAAAAAAACAAACATATCCAAGAAAGAGCTGCTGTTTTTGTAGAGTTTTGTGGAGATATTTGCAACCCCCTTACCCAAAGTTTGTTCGAGCGCTGTTTGAACTGAAGTGAGCTTGGCGATCATAGCAGCCAGCTTGGCAACACACTCGTTCGCTATGCGTAAATTATCATTCAATGTTGACGCGAGTGTTGTAAGTGATCTGTAATCGACGCGGTCGCCTAGATCGGCAAGTTGCGCTTCCACTGCGGGCAGTTTACTTGCCACTATGCTTCGCGTGTTATTTGATAAAGTCTGAAAATATTTCGTCATAATAACAGCCAACGTACTAACGGCGCTGAGATTCGATTCTACCTTAGCGGTTAATGTGTCCAGCGCTGAGACCGTCCACTTAAGCTCCGACATTGGTAATTTTTTTCTCCATGGCTGACACCGCGCTGCCCACTGCATCGATTTTCTGTACTTTATCGGTTTCTTTGTCAAGCTTGGTAAAGAGCGAATTTGTNGTGTTGACGAACATACAGCCCTCCATGGCTACTAAATTTGATTCAATTTTTTTTGGGGTGCTCTCCGACTTGAGGTTAATGTTTAGCAACGCTGTGAGGCCCGCTAGCACTCCAGCACCGATCTGCTCTCCCATATTAACGATTTTATTCTCCACAGCAGATATCCTACCTTCTAATGCGCTTAGTTTCAAAAGGTTTTCAGATATTTTGTGTAGCTGGGCCTCCATTTTGGTAGACAGTAAGTTCGTGTTACCAGGCAGCCTGCCTTCCACTGCTTCGAGTACGTCTCCNTGTTGGCGAACATACAGCCCTCCATGGCTACTAAATTTGATTCAATTTTTTTTGGGGTGCTCTCCGACTTGAGGTAAATGTCTAGCAACGCTGTGAGGCCCGCTAGCACTCCAGCACCGATCTGCTCTCCCATATTAACGATTTTATTCTCCACAGCAGATATCCTACCTTCCAATGCGCTTAGTTTCAAAAGGTTTTCAGATATTTTGTGTGGCTGGGCCTCCATTTTGGTAGACAGTAAGTTCGTGTTACCAGGCAGCCTGCCTTCCACTGCTTCGAGTACGTCTCCACTAGTAACGGCCGTGATGTGTGATACATTTTCAATTATTGATCCAAGGCAGACATCCATGTTCGCGATCAATATATTACTATTGTAAAGTCTGTTTTCCACCGTAGTGAGTTTCCCGCCCAACACAGACAATTTTTTGACGTCGCCAGACGATGTGCCTAATTCGCGCATCATACCTGTGTGTACTCTAATAGCTATTTGCTCTCCCATACCGCCCAGCACTGTTTCTACAGCATTAGTTCGAGTCACACCTGTCACTAATATGCGTAAATGCGCCTTAATACTTGTTTGCAGTGCTAGCACCGGCCACAGCGCATCAGATGTAACACTTCACACAAAGGATAGGTTAACGGCATCCTCGTCATGCCTGGAAATGCCAAGGTTCTTGGCTCGCTTCCCACCAAAACTGCAGTTCCCATCGTTGGTGGACATTATGCAGCTTTCCGATGCGCGTTTCATGCCACTATGCCTAAATGTGGATACGGAGTAACTCATACTTCACTGATGGCTAGTGATAAACGGATCGAATGCTTTGCGGTACCTCCCTTTATCAATTGGAAAATCTTTCGCAATGACTAGGAAACCGTACGCATCTCTCCAGCAATGCGCACACATTTCTTCAAAGCTGTCAAATACCATATCGCTATTTACATGGTCTGAGTATATATGACGTAAATTCGTGTCGTCCATACGAAATATGGCCAGGAAATCGNCATATCGCTATTTACATGGTCTGAGTATATATGACGTAAATTCGTGTCGTCCATACGAAATATGGCCAGGAAATCGGCATTGTCACGTAAAAGCTGCTTCGGCATACGCGAGTATGTTTGACACAGATATACGACATCTACGGCCATATGCCGCCCCATACTGAAATATCGCTGGATATTTGCTTGTTTTTCGCACACCACATCGTCAAAAATAAACACAGAGTTCGGTAATGCTTCGTCTGGCTTTATAACTGATTCATTTTCACTAAAGGGTAAATATTGCAGTCCCGCAACCCCTTGCAGAACTTTTGCTAGACGCAGATACTTTGGCTGGTGGAGTGGTTTAGAATAAAGGTAGAAGTTTTCGAACCGGAGACCATTTTCTTCTTCTAACAAACTCAGGAGGGTGCAAGCCTTCCCAGAATTTGAAGGACAGCATATTATTGCGCGAACTGTTCCCGGCAATAATTTTCCGTGCCTCGATTTAAATGTGCCAGTTTCCACTGACTTGTCAATGTTACTAATACGTACTGGCAGCCTAGTTTCCTGTGTTACAACTTCCATTATACTGCCACACAAATCTGTAAATCTAAATTAATTATATTTTTTAATTTTTTGGTGAAAGTACGATAGGTCTGTGGTGTACTGCTTTTTTTAACGTACGGGGATTTCTCGGTCACCCTAATTGATTTTACCAGCGTCTTACTGTATTTACCACACATGCAAGTAGGAATTATGGGGTAATTTATTTCAATATATCACCCCAGCGTTTGGCCTTAATTTGTTTTACCGCTTTCTGAGGGGGTTNAATTATGGGGTAATTTATTTCAATATATCACCCCAGCGTTTGGCCTTAATTTGTTTTACCGCTTTCTGAGGGGGTTGCACGACGCCCACCCTCGGTTTGTAGATTTCCTTAACTTCCTCTGTCCTTCACCCCCCAAAGACTGGCGGAGCACAGCTGCAGGTGTTTGGAGACATCTGTAAATTGTCGTAATTTGAATCAATTTTATCGCACAGCGGTGACTGAAACGTCATAATTCGTCTTTAACGGCATTCTTACATGCCACTGCCGCGGAGACTCATAATTTAAATCAATTTCTGCGTGGTGATGCCTCAAGACATTGCGGCGTGAGAACGTTTCGACACATCCATCATAATTTGTTTTTAACAGTGTCTGACCGTCTTTGTAGCATGAGAAGGTCCCTAATGGCTGCCCTCCTATAATTGCGCCCAAATTACTTCCTATAATTTGTTACGTTTTGTTCTCAGGGGGGACCGCCGGCATAATTTGTGTGTAGATTGCAGGTGCATATATACACGCAACTTACATTGGCTAGTATTCAGTTATGCGTTCAAGGGAAAGATGCTATTCAAACTGTCACTGTTGGAGACTATTTTGTGCGTTATGTCTTCCGGCGACAATATGTCTGACGTTGAGGGGATCATTACTTCACCTGCGTCTCCGGCTACTAAACGCGCGCGTTCGCCTTCCCCTGCGAAGGCGGCCGAGAAGATTGCAATTAAGAACGCCGTTCTTTAACAGTTTTTCACCATTATTTCGCCTACATGCACAGTACTAGGTATTGGCTGCTTGTGGGCGTATCTCTACCTACTGACGACGACACGTGTTCACACAACCGCGGTAGCCAAGTGAGAGGACATTACAGACATTGTTTCTTTTGTCCAAAAGTAAATTGTGCAGGCATCAAAAAATGTGATGTGGGGGAATTAGATGCAGGCCTTGGAGTTGGATTGGGTACTTCAAACACTTTTTGTAAGTCCATTGAAATCGTACAAATTTTGCTGATCTAGAGGAACTCATCCGCTACAGGATTGTTCGTAACTTAAATGACTTGCGCACGGACGACGAAAAATGGATGCATTGCGAGCATTTGCGTACTGCAGTGCTTCAGAAACTTAATACTTTCGAAGATAAAATAGCCAATTTGATTGAACGTAGAGCCATTTTCTAATATATATATATAGTATGAACAAGTCACTATAAATTTGAGTATAATGTCTGCTGGATTCGAGAATTTACTCCGCGTCGTTGCAAGCGTTCACGTTAAGTACTTACAAGCCAAGCGCGCCCGCATGGAGCACGATGCAGTATTGGAAGAAGCCTTCTGCCCGATCACATCCCGGCTGGATACTTTAAAGGAGCAACCGGTTCCCCCTATCGGTAGTGTGAAGACCGACCCGGACGCCGAACTAAAGCCACTTCCGGAGGGCAATGGCAAAGATGATGATGACGATGTATCTTTGGCCGAATTGAAACGTAAGAAAAAGGTAGGTTCCCGCCCGGGCACTGTTGGAAATTATCTCACTTCCTATACGACTAGTTTTAAAGATGTGATTTACAGCGTATATAGGCGGAGCAAAAAGTGGTATCTCTGGAACAAGCATATTTATTTTCTACCCAACGATTACATACAGATTGACAATGAAACCATACGAGCAGCGCCAGGCCTCTACGAGCTGTTATTCAAACGCAGACCTGGCGAGTTTTCACGAGAAGCCCTACACCAATACCAAAAATTACTTAAACTCACGAGCGCGCATTTAACCGATAATGACGTAACTACCAATACATGTAAGGACGAGGTCCACCCGAATTTCGACATTATTTCAGAGTTGTTTCCCGACGTAGGCCTAACCAGTGGTTCGGGACTGACTTCGAAGCTTGATGGGGGCAGCCAGCTCGAGTACGTGTACTGGAACGATATAAATGAGCTCGTATTACGACTTCGACTACTTGTGGCATCTCAACAGGCAGGTTATCATTCACACACGAATGAGATAGTAAACGTACCGAAAACACCCATTTATGTTCCGGAAGTGACGTCGAACATACAGGAGGTCGTAGTGACCGTAGTGGACCAAGAGAGTCGATTGATTAATTTTCGAGGCGAGGAGATAACGGTCCGCTTATATTTTAGGAAAGATGGGCCTGAAAATTAAGCGTGCAAATGCAATAAAAGTCGCCTACGGTACCAAATCTGAAGTCAGTACGAGTCAAGCACGCAGATCCCTAACACCTGAAAACGTGCGTTTCCTTAGAAGATTGGGCCTGACGATCAAGCATGGATGTGGAAATATTAAACGTTGCGGAGCCGGCGAGGTTCGAAGATGCAATCACCAAGGCTGAAATCCACACTTACTCGCCCTACCTGCCGGGCCCCTATGTACCCTCGTCCGAGGTACGAATCCCGGTGCAAAACCAAGATATATACACTGCGCCATGTAACTCATATTTGCGCTTCCTTGGAAAACTGACGAAGCCAGGCAACGCGCTTCCCGCGACGACTAAAATCATTAGAAGCGGTATACTTCACATGATAAGTAGAATCGCGTATGAACTGAAAGGGTGCGAGGTAGACGCCACGCGAGATGTTGGAATCACGGCCACCATAAAGAACTATCTGTCATTAACGCATAACCAATTGCCCGCCGCCAAAATGGCGGCTGGGGTATCAACGAGGAGTTTAAGGTCCCTGTCTATGCGAACGGGAAATTCAAAGTATGTATTCCACTAGCTATGCTGTTGGGGTTCGCGGAAGATTACAAGCATGTGGTTCTTAATTCAAAGCAAGAGTTAGTTATTCACATGGCTAACATGCAGGCGAACGCGCTCCAGGACACTGGAGCAGAAGCCGCGACGCTAGCAATACGCGCGATTGACTGGTTATTACCGCACGTGCAGGTCAACATGTCTGAACGCGTAAAATTAATGAAATATGCGGAAAAAGGAAGGAACGTAGATATTGCGTTTCGTACATGGAGTTTAGAGATGTACCCAAGTATTCCTGCCTCCACGAGCATAAATTGGAACGTTAAAACTAGTTTCAAGAGTGAAAAACTGCGATATATAATTGTTGCGTTTCAGACAGGCAGGCGAAATGCCCTCAATACAGACTGCTCGAAATTTGATCACGTCAATATTAAGAATATTAAAATTTTTTTAAACTCCAAGGCTTACCTGTACGGTGATTTGAACATTGATTTGACAAACTATGCATATACGGTCCCTTATCAAATGTACGCGGACTTCCAGAAGTCTTACTACGGACAAACGCAGGCCCCCACACTCGAACCGAACACCTTTATGAACATGGCGCCCCTACTGGTATTTTACGTTAGTAAACAAGATGATAGAATTAAATCGGGCGTGGTAGACTGTAGGATTGAAATATCCACCGCGGTGAATTTTCCGCCCTCTACCCAGGCCTATGCGTTAATACTTCACGACAGACTCTTAACATAGTGTGGTGATTTCAGAAAGAAGAAAGGGTTGAGGTAGTATGTCTAAAAGGTACACCTGAAAAATTGAGTGCACACGACAAATGTAAAGTGATTTGCAAGGTGAAGCAGAACCCAAAAGTAAATGGACCGAAACTAGCAGCACAACTTCAGGAATAAACTGGTAAGCCGGTACATCCTGAAACTATTTGACGTGCATCGAGGAAAGAAGAGTACAATGGGAAGGGAAGGGTAGTTAGGTTAGAACCTTTCACCACTAAGGTGATCAAGCGAAAGAGGCCTGCATTTGTAAACTTGCACTTTCATAAGCCCGTACGTGGGTGGCAAGATGTGTTATTCACGGACGGATCGCAAGTTCAACCTGTACGGGTTGTGGTGTGGCGACTAACAAACACGGAGCTCGATATTCAGAACTTTCAGCCCACAGCAAAGCATGGCAGTGGGAATGTGATGGTTTGGGGGTGCATGTCCTCTGCCGGAGTCTGTTAACTGGTGTTTATTGATCAGATAATGACCGAGATTTATCTGAACACTCAAACGATCAGTACACAAAAGTGCAGAAAAACTAGGAATCAGAGATATTTTTGAGATTTACAAAGACAATGATCCCAAGCAGAAAGCCAGCGTTTTAAGGCTATGGCTCTCATACCACTGCCCCTAAGTGCTTGAAACCCCTCCTCGCAGTCCCGATTTGAATCCCATAGAGAACCTACCTATGGTATAAACTGGACAAAGTGCGCACCATGCCTTGTTAAGTCCAAAGACGATTTAAATAAGGCACTACAGATGGCATGGAAAGACATTTCTTCCCAGTACACCCACATGCTGGTTGCAAGTATACCAAAACATATACATGTGGTTGCTGACCGAAAAGGATTTGCTGCCTGGTATTACACTTGTGGTTTAGGCAAGTGGTTCCAGTAAAAGGCAAGCACACAGTTGTTTCCATTATGTCCGAATATTAAAGTGACTATGTATGCAGTGTCGTAGGTAGTTAACAATTATGATATATTTGACATACTATAGTGGTTTCTTTATTAACTATTGGTTGTGGAACTTCACTAATTAGGAAAATGATGTTTTTGTTACACAGAATGTAATTATATAAATATACACTGAGGTGACCAAAGTCATGAGATAGCAATATGCAAATATACAGATTGCAGTAGTATCACGTACAAAATGTATAAATGGGCAGTGCATTGGTTGGGCTTTCATTTGTAGTCAAGTGATTCATGTGAAAAGGTTTCTGACGTGATTATGGCCGCACAACGGGAATTAACAGACTTTGAGGGCGGGATAGTAGTTGGAGCTAGACACATGGGACATTCCATTTCGGAAATGGTTAGGGAATTCAACATTCCTAGATTCACAGTGTCAAGGGTGTGCCAAGAATACCTAATTTCAGGCATAACCTCCCACTATGGACAATGCAGTGGCCGACCGCCTGCACTTAATGACCGAGACCAACAAACGTGTGCGCAAAATGGTCAGTGTTAACAGACAAGCAACACTAAGTGAAATAACCGCAGGAATCAATGTGGGACGTACGATGGACGTGTCAGTTAGGACAGTGCGATGAACTTTGGCTATGCCAGCAGAATACCGACTTGAGTCCCTTTACTAACAGCACGACATTGCCTGCAGCGCCTCTGCTGAGCTCGTGACCATATCGGTTGGACCCTAGACGACTGGAAAACCGTGGCTTGGTCAGATGAGTCCCAATTTCAGTTGGTAAGAGCTGATGGTATGGTTCGAGTGTGGCGTAGACCCCACGAATCCATGGACCCAAGTTGTCAACAAGGAACTGTGCAAGCTGGTGGTGGCTCCATAATGGTGTGGGCTGTTTTTACATGTAATGTACTGGGTCCTCTGGTCCAACTGAACCGATCATTGACTGGAAAGGGTTATGTTCAGCTACTTGGAGACCACTTGCAGCCATTCATGGACTTCATGTACCCAAACAACGATGTAATTTTTATGGATGACAATGCGCCATGTCACCGGGCCACAACTGTTCGCGGTTGGTTTGAAGAACATTCTGGACAATTCCAACGAATGATTTGGCCACCAAGATCGCCCGACATGAATCCCATCGAACATTTATGGGACATAATCGAGAAATCAGTTTGTGCACAAACTCCTGCACCGGCAACACTTTCGCAATTATGGACGTCTATAGAGGCAGCATGCCTCAATATTTCTGCCGGGGACTTCCAACGACTTGTTGAGTCCCTGCCACGTCGAGTTGCTGCACTTCGCCGGGTAAATAGAGGTCCGACACGATATTAGGAGGTATCCCATGACTTTTGTCGCCTCAGTGTATATATATATGTATATATATATATATGTTTTTCAATAATTTCCAGGTGTCCGAATATTAATATGAGTGGCAGTTCAAACCACAGATGAGTGTTGGGGATTGCAATTGCAAATAAATGACAAGGTAATACAGTGGAAACTAACACCGGTCTCCTAGACAACAAACCGTGGACACAGGAACTGGTAATGTACAATAGTGTTAGGGCGATATATTTTCATGCTCAATTCGACCTGCATAACAGGGAGGGATACATGAACGTGACATAAGAGCCAAGTGCGTTGTTATGCCATGTGGCAGAACATGGCACACCTATGCAGTAACCACTGCACTGACTTTGGCAACACATCACATGTACACATTTCATTCTCATCGTGTATGTTTTACCACGTGGTACGTACATCTGTAATGAACGATGGGGTTTCACAATTGCAATGTTCCTTCTGGTGTGGTGACATGCATGGAGAATCACTGAAAACAAGCACCTCGATGATAATAATCACACATCTATAATACACACCAGGTGAAGCTGAATACAACAGACAAACTTAGCAGTTCCTGATGCAAAATGAAGTGGCAAATATATGTAACTATTTCTACCTAAACTGAATTTAAGAGTGATATGAGCCTTTGAAAACTGAGTTTTTAAACTGCATTTACGCAAAATATTAGAAACTATTACAATTCTCTGAACATTTAGTATTTATGTTACCGGGATCTTCAACCTAGGTGCACACGCCCATCAATACCTCCCACCATAATGAAAACAACAGGGGTGGCCACCCTCATACTGCATACAATTTTATACTGTCAATAATTACGAATTTTTGTTGCTGGTTTGCTGTGCAATTAACCAAAATGCAAATTTCCAAGACACTTTTTTGCATAAAATGCATTAGCAATACAATTCCAGACACGTAAGCAATATTAACAGTTCCTGCAGTGATCGCACACCAACTGTTGCCAGAAATAAACAGACAACTCAAAGTCCCGTAAGCATATCAATGTGTGGTACATTTTTACAGCACTTCAAGCACAGCAGCAACCTCACTCCCATATTTGGGGGAGAAGGTAAGGTTGCGACCCCATGGTCCTTACATCAATCCCTTCCTTTTGCACCCCTCCTCAACCTCTTAAACATGCGAGATTAACACATGAATTCTGCTGCACTGAGTATATACACACATACAAAATATACATTTATGTGGTAAATATATGTATATATTATCTATGTGAGTATATATCTCTTTTTAAAGGCCTGCTAACACTTAGAGCATTATTAAATTGTTTCGGAAAATATGAATATATGAACGATATTACTTTGCTTTGATATCTTTATAGTTTCTTATAATCAAGTTAGTTCCCTCTACACAAAAAGGGTTATAAAAAAACCTACTGTTCAACTAAAATAAGTCTTCAATCCCTTTCTATTCCACAAATTCATTGGTTGAGGGATTTTTCTTTTAAACTGACAACACTGCTATCAAATCATCATAGGACTTTAAAATACTCAAAGACTGTGGTCAACACATTGTAAGTAAAAAAAAAACCCTTGAATGACGAGGGAAAAAAATTGGTGAGAAATATTTACAGTGCAGCAGTTATATTTACATTAGCAGTACATCTCAACATGTCGCTACAATTTCAATTGACAAGCACATTCTCAGTATGTACAGTACATCAGACTTTGCTTTCCTGCAGCACTGCTACAAACAAAATACTTAAAACAATAAAAATTATGACAAAAACAACAACAATTATTAACAAATCGCACACAAATGATTTCAAATTCTGCAGTTCAAAATACTGTAAAACTATGTTAAGATGGTTCAGAAAAATACTTATATATTTCTTAAAATAGTACAATTATATATTGGTAGTAGATAACGACACCTGTTTACCACAATGCACTGAATTGCGAGATTTCCATGAATTTTGCTTTAGTTATTTGAAATCGCAAAATGAGCAAATGTTTCAAAACCGTGAACTAATTGTGTTAAAATTGACTTGTGAAACAGACAAAAACGTAGTTGGTTCAAGTGATTTTGGAATTTCTGCAGAATCAATTTTCAGNTTGTGAAACAGACAAAAACGTAGTTGGTTCAAGTGATTTTGGAATTTCTGCAGAATCAATTTTCAGAATGTTTGATTGCATAATGGATTACTGGTGGGAAAAACTATAGTGTCAAATGAGATGTTAAATTTTAAAATGGCATTTGTTTAGATTATCAGAAAATGTGTATTTAAACTAAATAATAAATGACATGGCAGTATACGAATGGAGAATTTTAAATTTTTCACTATGTTATTATTCCCGAGTGTAAGTATTACAATATACATAAATATAAAGAGAACATGTGCACGTTACAAAATACAAANTATTCCCGAGTGTAAGTATTACAATATACATAAATATAAAGAGAACATGTGCACGTTACAAAATACAAATGCCAACCGCACAGCACTAAAGACCAGAATAATTGGTGCGGCGCAAATTTTTCGCTAAATCAATAGCATCAGCAGAGAAAAACCAAAATCTAAAAGGGTGTATAGGTTATCTGAACAAAATCTGTTTTTATGGGAAGAACGTGAAAAAAGACAAAGTTACATATTCAGTGAAANATCAGACTTTGCTTTCCTGCAGCACTGCTACAAACAAAATACTTAAAACAATAAAAATTATGACAAAAACAACAATTATTAACAAATCGCACACAAATGATTTCAAATTCTGCAGTTCAAAATACTGTAAAACTATGTTAAGATGGTTCAGAAAAATACTTATATATTTCTTAAAATAGTACAATTATATATTGGTAGTAGATAACGACACCTGTTTACCACAATGCACTGAATTGCGAGATTTCCATGAATTTTGCTTTAGTTATTTGAAATCGCAAAATGAGCAAATGTTTCAAAACCGTGAACTAATTGTGTTAAAATTGACATGTGAAACAGACAAAAACGTAGTTGGTTCAAGTGATTGTGGTATTTCTGCAGAATCAATTTTCAGAATGTTTGATTGCATAATGGATTACTGGTGGGAACAACTATAGTGTCAAATGAGATGTTAAATTTTAAAATGGCATTTGTTTAGATTATCAGAAAATGTGTATTTAAACTAAATAATAAATGACATGGCAGTATACGAATGGAGAATTTTAAATTTTTCACAATGTTATTATTCCCGAGTGTAAGTATTACAATATACATAAATATAAAGAGAACATGTGCACGTTACAAAATACAAATGCCAAACGCACAGCACTAAAGACCAGAATAATTGGTGCGGCGCAAATTTTTCGCTAAATCAATAGCATCAGCAGAGAAAAACCAAAATCTAAAAGAGTGTATAGGTTATCTGAACAAAATCTGTTTTTATGGGAAGAACGTGAAAAAAGACAAAGTTACATATTCAGTGAAATTTTTTTTGTATGTTGCAGGGTCTAAGTTACCGCAGAATAGTTGGGTTAATGCAAAATGTAGCATTATACAACATTTTTAACATTTATACTTTGCAAAATAGTTCCTTTTTATAGTTATTTTTACAATAGTTGTCTATTCTGTGTGGGAATCGTGCTGGTGTTACGTGCAATTGCTTACATTTTATTACGTCTTCATATTAGTAGTCTTCCATATGTGCACACATGTACTGTCTGCATGCATTGGCACGTGCTATTTTTTCCAGTGATTTGGACAATTTTAGCCTTCAAGATAATATTTGCATAAAACCTAGTACCTCAATTTGGTATTTTGCTGAAGGAAAATTAACTGTACATTTACTTTAGCATTTGAAATACTGAAATTATATTTAAAAAATGGCCTTAATTTACGAAACTGTACACAAAGTAGCAAAAAATATACTGAATGACCTCATTAAAACTGACAAAATCATTAAAATATTTTCACTAAAAACAGGTGTCCCCAGTTTAAAAAAAAAAAACNTGACCTCATTAAAACTGACAAAATCATTAAAATATTTTCACTAAAAACAGGTGTCCCCAGTTTAAAAAAAAAAAAACATGTCCAAACTTTTTGAAGCTTACTAAGCAGGAAACTTCTTTTTGTTTTACTGTATGTATTAANAAAAAAAAAAAACATGTCCAAACTTTTTGAAGCTTACTAAGCAGGAAACTTCTTTTTGTTTTACTGTATGTATTAAACTAATTTTACTAATTTCAACTTCCATCCACAATACTCCAAAAACCAAAAGTAAAAGAGCCTTCGTAAATGTTTAAACCTACTGTAATACTCATATCGAGAGCCTGCTGAAAATGAAGCTGAACGAATATGTTACGAGCAAGTTGCTGTCACTAACCACTTTAGTCGTAGAGGTATTTTGTTTTTTCAATCCTCGGAGACNGAATATGTTACGAGCAAGTTGCTGTCACTAACCACTTTAGTCGTAGAGGTATTTTGTTTTTTCAATCCTCGGAGACACGAACCTACTAGACTGCTGAGGCTGGGTAATGAAAAACTTCATTGCAAGAATCATTTTGGTAGATGTGTAAATCATAACGATCAGACTTGGCATTACCAATTAGAATTATAATTAAAATTGACCTTAAAAAACATTATATATTTGTGTTTTAAGTTTACACACTGAAAGCATTTGAGGGTCTGAAAATTCCAAAATCTCTTTGCGGTATTTTCAAAATACTTTAATTTGTCGATAAGGAATTATTGACAGCTTTTAAAATGCAATTAGAATATTTTTCTTATCAAACAAAAAAATATACCGGTGGTAAAAAAAAGCCAAAAGACAGTGAAAGCGGCCCAACACAATCTACAGTGCTGAAGAAACAATAAGCACATTGTCATTGGTACAGGCAAGCTGGGCCCAGGCCAATCACACTGCACGTCACATTTAGGGGATAGTTTCCCTTTCATCTAGTATTTATTTTTGTTTTCCAGTAGCATACTTTTCTGATTAAATACTTTAATCNAGGGGATAGTTTCCCTTTCATCTAGTATTTATTTTTGTTTTCCAGTAGCATACTTTTCTGATTAAATACTTTAATCTAAGTTACATTTAAGAATGTCTTTAGCAAAATAGTTTGCTCAACATACCATAAATAATAGTATCTAAAGCTTTATCAAATTATTACAACTTCACTGCCTGTATTACTATTGAACTATACTCTATTTGCGGTTTCTTCACACTTTTTTAATCAAACGTTTGAAAAATCACTTTACATATGAAGTTTTTTGGTTCTTTCCTAAATACGTCATGCATTACAAGCATTTTATGCAAGTGTTAACACAAAAGTACCTTGTTTTTACTTAAAATCAAACTTTTACTTACATTCTATCTATAGATTATAATATTTTATTTACAATATGAATAAAAACTAGGCGAAACAAGCTGTGTTTGTAATGATTAGTAAGAAATAGTTCTTACTCAAAATATTACACTATGTGCGCAAGAAAATGGGTGTGTTGTCCCTTTGGTGTAATTTTCTATACTTCATTAACTTTGTATACACGAGATGGAGGAATAGGACGAATATCCTGGAAGTAGAACTTTAGCAGGACTTATGAAAATCTCTGATAAAGGTTGTGGCAAAAATTCCATAAATCCAAGATGTTTAAAACTCATTATGTACTCTTTGTCAGCGTCACGCAAGACAGTAAAAGAAAGTAAAGCGTGATATCAGCCTATTCTGGTTTCAGGAACCCTGTAATAGTTCTGTATGTGATAATTTTTGAATTTTAATATTAAACCTTAACAGTAAGCTGTTAGATAGAAGATGGCACGGAAAACTGCCCGTTATTGTCTAAACATAACAGGTTTTGTAAGCTAATCTCATTGACTTGCCTTCTCATTTTGCTTGTGTTATCACAACAAATTTCTGTTGGTTTTTTATTATTGTTTAATAACTTTTTACACCTAGTTTTTATTTATTCTGATTTCGTAACATTTTTGGCTTGATTTTGGGCACCTCTCATACGGACTTGCCATTTTGTTAAAGTGGGTGGAAAGAGAGCCAGCTTGTTGCAGTATATACAGACTGTTTATGGTACAGTGAGCACTTTTGAAAGTCCTTTGTAGTTTCTTCTTTCTTTCATTTGCTTACCCTTCCATCTCATGTCACTATTAAAATTGCCACACAATTTCATTTAATGTTTACATCAACTACAGAACTCTGCTGTTTTTTTTTAATAACTATAGAAGGTGTGTGAAAAATGTTTGATGAATTGTATCAGAAAAGAAAGAATACAGACGATGCAAACAACTGATCATTATTGGCCCTCAAATTAATCGCCATCTGCTACAACATACATTTGACAACGTTCATAAAGCTTCTGGAAACCATTCGCAAAGGCCTCGTTAGGAATTAATCGCAGAACCGCTGTCACACATTGCTGAATTGCCTCTACAGTAGTAAAACGTGCACCTTACAAGATGCTCTTCAGCCAGGGAAACACAAAGAAGTTCCCAGGCGCCAGATCAGGGAAGTACGGTGGGCCACTGAGAACAGGTATGCAACGCTGAGCCAAGGATTGACGCTTGCAGATCGCGCAATGCGCCGACGCGTTATCGTGCAGCAACATCTACTTTCCAGTCCTGTGCAACTGGTCGAACACAGTGGATGCGTTTGAGCAACCGTTTCAAAACTTGCTCGTAGAATGCGGCTTTCACTATTTGACCTGTAGGAACAAATTACTTGTGGATGTTACTTGTGGATGAAGCCATTGTTGTCGAAGAAGGCGATCAACATTGTCTTGAATTTGGACTTTAGTAGGTGGTTCTTTATGGGTGGCGGGGAGGTCAGTGAACGCAATTCCATCGATTGCCGCTTTGATTCTGGTTCGATTTGATAGCACCAGGTCTCATCCCCTGTGATGATGTTTCGTAGTAAGGATGAATCCTGATCACAAATGGTAATGAGATCTCCAGAGGTTTCCATCTGCTGTGCTTTCTCGTCTGTTAGCTTGTGCGGCACAAACCGGGCACAGATCTTCCGCTTACCCAAATCTTCGTGGACGATGGTGGGCACCATGTCCTTGATAAAGCCCAATTCCTCTGCCATCAATCATAGCGTCAGTTGCTGATCACGTGCCAGCAGTTGTCGCACTTGCTTAGTCATCTCTGCGGTTCTGCTTGTCGACGGCCGACCCACGAACCGACCGGACCACAAGAGGAGGAAGTGTTCAACCAACTCTCACTAAGGAAGAACCGCAAGTACTTCAGAGATTAGCGTCCTTCACGTCCGTTAGGATGCTGCCCTCTACCCCAACAGACTTTGGAGGTGCCAGACACCTATGCACCCCTTCCAGCCAGTAAGTCGAGCCCAGCCACGCTGACGAGGTAGAGGTGCCCGAAGAGCCCCTGTCTCAGACTGCTACTACCACCGCCTCGTCCATCCAAGAAGACAAGGCCACCCAAGAGCCCTCGACGCCGATCGGCAACGAAACCCACATGAGTTCGCTTTCAGTAAGGAAGGTTGTGCCAAGAGGGCAGGGAATGCCAGATGCCGCCGCTCCAGGAGGAGAGGGTCCCTGATTGTCCCCCCGTGCCTGGTGGCCCCGAGCTGGCCGCCGCTGGAGACATGAACCCAAAGCCCAGCAGCTATGCCCAATTTACGGCATGTAAATTAGTAGGATTAACACACCTCTCATGAGTGGGACTTGTACATACTACAAGTGTAGAATATTTTTGTTTTTGTGCCCATATATTAATTAGTTGTTTCAGGAGATTTCTGTTGAATGATTGTTGTAAATAAACTCAGCCCTCAGCTGACCAGTGTGAGCGGAACAGTAACACTAACAAAAAAAAGAGATGCGTGCATATACCCAACACCAGGCCATTATCGCATGAAAGCTGTCCTCCCCAGGGGATAAGAAGTCGTTAGCAGCCTGCGCGCTAGCGAGAGCGCTACGCAGCCGCCCCATAAGAGAGATGTCGCACACCGCAACACAGAAAGAGAGCACAGAAGAGGAGAACTACAGAAGTCAAAAAGACTTCCTTGCGAGTGACATTTCTACATCACTCTCGCAGATTTCTTTTTCTCACCCAGATGAGTCCACGTCCCAAACAGGGAGAAGAGGGGGGGCGGTGAATTGACACTTGGCACTCTTTGATAAGTAAATATAAACACAACTTCACATCATCTGCACATGGAATCATGTAACCTAGGGGAGCATCAACCACAAATTGCATCCAGAGTCTACCAGCGGCACGCCCCCAAGACACGGGGGCACTCACGGAGAAACAGCCTAGTTAGTTAGCCTTATTATCAGATGTTACGCCAACCCCTCTCGTGATAGCAAGCCTAGCGCACCAGCTAAGTGCCTAAGCTCACGCCGCTGATGCAACCCCGCATGACAGACACCTGCTTTCGCCACGGACCAACAGATGGCACCAGAGAGCGCAGCTCTGCCCATGGGAGGAGCTCACCCCGCCACCTCCGCACCTCAGAGAGAGCACGGGCAGGTTGAATGTGTGTCCATGCACAGCTGCAGAATGGCAGTTGATTCTCAGCAGATCGCTCCACCACTTCCAGTGCTGGAGCTATCTGCTAACACCAATGTTTTTGCGACCTACCAGATGCTCTTCCTTCACCAAAAGCCCCCAAATAAGTCAATGCCCTTTCTCTTCATCCACTACCCTTCTGGTAGTGGTACCCCAGTCCCTTCTGGACAGCAAGCATCAAGCTACTTAGGGTTAGTTAATATAATAGCTACCTTGTCACATCTGTTTTGTTAGTTCAGACCCAGGTCCCCTTCATCTGGTTTTNAGGGTTAGTTAATATAATAGCTACCTTGTCACATCTGTTTTGTTAGTTCAGACCCAGGTCCCCTTCATCTGGTTTTGTCACATCTGTTTTGTTAGTTCAGACCCAGGTCCCCTTCATCTGGTTTGCGTAGGTTAACTTCCATTACAGGTCNTTGTCACATCTGTTTTGTTAGTTCAGACCCAGGTCCCCTTCATCTGGTTTGCGTAGGTTAACTTCCATTACAGGTCTTGGTAAATTAAGAGTTAGTATGGGCCATTGTGTTATTCCACTCAGAATAAACACGTCTTCTATCAACTTCCGAGTACTCGTTGCTAAGGGTGACTGTAACTCCAACTTCCGTAGACGTCAGCCCACCAGGGGCGAGCAGGAGACCTCTGCATTCCTAACTATATTCCAAACCTAGTGTAGGACTGCGGGCTCCCTTAACCGGGTGCACATACTTCAAAACATTACACATTAGACGGCCACCCATATTGTGCACCTGGTGTGCAGTACGGTAGAGCTAGGTCACAACCACAAGGCCGTTAGTCAGTCAGTCAGTCCAGTCCATTCACTCATCCACCACGCTGAACTGTCGCCGGAAGAAGTGAGACTGGGTCTGGAGGTATTGCCTATCTGGTCCACACCCACGTCGCTGTCGACTCCCTGAGTAAACCCACCGCTCTAACCACTGCGCTGAACTGTCGCCGGTTAGAGTACTCCGATACAACTCCAGTTGGCTTGGCCTAGGCTTGGCTCAACACTTAGTTAGGGTACTTCGTTGCCTGCTCCTCTCTTGCGTGGCCGACCGTTTGAACCTACCTACATGCCTTACACCCATAGGAGTGGTACCAGGTTACGTATTAGAAAGACAGCTAGCTACCAACTCCAAGCTTAACTTGGGCTGTGACCAGCCCTAACTGCACTTTGCAGTTAGGGCTGGTCACAGCTACAGTTTATAACTGTATCTATTGCATTAAATACCGAACATGTTTAAAACTATAACCACTACATATTACAAGAGATCCTGATATGTTAAATTTCAATGCCAAAAATTATATTAATGCCCACGTTTATATGTTTGATACAGACTTTCTTTACAAGAGCATTGTTAATGTCTGAAAACAGCTATTTCTAGATAATGAAGCTTGTTTTTCTACNCTGTCCGCCTGACAGTTGGAAAGGCCTCACCTCCTAGTTCCATCCTTTCCTTATTTCAACCCCCATTCAAGACCGCCGGAGAACCACATCCCGTCGTCATCGCCCTCCGCCAAGGACTTAACATACCACTGGGTCTTGCAAACCCGTGGTGCCACCTCAACCGAGCCAGTAGCCCTCCTCGGGCCTCTACCTGTGCATCACCCGCCGCAGTACCACCTCCGCCCTGAACCTGGGTATGAACTCCAGCAGGAGCAAATCCCAGCTGAAGCAGAGCCAGGAGCTACCCAGGGCGACGGCCGTCAAAGGTTAACCAGTTGTGGTGTGCAGGACAGTAATATGTAAGGTCATTTCCACACTCCAGACTTTGTACCAAGCTGCCAAACCACGTGCCACAGGTTGTATACCGGCCGGACTTCAGTGAACAAACCATCCATAAGTTAATCTTGACAGCCAGTCGTGTATCTGTCCGACACACCTAAAACTAACTCTATCTGCAACAATTTTTTTTACCAAATATACAAGGAAAAAATTTTTAATATTTAAAACAAATTCCTCTACAAAAAAATAAAATAAATCATCTTAGTCATAAATAGGTCAGAACGATTTATAAAATTTTCTGCAATAGCTACACAAAGATATGGCTGAAACACAAGTTACACATACGTCAGCAGTTTGTGGGTGGTATTCATTCACACCTCGCCTGGAGAATCCAAACATGTTGCTCCCCAATCTCGTCAGGTATTTGCAACTCTTGACGCTCAAGGCTTAGTTGAGGCAGATGCCAACACAGAGTTGACTCTGGCCCTGATAACCTACTTCACGTGGAACATTTTCCAAAAGCAACAAAAAACAATGCTTCTTCAATTTTCACAAATATTGTAATAAACCATCTACATAGTTTTACACTGTGTACAAAGAAAACATTTTACTGAATATCATACACAAAATTTAACTATTTTAAAACAAGTTTATAACTGTATCTATTGCATTAAATACCGAACATGTTTAAAACTATAACCACTACATATTACAAGAGATCCTGATATGTTAAATTTCAATGCCAAAAATTATATTAATGCCCACGTTTATATGTTTGATACAGACTTTCTTTACAAGAGCATTGTTAATGTCTGAAAACAGCTATTTCTAGATAATGAAGCTTGTTTTTCTACATAACCTTTTCTTCTTTTGTTCACAAAAATTATTTTCTTGAAATGTGATGTATGTTCCCTTGTTCAGAGTTTTACTAAAAAAAGACATACCTAATATGACCATGTAGTAGCTGAAATCATCAGTTCTGACACCTACTTTGAGTTTCATAAATTTCCATTAGTAGAGACATGGAAATTTCACAGATTTGTTCAGCACCAAGCTCGACTCCACAATTGTTTGTGCACTGGATTGTCAGTTAGTTGTTCATTGACCATTGCTCCAGTTTAATGCCAAATGAGCAAGAATGAGATTCAATCCTTTTTATCTTGTAGGTCTGTTATTGGTTGAATGTGGTCCAGGGCATGTTTAACGAACTGTGGTCCAATAGAAAGAGAAACTCAAATGCGCCTGAAACTGAAAACCACCCTCAAATGAATTCGCAACATTTCCAGGTCTCTACCATTGCTCATTGCTATGAAATATTGCAAAATAGTTAACGAACTTCCTTCAAATTTCAAAACTTAAACGATTTCAATCACATTGTTTCCTTTTTAAAATAAATTATTTAAATAAACACAAAAAATATTGATGACTAAGCTAAACTGGGGATGGCTAATTTTAGAGTGCGTGGGACATAAATTACAGCTATAAACGTTAATTGTACTCTACAATTTGATGTAAGCCAATCTAGAGAAACCACAAAGGGCCATTTTGAATAACTGTTCCACTAACATTGTGGGCCAACAGTTCATCAGAGCAATGTGTCTGTCAAAATATTTCTGATACAGTGAACATTTCTAAGTTGTTGCAATGCAAGGTAATGTGCAGAATAAATGTACTAGTACAGGGAAATAGTTACACAACACAAAATTGGCAAAAGCAGTTATCTATGAATGCTCTTCCTTAGTTTTTCAATGCTGGCTTCCAAAAACCAATGAATTTCAGTTGACATAGAACCAATTGATATTGTACGCTCTCTTGCATAACTTTCCAAGCTCACATTGTAGGTGCTCACTTCAAACTATCAAGTTCTCTGCAGTACACATGCAACAATCTGGACATTTCAGCAAATGACAAAGAATCAACAAATACAATTCAGGATACTTTGTGGGCATCAGAAACCACTTTGATTTATCCTGTGCGAGTTGTTTGATGGCGCATCAAAATCCAACTTGTGTCATACAATGACTAACAACCTCCATAAAGACAGCACTACATAATGATTACTGGATCTAGTGAAACATTTGTATTCCCAACACATTATCAAACAACTTGTATGAGGCACTATTTAGTGAATACTGTTTCCAATCTTTGCAATGAAAATGAGCAATGTTTTCAGTAATGAAATGTAATGTATTCGCTATAAATTAAAATGCAATGGGCAGTTTCACTGCTTTGACCCCTCCAAAAGAAGGTATAAATGCACAAAGGTACAAAACTTCACACTTAGAAATCATAGCGAAATGAGAACCAGCACTCTCAATTGTGTCTGCTGCTTACAATTAAAAATAGAGATTCATAAATCTGCAACTTTGATACCTTCAAAAACTATCTCTGTAATACACATACCTACAGAACTACACCCTTAATCTATAACGGATGGCAAAAAATCTGATACTACAAGCAATAAAAATTTGTGCTTGCCCGTAACGTTGGCAAAGTACCTGTAAACATTTAGATAGTACAGTCCAAGTATTACAAGTGCCGATATTTACAGTGCGGTAATAGAAGTATTCACAGCACCAATTGCAGTCACCATTGACATTATCCCTAATACATATCTTATATTACAATTACAACAGATACGTTAAAATCTATTATTTACTATTTTACAAATACATACTACTTTATGATAAAAAGAGAAATATCTCATTTATAACAAATGTGTGTAGATTTGGATGTCGCCACTCCGCATCACTGCACGCAGTTACATTTCAATAGCAAAAAATGTCTATTTCATCAGGAAAAAGCTTACAAAACCTACAATAATACTGCTAGAATCTCATTTGGAGCCACATACCAATCAGTTTCAACTTTCTTTCAATTATTCTTCACAAGATAAAAATTAACAACTAAAACCTACATAAACACTTTATAAATCTGGGAATAAACTGTTATTACCTGAGTGCACCCACACAATTCTTATTTGTATGGGTAATATCTGTATGAAAGTAAAATGTCGCAGGCAGTACTAAGTTCTACTAAATTTAGTCATTTAATGTGTAGCACAACAATCTGATACAGCTTGCCGCACCTACAGTTGCAACCGACCTCGCACAGTAGCATTCCAAAATGTAACTCTGTGAGTAAACTTTATTCTTTAGCTGTCCCAAAACACTAAGTGTTTTACTAACTTTTGGTGGTGACCGAAAACTGCAAGAGTAGAACTTTTACACACATTACTTCAGCGAGAAACTTAAGTAAAGTGGCAAAAGGTGGGAGGTTTAGTTTCACTTACCAAGTTATGCGAACTGAAAGAAAATGTGCACTTTCCAATTACAAACACAGATGGTCGAGCACAAATGACAGGTGATAAAATTCTTATTTTTGATCAAAAGGTAAACTGTATATATTGCTGCATTTTTTTTAAATAATGTTTGTGGTTAGGTTATGTTAAATTTTAGCTTATTGTGCATGCATTACTGTTTTTTTTAAGGGGGAAAGTATGGGTTGTATATCTCTTGGAATTACACTGACTGCTTCATTAGGAAACGTTTGTAAACAAAGCATGCTATATACAGAATGATCATTCAAAACCACTTTAAATCTTGATTTGCTCATCTCTTACTTTACGTTAATTTGCTCTACTCTCAGAGCAGAGTTTTGAAATGTCACTAGTGGAGTAAAGATAAACAAATTACCTAACATGAGATAAGAGTTACATACTAGTACAAATTAACCTGGCATTTTTCAGTTTCAGCATGAATATGCAACAATTGACATGCAAATTCACAAAAATAATGGCGCGTGGGGAGTGCACCCAGGACAAGGCAATACCCTCCGAGTGACGGTCTTTCCAGCTGGGACCCGTAGGCAACCGTCATCCCCGGGCATGGCAGAAATGAGACCCTAGAATGGAGCGGCGCTGGAATGCAAGGGCGGGGGAAACGGGAGTACCCCGAGAAAACCCACCGGCAAGCGGCATCGTCCAGCACGATTCCCACTTGCGAAAATCTGGAAGTGAACCCGCCGGGGATCGAACCCGGATCACCGTAGTGGGAAGCGAGCGCCCTGGCCACTACGCCACCGCTGCCCCTGCAAACTCACAATTCAGTCTTAGTAAAAATCAAATTATGTTTAAACTGGAAACAAAATAAAACTATTGTAAAATATCTTAAGTTATTTCATTACTACAAATAAATTGACTTAAAAAGTACTACAGCATTTTAGCAAACTTAATTTTTAAAATATCGCAGTAATTTTTGCTTTACACAAATTGCAAACATGACATCGCTGCATATGGTGTTTCAAGTTCTGATGCACATTCAAGCATGCTACACTTTGTACAGTATGTACTCTTCTTAACATCCAAGTTTTCAATAAATAGTTCCTCTTGGCCACCAAGCCAAGTGTTTGCATTGATATTATACTCAAATGATGAGCAGAAACAATTTTATCATCCCTTTGCCCAACAAATCTCCAGGTTTTTGTTTTTGCTATTTATCTCCAATACGAGTTTGTGTGGCATATTTACAACCACGTCATAAGTAGCTCAGAAAACTCGTAAATTAAAATCGGAGATGGACATGCAGAAAAAAAGTCGGAAACAAAATAACAAGCTTAAAAATATTCTAAATGCAAAAAAACTTAAATCTCTGCAATGGCGAATCATTTCCGATGACGTAACTTCGGCGCACTGAAAAATACAAGGCAGCTCCGCAGTTGGACCTAGTGCAGGCTCATTGTGGTTTTGACATTTGAGGCATTGTGCAGAGAGAGTTTGTCTCCCGTAGCGTGTTCTACTGCCAGGTTTTAAGGCATCTCAAGAAGGACATTAAGCAAAAGGGTCTAGCTTTGTGAAACTGGATGCCCCATGATGACAATACTCCCAGTCACCTAACCTCTCCCCACATGTTAATTTGTCACCAGAAACATTGTGGTCAATATTAAACACGCATCCTATCTGCTATTGTTAACTGTACAGGCCCAGCATGTGAATATTTATATCTTAAAATTGACAACCACAAGTACTTGTGAGTCTGGTCTTGAAGAAACACGTTCATTAGTGTTGTTTGACAACACATTTTCACTTGTGGATGAACAGTTGCAGCATTTTGCTGGCTGGGTTGACTCCTTGCGGCCTCCCACCGCATAGCATTGATCTCTCATAGCTGTAATGTGTTCTGATAAAAACAGCTCTAGCTGTTGGTACAAATGACCACATGGGCATTTTCATAGAAATCATTCAACAGCCAATATTTTGCCATTGACTACAATCTTTTAAGTGTAACTGGTAATTAAGATGTGATATTAAAAAGCAAAATACTAGTGATAACATGCTAAATGTGAAAAAAAAATTTCCCATATACACAGTGTATTTTTATTTTAAAGCTGGATACTTGCAACTGTAAGTAAGAAATTTTGCTCTAGTTTCAAAATGGAAACACATTCTCGTACTAAACGATGCCATGGCAATTCAATAAACTGGAAATTCAGGAATGCTGTACGGAAATCCATTTTGTGCAAACCTTGTATAAACTACAAGCAATGCAGACAGGACCTACGACCTTTCTAAGGAATTAACAGCAAAGCAGCCAGCCTATGAGGGTGAAATGAGATAGTAATGCAGCACCAGAATGCAAGAGTAGAGGAAACAGGATATCTCTCAGAAAACCTGAACCACATCCTCATCTGGGACAATTTCCACATACAAAAATCCAGGAGTGACCCTGCTGGGGATTGGGTTACATCAAACACAGCCCCCCAAAAACATGACGAAAGAGTGCAATGTGGTGAGACTGAACTCAAAATGTCAGACATATCCAAAATTCTTACCGCATGTCCTAAAAACATGGCACATGGTCTGTCAATCAACGCTAAGAGACGACTCTGCCAGGTGTTGGCTAAACCAACAGAAACAGTCCACAAGTCCGGAAATGGTATAGGAAATTAAGGTATCGGAACATCCCTACATAGAACCCCATTTTTACGTCCGGGGTATTTAGGCTTTTCTGTTTTTTTTTGCACTGCTTTTCCCAGGTCCCATTTATTCCCCTATAAGTTTAATGCATCGCTTTTCCACAAAGTATGTTGGAGAAATTTAGTTCCTCTTTTTATGGTGAGGACAAAACATAAACAACGTTGATACCATTGGCAACGCCAGTGATAGTAATAACCAGTTCATGCTACTGCCAATTCGAAAAGTGTGGAAAAAAGCAAGACGGCTAGCAGCAATACTCGAATCTTACTACCACTGCAAGAGCTAGCAGTATTCAACTGCGCACCATGTTGATATGTTTGTAACATTTCATGTGTTAGTCTATGTAAATAAACTTTTGCACTGTAAACAAAGTGGCTTCAGAAATCACATTTAGAAGTGTTTCAGTTTTTTATAATATTAGCTCTATAAATTCTCGTCGATAATACACTTGGAAACTGCAACATTGTTACAAAATATGCTGCACAGTGTGGACAGAGAGCAGAAACTGTAAATAAAAGAAAGAGAAAACCATAAATAGATGAAAGAATGGAAATTAAAGGAAATTAAAGATGTTCAACTTGAGTGGTTATGTTGGGGCAAATGTTGCAAACACACTATCAGTGGGGCAATTTTGTGTTGAAAAATGTGTATATCCGCTTCGTGATTAGACAGTGAACGTTTTACTGCCCAGAATAGTTGAATTTAGAAGCGGTTCAAGTTGCTTGGGGTGACTGTTGCAATCTTGTTTGTACAGTATATATTGAGGTTAAATCTTGCATGTCAAGTTATATATTAAGAGAAAACATGAGAGAGTAAAGACATTTCTGTAACCTCTATATTATTTCATTTATTTTTTTATCGAATTTTATCTATAGAAGAGAAAAAATAACAGAGACATGGTAATTATTAATTTTACAGCTTTCCCTCAATTAACACCACCTGCATTTAAGAGTTTTATTTTGTCTCCTTAAAAAGGGTAAAAAGAAAAGTGTCACTGTACTCATGAAAACATATATATCAAAATTATTAAATAAGTGTAATAATGTGCAAAATAATAAAACTGAAGAACCTGGAAATGCTTAATTTTTTAAGGTATTGTATGAACTACATAAAAGTAAAAAAAAAACTGCTATTTGAACTTCAATAAGTATGACATGAATAGATTAAACCTTTAAAGTGCTCACGATACACAAAATTAAATCTAAGTCTTCAAATTTATCTGTTTATATTTGTTTCACAAAATCTCTAAATACAGTATTTCCCCACGTATCTTACACATCCTGCATTTACACTTCTGAATTCTAGGAAAAATTATTTTACTTCATATCTTAGGCATATGAGTGTTTCAAAACACGTCTGCACGACAATAAAGGTGGCGATACATATTTATGGATATAGGCTATTCACGGTAGAGTGAGCACTTTTGAAAGCCCTTTCATTTTGAATAATTGTCAATAAATATATTCTATGGTAGCCATAGATGTTAACTTAGGAGTGCGGTGGAATATACACACTGTGTTTATAACTTGCATGGCCACATTTATTTAAAAAGGTGGATAAAGGATAAAAAATGGCTGAAAGTAAAAAGTAACTAGGGCCTCAAAAGTGCTCACTTTACCGTGAACAGCCTACAGCTATTGTCATTCATTGGGAACTGTGTTCATGTTTTTATTTTCTTTCAAGCGTGTCATTTCCAAACAGTTATTTGTACGGAAGACAAGGTAGATAGATAGTGCTTCCGCTCACATTCCTGGAAGCTATCGCTCTCCACCCTCTGGCTACTACTATTGCTGGTAACATTCCTCAAGTTCCTCGGCTCACGCGCGCACATGCACACACACAGCACACGTGGCCGAGGGATGAAAAGAAATGGCACATCAGTAGGATGTTGCATTGCACTGAACAAGATGAAGAAGGGGGGATTTGGCACTAATTTCAAGAGAGGGTTTAAGATGTTGACTTTTATAGTTATAAATGATATAGGGGAACTTCGTTTATATTGCGAAAATTGTGTTCAGTTCGACCTGGAAGGGATGCAAGATATATATTTTTAAAAAAATGTTTTTGAGTAAAGATATATATTGTGTTTTTTTAGTAATGCGTGGTAGGTTATGTATTGCAAAGACTCCTTATGAAATACAATTATATATTGTTTGACATGAATTTTGACTCGTAATAACAGTAAATTTCTTACATATACGCAAGATATTTTACATCTAAGCCACACATTTTTTCTACATTACTTGAACGTAAATTTGGCCGAGAAAGAGAGGTAGTGTAAAAAAATAGATACAAATTTTTTTTATAATT
Source organism: Clitarchus hookeri (assembly GCA_002778355.1). NCBI lineage: Eukaryota > Metazoa > Arthropoda > Insecta > Phasmatodea > Phasmatidae > Clitarchus > Clitarchus hookeri. The sequence continues at coordinate 121,242 of NQII01002560.1, forward strand.
TTGTTATTTACCGGCTTTAAAATTATTATGCATGTTTGCTAACATATGCTGTAAGAAAGGAGCGTCATCATCAGCTTCATCTCCCGCGACGAGACCTCTCAAAATATTTACTTTTGTCGACATAACACGAACAGAAAGTAAACAAAATACTTTGAGGACTGCACCTAAGCAATCAGGCGACAACATTACACTCTCTGCACTTTCAACACCTTAAGACTCTGGTAATTTAACATCCACTAGACCTTTGAGTGTAGAAGTTGTAAAAGGTACAGCCTACGTGAGCAAAGCTCAGATAACGGGACCCTTGTCAAAGTTGACAGATACAGTCTCAGCATAAAACAAACGCATACAACCATCCGACGCACAGTATTTAAACATCAAAAACCACACCTTCAGCAAAAATATGTATAACTGTAAACTTGTCATTACTTTTCTCATTTAATTAATGGTTTAAAAATACAACTATCAGGTAACAAAAACGTTAAATGTGGACTACTAGTCGGCTCACCTGCCTGAAAGTTACCCTCTCGCTCCACCCTTCAAATAATTATCTTTTTCTTTAAATCAGCATCACGCAGTTGACATTACCAGTCCTACCATAGTCATTCACTCGTCGGCAAAAGGGAAAATGTAGTGCTGGGGGTCATTCACCCTGGCAAAGAATCATTCTTATTGATAGTAACTAGTTCCAAACATTTTTTTTATGGTAAACTGTGACTATAATAGGGGGAGGAAGTTATAAGGGGTGGGCGTTACACCCATGTACATAGGTACACATTAGCATTTATGGTGGAAACTCCATTTTAACTAAAAAATTTAAGAATGAACTCTACTTGACTCGACTTCCATACAACTTGAAACTCGACTCGACTCGAGTTTCATACAACTTGACTCATCTTGAAGCTGTAAAATTCAAACTCGCCCATCACCACCTAGTTCCATTTCTGTCGCTCTCTTACGACCTCTCGCTCATTACCTGCCTCCTTCAACTGGCAACAAACAAACTTACTACAGTTCACATGCAAACCACTTTCTTGTTGAAAATAGTAGCTTTTAATGTACTTACAGAGGTCATCATTTCATAAAAACATCCACAAACAAGTTGCCCCGCATATCTGTTGCACCCAAAAAATAGTAATAAAAAGTGTAAGATACATGAAGAAACAAACATTTTCTTTGAAAACTGTAAACTTACAAATTAATCAACAAATACCAAATTTAATCACAGCAACCATTAAAATATTTTTTGCCCTTCTCACACTGCAACACTAAAATGCAGCAAAAGCATTGAATTACATGTATTTATGTTTCAGAATAGTGATAAATACAGTATTAAAAAACAAGTGCAGTATATGATGGTAAATTCTGTATTAACTACAGTATAACTCTGTTAAGAAATTTTTGAAAAAAAAAAAAAAAGAAAACAAGACTTTTCAAAAAAATTATGCTTATTAACTAGGAAAACTTCTTAACAGGGTCCAATTACACATGTACAAAATTATTCATCTCATTAAGCAGGAAAACTTCTTAAGTGGGAACTACTTAACAGTGTTTCACTGTATATTAAAATATCTGTAATTGAAGTCTGGAGGTATTTAAACCACTTCGTATTATATACTAATTACTAACCATATTTTATACTAAGCGAATTCTTGACATTATAAAGCAAACTTCATTTCACGTGACCACCAAGATACTTTGTAGAAACACGAGATTCATATCAACCATTATCTTATTAATAAAGTTACACTGTAATATAAATTTAAAATCAGACATTTTCCCCCATCACTTCTCAATGTAGTATTCCAACTTAATGGAACAAAACTATACTAGCCTAATATATAAGGTAGAGTGTGCTGCATCCATTGTGAATAAACTAGTGATGTTGGCAGGTGAAAAATCAGCATCAAGCTGCTTGTTTTGGCAACCATGAAAGGAAGGTGGGGAAGTGTTATCCAAAACATTTCTTTTGCTTTGCTTAACAGGTGCCGGTGCAGTAACCAATAGTTATCAACACTCTGGGTGTACACAGTAAAGCATAGCATAGCAGCAGGCTGTGAGGAGGAGCCAGATGACAGCTTGCTAGTTGCTAGTACCTCTTGAAAACAATACCCGTAGAGAACATCAATAAAACGCTTCCCAAGTACACCAAGACAAGATGCAAGTACCTGGCTTAGATAGCGTGGCATTTACACAAAATGTGAACACATCAAGCGCACAAACAATTACCTAAGCTGACAGTGAACTCTACCAGTGAGTTATCATAAAACATAAATTTCAAAATGGTAAAAATAAATTCCACATATAANAGATGCAAGTACCTGGCTTAGATAGCGTGGCATTTACACAAAATGTGAACACATCAAGCACACAAAGAATTACCGAAGCTGACAGTGAACTCTACCAGTGAGTTATCATAAAACATAAATTTCAAAATGGTAAAAATAAATTCCACATATAAAAACTTGTTTTAAAAACTTTCTAAGTTGCTTATAAATAAAGTATAAAATATTTCTTTCAAATTAACAACAACAGTAAGTCCAATACTTCTCTAGGTGTCCCAAAATAAAATACTTTCTATTTATGCATCTCGTAGTACAATACCGCTCATCTTTTTAGAAACCCACTGAAAGTCGTACCCTTCGGATACTTTTATAAGAACATCAAAAACATAAATATTCTATCCGATAATGAATTCCGCAGTCAACACAGTACTATCGCAAGTCGCACACTTTACAAGATACCTTGATACATACTATAATAAAAGTGATGGAAAAATTCAATAAATAAATAAATTAATAAATAGATGTGTCTTAAGTACTGACAATGAGGATATTGTAACAGTCATTGTGCATACAGCAAATTATTTGCTCTGGGAAGTATTGCTTACAGGAGTAGGTGGGTGGCATTGTCCTAGACGTTAAGGTCTAGGCCAGCATGCAGTGTGTTATTGTTTAACAGAGCTTGGCGATGGAGGTAGTCCTCAAACATCTGGCGTGCCTGGTTCAGAACGCGAGTGACATCATGCTTGCGCACCATCTTATCAAAGTGCATCGCCATCTCATTGTAGTCCATACCACTACGCATTATGTAGTCTCTGTGCTGCAGCAGGACAGTCAGGCACAGAAACATTAGGAAGGGGTTCCCCCCACCAAACTCGTGAGGTGCCGGTAGCTGCTGCAAGTTGCCTCCCACGCAGGGAGCAACCTGCCGCACGCCCGACGTGTTCTCCGTCACCTCCTCGCACGAGTTTGTCATCGCGACGTCAGGGACGGGAGGGATGCAAGCATCCCCGATCGTCCCCTTGCTCGGAACAAGGCCAGAGGTGGTGTTGCCACCCCAGCCCACGAAGCTGTCACCGTCGTCTTCATCCGGCGAGCTTGCAGGACTCGGCTGTTGCAGTGAGTTGGAGCTGTCTCCCCCATTACGTAAGAGTCTGATGGGCGTCACCGACTTAACGTACTGCCCTTCGTTCTCGAAGATCTCCCCCGCACTTGACGAACCATTCAAGCAGCCCTCCTCGCTGGTACCATCGTACTCTAGGTCAGCCTGCTCGTCGGGGGTCGTGGGGCACTGCAGTGGGTTCTCCCACACAAAAATCTCTTCCCCTCCGGCACCCAGCGTCAATGCAGGGCTGCATTGCTGGGAGCGCTGCATCCCCCTGCTACTGTCCAGCTTCAGAGCCAACGGCATTCTGGGGCGCGGCTCGGTGCAGATCTCTGCCACCTCCGTGGTGGTCTCATCACTGGGCAGCTCCGAGTCGTGTTTCGACAAAACGCAGTCGCACCGCTGCTCCACCCGCGCATCCATCGAGCGCAGCGACTCGCTACAAGGTGACTCCTGGTCCTCCGAGTCCTCCAGACCCATGTTGTGTTGAGAGAACTTGGAACCAAACACCTGGCGGTCCAAGTTCTCCAGCTCCAGTCTAAGTTCACGAGTCATGGAAGTTGTCATGGGAAAGTACTCTGTGGAGTCATCTGGTGAGCTTGCATCGCCTTCATCAGACTTTCTAACCACCGTAGCTTTGTCGTCCTGCTCACAGTCTTCGAACTCAGATTCTGTAAGGGTAATTACAGGAGTCTCAATATTCACCGATGTTTTCTCGGGTAACTCACTTATAGTTTTCTCATTCCCTATGAAGTTCAGCTCTTTCTTAAGATTCATGGTAGGAAGTAATTTCTCACGAAATTTGAGCTTATCTGAACTTGTGAAATTTAGGAACTCATTCAAGTTTTTGACCACACGAACATTAGATTGTTGTTTCTCTGGACTATGCTGGAGTGACACATTATCCTTTGGTGTTTCAGTGCTAGCAATGTTGGAAGGCATCATGTTGGCAATGTTAAACTTCTCATTTAATTCTCTCCTCGACTCTGCAGCATTCGATATGACAAAGTTGCTGGTGCGGAAATCAGTCTTGTTGATATGGTTGTTTATTTTTGTGGTCTCGTAATTTGCCCGATTTGGCGACGCATCCCTACTGGCGATGGGAGTCCGGTCAACCAGATGTACGCTGGCATCATCCAGGCTGGCAAACATCTTTACCATTCCTTGCTCCTTCAAGATGGTACGACCAATCACCGTCTCGTCCAGGGATTGGTTCTGCCGGTACGGCGATTTGCGGCCCACAAGGCTCGTGATAGAATGCAAGGAGGCAGACGAGCTCTGACGGCGTAGGGCACACACCTTCGTGTAGGCATTCTCCCGCGGAGTTTTGTTGATTGGTGTTGCAGGGGTTGGCGTGTCACCCTGTGGCTGGGGAGAGTACTGTTTCTCGAAGAGAGGCAGTTCACCTTGGGGCGGTATCTGCGGCAGAGAACTCCACAGAACCTCCAGCATGCGAAGTGCATCCTCGAATGCAAACTCTCGTTTCATTTCGAGAAGCAGCCACCGATAGCAGAATAGTAAATCATCAGCCTGAAACACAAACATACACTGGTGCTGCACTATACAGGATGCATACTAAGTTCATATACCTCTAGAAGTCCATCTAATACAATAAATTTGTATTTATGAACATATCACATAAAGTGGACCACACCTCTCAGGAATCAAAAACATCAGTTTCTCTCTGTCGCCAAGGTCGTTGCATAGCTGAATACCAAGTTCTCTGTGCATTGCACTCTTTAGAGGATCACTGATTAAATAATGGAACCTCAGCACATTTTCTTTGATGAAACCCTAGAGCATGTTATCTAGTGTTGTCAGGCCACAGAATACGAGCTGAATAATTGCCTGATTCTCATCCGATCCAACTATTCCTAAAGTCTAGAAGTCTGAGAGTATTCGAAAATAAAGCTCAAATTCAAGCTACTATCATCAATGTCAGCTCTTTCAGTTGGCGCAGATGAAGCTGTTTTTACCGTTCATGGGGNCTCAAATTCAAGCTACTATCATCAATGTCAGCTCTTTCAGTTGGCGCAGATGAAGCTGTTTTTACCGTTCATGGGGAAAAAAAAAAAAGTTGTTTATTAATGAAACGTAAATATTTAAAACGTCCACCTGTTCCGGTAAAGATATTCCTNCTCAAATTCAAGCTACTATCATCAATGTCAGCTCTTTCAGTTGGCGCAGATGAAGCTGTTTTTACCGTTCATGGGAAAAAAAAAAAAGTTGTTTATTAATGAAACGTAAATATTTAAAACGTCCACCTGTTCCGGTAAAGATATTCCTNGGGAAAAAAAAAAAAGTTGTTTATTAATGAAACGTAAATATTTAAAACGTCCACCTGTTCCGGTAAAGATATTCCTCAGAAATGGCGATATGAACACTGATTAACCGTGAAACTAGCCGAAAGTTTCAAGCCAATAGTGAAATGTAACGTGAATATCTGTCCCTAAAGTATTACCTACAGATAATTTTTTTTACTTATACTTCTCGGAATCAATCATTAGAAATTACCGTATTTTGGAATTTCCATTTTTTTCATGTGGAAATATGGTGTGCAGCTTGTGCACGAAACATTTAGGGAAAATAATGGGTAAAGTGTAAAAACTAGGAATGTCACAACATCAATTTTTCTCTATTCCAATTATCAACACCTATGCACAAAATCTACCTCGATTCCAAGAAAATTTTGTCAATAATATCTGTTGAACTAAAAAAAAAGCATTGTACTTACTAAGAATAAAAACACGAAAACACAAAAAAATAATAATTCAACTTTTACACAAATATATATTTTTTGCTTACCTGTCAAATATGAAAAATGAACCAAAACTAGCAGATACAACTAGAATGTGATTATAACACAATAATAATATTTTTAAAAAATTTACAATAAAAATTTTGCCGATATTTGGAGAACAGTTTTACAAGTTTTTGTTTAAAAAGACCGACATTTTCAGTCTCTCAGGCTCCAACCTATTATGTTTACTATCACATATTACACCAGCTGTGCTGAACAGTCTTTCCCTGTGTTGTTTTGATGGATAATTTTTTATTATTTACATTAACATTTTTAACTAGTTGAAAGAAAAAATTCCATACATTTCATACAGAAACCACACCTTTGCAACGCGCCGCAATCACTTTCATGAAAATATGGCAACACTGCTGCCTACTGCTTACACTCCGCAGGCCGCACATTACTAACATGGCTGCCGACGTACAACATGTGAGGCTTTCCCACACAATAAATGCATTTTGCACCAGTTTGTACATAAACCAGTTTCCGTCTCGCATATATGCAGTTTAANAAAGTATGTCTTTGGTGTGGAAACGTTGCGCGGCGAATCACTTTCATGAAAATATGGCAACACTGCTGCCTACTGTTTACACTCCGCAGGCCGCACATTACTAACATGGCTGCCGACGTACAAAATGTGATGCTTTCCCACACAATAAATGCATTTTGCACCAGTTTGTACATAAACCAGTTTCCGTCTCGCATATATGCAGTTTAACGGTTGTTTAAATATGTAGGCGTTTCTGCGTGGTATGTAATTTACAATGTCAAATTCTGCATTGGAAAAATTCCAAGTTACAGTGCGTAACGAGCTTAGTACGCCATGGCAACGTGGTAAAACAATAAAAGCAGATGGCAGTGAGTGAGAGTGCGTTGAAAATTAATTCAGTTTTATCATACATTTGTTAAAAGTGGATCTGCAAACCATACTTTTATGGCGATCTCATATCATATGATACTTATTGTGCCATGTTTAATTTACAACACAACATCTTCGTTGTCCGTGGGTTGGTGCAGTGATAAGGAAGTATGTAATTCGAAAATTAAAGAAATATCTCTATAACTGCTGAAAATTTAATAGGGTTTTAAGGGCTCACGAAGATATAGGCCGCTTATAAAGTGTGTTAGACAATTTGTAGCTAGGCTTGTTAAGAGTTTAAGTATGGTTTCCTAATAGATTGTGTAATGTCGTTTGTATTGAAGATATGAATATTATCTTAATTCTTTCATAGTCGAACCATCATTGTATGCAAATTTTAGTGATGAAAATAAATAATTTTTGCAATGGATAATAAAAAAATTATTTGAAAATTGATAGTAGTATACATTTTCTTCTTTAATTAAATAGGAATTTTGCCGGGACCAGGAAAATAATATGTTAATTCCTGTCAATCAACACGAGTTCGGTACAGGTTCAGCCTATGTGAAAAATAAAGATGTGTTGCTGTGCAACATAAACTCATAAAAAAATTTACCGTTCGATTCTCGATTCTTCAATACCTGCAATAATCGAGGGTATCGAGGAACCTATTTTGACATTCCTAGCAAAAACATTTCTGACCACGATAAAATGACACGTAAGGTCCCACTTGTTAGGGAATAGACCTGAAAGTACAAGTAAATTATTTACAAGTGCTATTATTGCACTCAACAGCTGCTAAGAATTGGGTAATTTGGTTGCTGGCATATTGCATAATTGAGTTCAGCAAATTGTGCAATTGTGTCACCGGCAAACGTCCGCCTTAAATTCTGTTACGGGAATGTTTTTGTTTGTAGCAATGTTTCATGCTTCAAACGAAAGCATTTCTGTAGTGATAGAAAAATCATTATTCCTAGTAGCGAGCATGTGATGAAACTGCTATTATTCCAGTTCTAGGTATTTAAACATTTTGTTTTACAAAGCACATTTTTTTTGGGCAATTTTATGAACATATTTTTTTCCCTGCACCAACATCGTACATTTTTATCATCAATGCCAAATTGTCGACCAGCTGCCCTTTTTCCATGTCATGTGCATATTCCACAACAATCATTTTGAATTTTGCATAATAACTCGCTCGATTCTTTCCCACTGTCATGAGGCAGTGTTCCAATTGGCACTTTGTGTTAACAAATTAGTCATATGACCTGTTTTTGTCTATAAAATCTACAACGTATTTTTGTAGTTTGCGTTTTGTCAACTTTGAAGTTGACAAATTACCAAATCGCTGCCATTTTAGTTATTAATTTTGAAATCATGATAACACCAAAATAAAAATAATACAGCATTGCATGCTAGACAGTTGAACGTTGTATTGTTTCAACAAAACCTTACAAAATGCTCGACACAAATTAAGAAAAACTATTAAACTAATTGGAACGCCGCCTCACGTTTGTGTATCCGGAAAGCGCGCACGACACTAGAGAAAGAGGATGAACAGAAGCGATCGATGCCGGCACAGCTGTAAACCGCCTGGCAAGGTCGCACGCAGGGTCACATCAGTCATGCACATCCACAATTGTACTGTTGCCAAGGATGCCTGATCACTTCATGGGAGCACATATTTGCCAAATGTCAGTTGTTACCGTACGCAAACAAACTTCAGACTTTAAAAAAAAGCTTCTGCGGCCTCTACCAGATTTCTGTTTTTTCAGTTTTAAAGGCCAGCAATTATGGTGCGTCCTGTACATGCACACGGCCTATACGTGCCAAAATACGGTATACATCGAATGAGGTACTACATGTAGTAATTGTTTGGGTGAAATTATTTACGAACGTTGCCATTTCATATTATGGAATATGCATTTGTGGACATTTTCGTTTTGTGATATTCAGGAAACATCATGACCTTGGGCGACCTTATACGTGGAAACAGCTGGCATTGAGCGTGGCATTGAGCATTGCCACCCTCCCCGCTCTAAACCTGTCGTGCATCACATCTGTTCTCTGCTAATGAGTGAATTTTACGCAACATCAATGTTATTTTACTGAGTTATATTATCAGTCTTTTTACTTTTTTGGGTTGTGTCATGAAAGTTAATATACAGCACAAATTTTTAAAAAATGTAAATATGGGACTATTGAAAATTTTGGTTTATAATGAAGGTTACAGCGACTTTTTTTTGTACCGATATAAACTATCGTTACAACGGACTTTCACTGTACTATTTAATTTGGCCATTCTTAAATTTATATGCACAAAAACAGAAAGCAAAATAAATTATTTCAGTACTCACAAATGTTTACTTAACACTTGCTCAATGTTAGACATGGAATTACTTCCGTTCCATGGTTACCAACTTTACTGTGTGCATGCCAGTCGATATGCGTGTTAAAATATATGCAAGTAGGGGCAGAGATAGTTTTCAAATGTTGATGTCAAGAGTGCTCACTTGACTGTGAATTACCTATAAACGCCATTACCATCAGGTTCTCTCAGGATACTCCTGTTTCCCCCGTCCCTGCGTTTCATAGCTGCTCCATCCTTGGGTCTCATTCAATGTCAATTCACGAATGACTCGTCTACAGATCCCACTTAAAAAGTCTGTGTGTGTTACATCACTCTAAGGTGTCTCCAATAAATTCATCGTTATTAGAAAAGATGATAATTCAATAAATTTAAGAGAACACGGTACCTGATGCGTTTTGAGGTAAGCGTAAAATTCAGGGTCGTAAAACATGATGGCTTCAGCGAGATGTTGGAACTTGAGCGTCATGGTGACCCCGTCAAGAAGGAAGTTGGGCCTCAGTCTCTTCATAAGCGCACAGAAACATATGTAAGCATGAGCTTCATCTCCCATCGTCACGAGAAGAGGGGACGCTAGGTCGCTCATACCCTGGCAGTAGCTCACCGTGGGGTGGTTTAGAGCATACCTATGTCAATTCAAAAGCAGTGCAATACATGTCCATGTAAACCGGTTTCTATTTCACAAACAAACCATACAAAATCAAAAAATATATTACAATGATAGCTTGTGTTCCTGCATTCAATATTTTCCTGCTCATTCTCTTATAACAATTTGATCACAAAAATCTGTTTTACTAAAGAAATGTAACCTGACAAAGTTTCACTCAATGCAAACAAAACACTAAAAGTATCTTATTTTTTACAATTATATAAGTTTGTTTCCTATTAATTCATATAAATGTACATATTTTAGTGCATTACAACTTTATTTTTAATATTTCTTCAATTTTTATTAAATAGATAAATGGCTTACAAGTATATATTATTAATGCAATATTAAGTTGTTCACATCCTTCCTAAGGTGGTGATATTTAGGTCATTTTGCACTACACCCTATGGTTACCAAGATATTTTAAGTTTCAGGATTTTATACTCAAATTACATTTCAGTGTGATAAAAGCAAAATCACTATTTAAGCATCTAATTCATTTCAAGTAGGCTACAGTGGCATGGTGGCTGAAAGATCGTACATCTCTGTTCCTGCTTTTGACAACTTATCTTAACATTTCAACATTATAAAGCAAGATAAGTTTTAACCTGGCATTCCATCAAATTAACCGAGAAATCGTAATCACGTCACCCATGTGTAGACTATGACTCTGACAACACTAGTGTTCCAGAAACACTTATTTCATACTACTCAAAATTGTATTGCTTTGGGATTTAGTTAAGGGTTGCACGAGGATTTGGGTTCCTTGATGGATAATTAAAATGCCTATCAATAACTTCTAATTATTAAAATTCCTTCACCACAAATTAGTGCATTTATTTGATGAGTTACCAGCTGGGTGTAGGCTTTGAAGCCCTTCTCCTCCCCCCGCCCATGGAGCCGGTGCTCATCAACAGGGTTTACTGGCTGCCTGGACGTGGTTGATACAACAGGTCTGGCCAGAACAGAGGCAATTTGTCTTTGTGACTTGGGTGGGGTGGACTTGCTAACTAACTTGCTGTCCGAGCAAGGGCAACTTCCTGATGATAGGTGTTGCAATAGGTGGGCAGGTTACAATGGGCTTCGGCTGAGGATGAAATGGCTCGAGGTACTGCCAGAGGCCACGACAGGTAAACTGCAACAAACCTGAGCCCCACATGTTGGCTCCTATCTAGCGTCCAGCCAATGCGAGCATCTTTCTCGAATGGTGCTTGTGCCCTCAGCTAAGTATATGTGGTCTGTCTCATAAGTTGGCGAGATTCTGACAGTCAGTAAGTGGCAACTTGATGTATACGTAACAAACCACGTGCCATTTACAAAATCCTGTATCAGTTGATGCATGAACAAATTAAAATTAATATTACGTTGGCTATTCTGACTGCACTGCCGACGCACATCAAACAAGCAGAAAATACGCTGATAAGAAAGAGTTCCTAGATAAATTAATACGTTTTATTTTATGTGTTCACAATCCAGCTGTTATTAGTGTTACAAACTAAACTTTGTGCTAAAGTAGTAATGTATGTGTGTTCAAAATGAAACAAACATTAAAACTGTCCGTACTCAAATGAAATGCAACTTCAAACATTGAAAGTTCTTTTTATGACGTACCCCCACTCTCCACACCTTCCATACATGCTCAATATTAATTCCAAAAGTCTACAGAAATATTGGAGGCTATAGTTGAATAATTTTTTCAAATGATTTGACGAAATGTATTTCAAACTCTTGTCGTTTTGAGCCAATAACAGGAGAATTGTGAACTTTTACAAAGATGGAATCAAGAGCAGGCCAAAGTGCTGTTACCTGTTGAGGTAGATCACAACAATCCCTTTCACGCCATCTGTTAGCCACATCCCGAACTACAACCAGCCAGAAACCAAATCTAGTTTTCTTGTTTAAAATAACAAATTTACAAACATATACCAATAATTTTATTTGTCCACGAGTTCTGTATAAATTTTTAAGTATTCCGTGTACAGCGATTTTTATTTCTAGTAATTTCTATTGGGCCGGTGATCGTTTTTGTTAGCTAACGTCCATAAAACGCAAAGTTCTCCCGCAAACCATTTTTTTTTTGTTTTCGTGTTGTTACTATTCTGTATTAAAAAAACAAAGAAAATAGGATGCGCATAGGTAGTTTTGATACAATTCTTACGTTATTCCATGCCACATATTTCTAAACTCAAGCTGTTTAGTACTTTGCAAAAGTCGTTGGAAAGTTGTTTGTTGGCGAATGAAAAGTGCGTTGTCAAGCAAGTTTCCTGAATTAATTTTATTTCCAGTCTTAACATATTAGCTGTAACAGCAGCCAGCGCTGTGAAGGGAGGAGCTCACTCACGAAGATACCAGACAGTCGAAGGAGCCGCGCCGGCCAACTATAAAGGTCAGCGTGCAACCAAAGAGCAGCAGTTTAATCTCAGCAGCTTGCTCCATGACTTTTAGTGCTAGAGCTCTCTGCCTATCGCCTTCCTCACAAAAGACCACCACAATCTTCAAGATCAGCAACCAGCAACCCCTGAAGAAGTCTTCTACCACTTACTCACTCATCACTCTGGTAGTGACCACCCAACCCCAACTCCCTTCAGGACAAACAGTGTAGACAGTTTTTGTAATAGCTATTTAAGTTATCTGCTTTCATTTAGCTTAGCCCCAGGTCCCCTTCACCTGGTTAACGTAGTTTACTTCCGCCAGTTACAGAACCAATTGAATAGCTAGGAGATAGTACGGGCTACCGTCTATTCCTCTAAGGAATAAACCCGTGTTCTTACCTTAACCCCATGTACTGATTCTAGGGCGATTGTTAGCTTTGAACCTTGTTGACAACAACCACACCAAGGAGAAGCAGAGGACAGGGTCTTTACTCAGATATGCCTATACTAGTGTTGCATTGCGGGCTACCCTTAACCAGGTGCACGTGCGTCGACAAACATAACCCATCTGACTGCCACCCATACCTTGAACCAAGTACCACAGTACTTTGAACATTGTAAGGTAGAACCACAACCACAAGGAACGCACGCAACGAAATGGCTAGACATCCAGACAAGATAACCCACTTCATCCAAAACGCTGAACTTCGCTGGTTGGAGAGATAATACTGATTCTGGTTGGCCTAATCTCTTATGGTTACACATTAGCCAGGGAACTCGTCGCCTGCTCCTAATTCATAAGATGGACCCATGGTACCTTTCCCCTATGCCCTTCACCCATAGAAGCGGTGCAAAGGTGGAGAGCTAAGAAGGAAGCTGCCGCCTCTAAATCTAGTCAGTTACTCTGCAAACCCATTGCCTTCTGCCTTCAGCAACCCCTCCACATGGAAACGAGCTCAAGCTGCCAGATGACTGGCACGGCCTCACATCCCTTGAGCCTTATTTCAACCACTCCAGAAGATCGCAGGAGATACTCACCCACTCTCCTAACTACGACTGGGCCTACCAGTGCCGCTGGGGATTGCCAGCCCGTTCTTCCGAGTTGCACTAGCGACCAGCATGCCAGCCAACCACCCTTGGACAAGGTACCAGCTCCGGACAGCACCAGAGCCATGATCTACCCCGGGTGAGACCCAATCCAGGTAACAGAGGGTCTGTGTCGAACCCGCCGCACGTAAAGCCATAATCACCACACCAGAATTTGTGCGTAGTTAAAGACCGGCAGACCCCTTCTTGTACAGAGGCATAGTTAAAGCTAATACTCTTTCCCTCAGTGAGTTTGTAAGGCAGTGTCTCTGACCGGCACCAAGGAACCCTTGTTCGACAGTGACGTCTCAGCCACTTCTAGAGATGTCGCGTGCCAAATGATTTTGTGGCTCCAACGTGGGGCAGCAGCTTAATAGTCAATACTGATCAGAGCAGAGACAGTCCCGCGCGACCCCGAGAATGAGGAGAGACTAGCCGGACAACACACCAGTAGCCAACCAGATTCCACGGAGTCTGTAAACACCAGTGGTGCTCAAATTCACTAACCAAAAGAATGTCCAAACTTAACCTAAGTGTTACCAAACCAGGTGAAGCCACCACCGCAATGAACGCGGCCATTAAAACCCAACCAGAAAGATGTAGCATAACTACATGTAATGGAGCTGGTGTACATACCATTAGTTGTGCACATTGTCAAAGTCGATTCCACTACTTATTCTTAGGGTGGAACGACGAACCACATTATACCAACGGAATGGAAATCAGTTGCAGAGGATGCCAAAGCCGCCAATTGGCATATCGTAACTTGCTCACATGCATGGGACAAGGTGTAAATACTGTTAGTTGTATAATTTGAGCACAATCATTTCACCACCTATGCAATGGGTGGCTGGACGAACTTATCAAATTGGTATATAGGGGCGAGGTGTGCAAGCTAGCGGCAAAACACCGACCAAGCAATCCAGGTACTCACCGCAGTGCAATGTCCACCACGGTAATGAAGGACCCCAGCTACTGGAATGCGCAGTAAGACCCAAGAGACCCAGTGACCTTTACGCAGGAATGCGAACGAGAGTGGAGTGAAAACGGGGTTCCACCCAAACAATGGGTTGTCAAAAACCATAAACGGTTAAAAGGCAAAGCGTTAGATCGGTGGAACAAATACTGCAAATTCATAACAGAATGGGCGCAACTTTGTTTATGCCTCACCACCCAGTTTTCCGGGGAGGAAGTACTAGCACACCTCACCACGGAATTCCACAGTTGAGCCCAGGTCACCGAAGAGGAAACCGAAATATTTATAAGGAGGAAGGTACAGACGTACCGCCGGATCTTCCCAGAAGGGAACGAACAGAGCTTGGTTCGAAATATTACTAGCATGCTACTCCCTAATTTGCGAAACCTGCTTCAAATTCCCCGACCATAGTCAATAGAGGAGTTGGTAAAAGAGCTCGCGAAACCGAGTGGAACTAAAAGGTGCAAGCAGTCTTAGACAGGTTGTGTAACAATAAAACCCAGGAAGCGGCCAAGCCACCCGAACCGAAAAGGAAATCACCTAACCCCACCTCGTCACTCCCCAAATGCTGGTTTTGTCCAGAATGGCATTTCCACTGGGACTGTCCGGTCAAGCTAGCGGTCAGATGGAGAGCAGGCGAATGGGAAACAATTGATGTGCAGCACAATTGAACCCCAGCAGCGAGAGACAGAGAATTAAGAACCCAGCCAGACCGGAAACGCCAGAGTTAGGGTGCAAAGCGGGCCACCATCACCGGAAAATAAGAACCCGTCTACCTCCAAACAGTAACCAAAGAGTCAGATCCACCCGAAGCCCCTCATAGTGAAGTAGAAATCCACGGACGTCGGGCACTTGCCCTCCTAGACTCCACGGTTACGGGAAATTTCATTAGAAGCAATCTTCTCTCTCCTAACGGGCTACATTACGCCCGCAAACCAGAACAGTACACACGGCCCAACATAGTCAAATCCTCGGGGTTGACGGCCAAACCACTTTGACCGTGGGAATTTGCAGTCAAACAAACCAGACCGAATTCGTAGTCTCATCCGATATTACAGAAGTAATACTGGGACAACTTTGGTGATGCCAACAGCAATGAGTTATGGATTACGAGCAACAGCGCATATATATCGCTGATAAGCATTGAGTGACTGTCAACTGTGAGCATAGCCCAGACATGCCGATCCCATCACAGATAACAACCGAACCAGAGTTCGCACAATTACGACAGGTACTGGCTAACCACGCCGGGGCTTTTGACCAAGGAGAATCACTGGGCCAGATGCGTAGTTTTCAACATGAGATTTATCTAACAACCGACCGGCCGAAGTCCGCATCTGCTAGGAGGCGACACCTAATAATCATGACGCAAGTCAGGTGATTATTGAACAAGGGATTGTATAGCCATTGGACTCCCCATACAATTCCAGGGTCATTTTAGTTTCCAAGAAGGAAGGACACTTGATATTCTGTGTGAATTATACTGTCTTTACCACTCTGAAGGGAGAACCCCTACAGTTTAAAGTGATGCCGTTTGAATTAAAGAATGGTCCCGCCACCTCCCAGTGACTGATGTCTGCTGTGATCCTGACGGGATATATCGGCCAATTTTGCTTCCCTTACCTGGACAATATTATATATTTGAGGTCCTGAGGAAAGCATTGTGGACACCTACAGAGGGTGCGCAAGAGGCTCGCGTTACATGGCCTCACCTGTAAGCCATCAAAGAGCCACTTTGGAAAAACTGTCATAGACTACCTAGGTAATGTAGTTACCCCAGAAGGCAACTACCCTCAAGCTTCCACCGTACGGGCCATACAGGACGTGGAAGAACCATGCACCAAAAAACAATTACGCCATTTTCTGGGCCTTTGTCACTGGTCGAGGGACTTCGTACCCGACATTGCAACACTGCCCAGGGAAAACCAATGACTTACCCGATGCATTATCCCGCCAGCCAGATATCGAAGGAGGCACCAAGGAGGACGAGGAATGGGATAAAATGACACACCCTTCTGCCTTATCACAAAGCACCAAAGAACATATCCGGCTACTCCAGTTACAACTCAGTCGCTACCAGATAAGCTACTACCAACAAAAGGACACAGACATGCCGCGCCTAAAGGACATACCCTAGAGGTTCGAATTAAGAGATGATATTGTCTGGTTCCGAAGCAGGCAACGCAGCGCCCAGTGGGAGGTATGGATACCCAGCGACCTGAGAGCGGACCTTTGCCGATACTATCATGACCGCCAACAAGCTGCTCATCCAGAAATTAAGGACACCCTGCACGATATCAATGAAAGGTACATATGAGATGGGATGAGTCATGACGTATAGTTATACACGACCAATTGCGAGGCGTGTTGCCGTAGCAAGGCCTACCCGGTACCCAAGCCTACGGGGAAGCCACGATGACCCCATACCGCCTGGACACACCTTGCTGCCGATTTAATGGGGCCTTACCCCAGGAGCACGAGGGGTAATAGGTAATTGTGACAGACCAGTTTTCATGCTGGGTAGAAGCCTTCCCATTACTCAGTCAGGAAACCCTGAACATCATATGCAAATTCGAGACAGAAATCTTTCCCCACTAGGGATATGCACAAGCTATTTTAACAGACAATGGCACCCAGTTTACAGGCCATAAATGGCAGACGGCATGGAACCAATTGAGAGGGGGGGGGGTGTTGTGAATACTTGGACAACCCGCTTATCACCAAAGCTAACCCCACTGTGCGGAGAAACCAAGAGCTCAGAAGAAACTCCTACTCAGTATGGAAGACGACCACCATCACTGGGATAAACACTTGCAGAACATATTATTCACTCTCAGAAGATGGAATGATAAGGCAGTGAACATCAGCCCTAGCCAGAAGTGTACGACGGAGCCTCCGCCGCCCAGGAGATTGTCTGTGGGAACAAGAACAGACTCAGATGCTTCAACCCGAAGACATCCTGCTAGACTCCCTAGCCTGTACCACAAAGGCGACAGATGCCCAAGAGCAATATATTGCCTGAAAGTGACACCAACCGGACAGGTATTCGAAGCTTCAAGATGGGTGAAGCTGTGCTGCTCAGCAATTACCCTCCGAGTAAGGCGAAGGAACAATTCAGCGCCGGACTTGCCAGCAAGTGGGAAGGACTCTACACCGTCATAGGATGCCGGGAAAATGTCTGCTGGATAGAAGACGCCCTGGGACGCATTTGAAAAGTAACCCGACGGCAAATGTGCCCCTACCCAGCCAGAGCCACGGATGCCAAGAGGAATCCCCAGATGCCGAAGCATATGAAGAGGGGGAATAGAAGACAATCCCCTGGAACAGACGCCCCAAGAAGAAGTAGTGCCTAATACCCCACAGAATTAAACAGCAAACAGGAAAACTGACTCGCCTTCAGACGTATATTAGAGAACCACATCACTTACTTCGGTAAGAAAAAATGTACCAACCACCTCGACTGGCATTCTCAGACCGATGCTGCCCTCGACCCCAACAGACTACGCCACGAAAGTGGCAGCCAGACATGGCCGAATGACCCTGACCAGGTCCCAACTATCGTGGCGGAGCCCCTTGGACAGAGAACCCCGCCATCGAACCCATAGCACCTTCCAGGAGGAAGGTGAACCCAACCACGCCGAGGTAAGGGAACCCAAAGAGCCCCTGCCTCAGACGGCGACACCGACCACATCCACCCAGGATGCGGTACCTGACAGCGCCTCGACATCGGATGGCCTCAAACGGCTATTGCAGCACCCAGTGGCGTGGCTTTAAACGGATTACTTCGGGCCATAACTGAAATTCCCCCCCTTATGCGTGCCACCTCTGTTAAATTTTAGTTCGTAAATATTGCTTTATGTGATTATTTTTACTATAGTACACTAACTTCTTCTTTGTTATCGTAGCCAATACAAGACCCTCACCTCTCCCTCGCCCCCCGCGGAGACATTACATTCCTTTCTGCCATGTACCACTCGAGGCAACGCGAGCCTCGCAGAAAGCTAACAGCACCAGGCTTGTAAATGAAGCTCGCCTCTTCCGCTATATGTATTTGTTGCTATATAATGTTGTCTTATATTCTTACAACATGATCTCCAAACTCTAAACTGTTTGTGTACATTATGTAGATATTCATTTTAAGTGCAAAATTTGTTTTGACAACCAATTACAAATAGAGTTGCGTAAAACGGATAACAGGGGAAATCAGGGCGATTTACTCTCTTACTTTTCCAAAAGACTGAAGACTGAAAACTCGTGGAGAACTCTAAAAATAAATTCTGGGTGTCCGCCGTGTTTTAACGTTCAAAATGCTCCCATTCAGAACGAGATATGTGTACATA